>CM038144.1:479607667-479789358 GCA_021437245.1 Aegilops speltoides
CACAACCCTGTGCCACCGACAAACGTTTGACTTTGACTGTGTTTTTTTTGGGCTATGAAGATTCTACTTATACCCAATGATGGAACATTTTGAAAATATGTTCAACGGGTCTTAAGAAAGGCAAATTTCAGGCACTGTAGTTTTAAGATCATCTCGCTAATCGAAAGATGAAGGATAGCGAACACTAGATGGCTAGTGGCCTTATGCAAACAAAGAAGAGGGATGCCTAACCAATTGATCCTAAAAGATCTTATTTGAGATAGGTCAGATTGGACTTAGTGGCCAACGTTAGGGATGGTAGAGTCAATATGGGATGTGGAATTCCAGAAAGCGTTCTTATCCGCGCCACCGATAATGTGAACTGGTCCTTAGTTTCCTCCAAGCGATTCCTGTTTTTTGAGCCTTTTTCAAGAAGTCCTTAATAGCTAAAAATGCTTTGACTCTAAGGGTTACCTTGGTACCTTTATTCGGATATGCTTCTTTTGGACGGGAGGGCAGATTGACATTGTGCAATGGCACATGGATTCTATTGAGAAGGGTTGGCTGCTCTCGACGACGGGGTGGGGAATGAGATTTGGGAGATGGGAGTTATTGGTGGATTGAGAGGGAGCGGATCGTGGGCTAGTTCAATCTTTTGCTCCTGCCTTCCTAGCCTTATGGACAGGAGTCCTCTGGCCTAGTCTGAAACTCTTCCGCAGCCTTCCTTGCCCTTATTGCGGCATACCTCGGAAGCCATACCACGAACCAATTCATTCATCGCCCTCTTCGCGATAAAGCTTTGCCTTACTTTGCTTTGTCGGCTCTAAGCCCACCTCCTTTACTACACTACACCCTCTCACCGCCCTATTCAGCCGAAAGGCTTCTAACTTCCCCAAACCTTACTTATTCAGGCAAGATTGAACTTAGGGTCACCGCCTTTCATCCGCCTTTCTCTCATATGCTTAGAACCTATCCATAGAAATGGAATTCAAAACTTGAATAGTTTCGAGGAGAGCCGAGAGGACACGTTCAAGGAGTAGTGTAAAGTAGCAGACAGAGGGCGCTCCGCTTAGGCATTAGGCATTAGGCACGAGAAAGGACATCGTTCTCGGCCATCCCTTCCTTCCGGAAAAAGGCTCTCTTGCATCTTTTGCTTCCCCACCGGCCTCTATTCTAGGTTCACCGTCTTGGATGCATCGATTTATTATGCTTATGCCTAATCTTATCTTGGCTAGTTACTTCAATTACCTTACCCCACCCCTCCTTTTAAGGAGGTTTCAGACCACCCACCACACTCGTCACAAGAAAGGATTGATGGTCGAGTCCCGTGCATGAAGTCGGTGGATTCGAGTGAATCGACTGTACTACAAATCGACATACTTGAGGAAGCTTCTTACTAAACCAAAGAAAGTGCAGCTCGGTTGTGTTGTCGATTCCTTCTCTCGAGCTTTCACACTCTGGGATGGGAGTCCCTTCCAAGACTTGACCAAAAGCTCCCCACAATTTCTTGATTTGAAGCAGTTCGGAGGCCTTCTTCTAGTTACGATTCGCCCTCGTCTGTCACTATAGATGTTCTAGCTTTAGTCTTTAGTGTCATTTCGAGTTATGCATTTGGAATGCTCCCCTTCCAAGCAAACTAAACTAACCTTGCTAAGTGCTAGCCAGGTGAAAGTGCTTTTCGCTAGTAGTTTTGGTGTTCTCTTCCCTTTAATCCAATTGAATCAATCGATCAGAAGAACAAGAACAAGAAGGCACTGTACTTTTCATAGGCCCTACTTCCGAGACCTCTATCTCTATTTATTTTCATTCTTCCCTTTGGTCAGATACTAGAATCTAGTATTTTTATTGGACATCCTCCTCACTATTGAAATTAGGGAAAACCGGATCAGTAAACTATTGCATCTAAGGGAACAGAGCAGCAGCCTAGGGATAGCGAGAATTGAGGTTAGCTTTTACATTTTCGAATCTTACCCACCTGAGAGTCCTAGTCTCGAAAGGGCGCCTTGGCCATCCAGCCTTATCGCAGAATTGATCCAAAAGTTGTGAGCCGATAGAAGTGGAAAGATAGCAGGTTTCAGAAAGGAAATATTCCAATGGTTAGATTACCTCCATCTCGGTCAACGATGGGGATTTGTGAAGGTATCAAACTTAAGCTATCTATAGAATGACAATTTTTGATGTAGCTTCACGTCTACCTATACCAAAGGGTTTCTATAGTATGCCGAACTAGTGACAGTACCAAATGGTCAATGCCTACCTCAAAGGTTTGCATCTATAGAGTTACGAATTGCCTACGGTGAGTGTTCCTTCTGCCCCAATGGTCTACCAAAACGGAAATGCCTTCCATAAGATGATGAAATCGTTTTTCTACCTTCTGCCTCTGAGGTTTCCCTTCTCCAGCATTCTTGAAACGACAATCAAACTATTGCATATGGAGGACAAGTCAAAAGTAGATTCATTCTTCGTTACGGCGGTTGAGGGTACTGCGTTCGGAGATGCTATCGAGTAGGAAAGTTAGCCAAGTTATCCGCCTAGTTTAGATAAAGCACCCGATCATACCGCATTTAACCCGATCATTGTATACATAACATAGTGGAATTTGAGTAAATTTCTCTGCCTTTCCCATTTCCAATTCAAAACCACTAGGCATAGAAGGAAATCTTTCCGGTAGAAGGTTCTCGAATCAGCGGTGGGAATAAGCCCTTCCAAATTTTTTTCGCCTAAGAAGGTTTTGGAGGAGGAACCTATGGGAACGGCAGATCTGCATCGAGATTATTAGTTGCTTATCGCTGCACATTTTATCAAGATCAACTGTGGAATAGCCGTCCCTTCCTTACCAAAGAAAGAAAAAAGGAATGACGATGCGGTTTACAAGTAAGAAAGAAATAGGATAAGGGTAAAGGTGACGTTTAGCTCTTCGTTCCGCTCTTGGTTTACTGTGCTTTGTTAACCGGACCGGAAAAAGGGGCATTTTATGGGTAGGTTTCCCTATTAAGTCAGCACCGGATCAAGATTGGAGACCCACCACAAGCAGAGAACAAAAAGCCTAAGAGTGGTGACCAACCATCTGCAAAAGGAGTAACAGAGCAAAGCGGAGAAGAGAAGGGGGAAGAAAAAAGGTTCCTAACTCATTGGATAGCTTAATCTATTGGTCAGGGATCCCATCTTTACTTTATTTAGGTGCCTAGACTTTTCGGGGCATAGGGTAGATTTCACAGTCCTTTAAGTGAATACGCCTTCTCTTTATGTATAGAGCTCTTAAAGAATGGATCAGCTCCTAGCGAAAAAGTCCAAGGTCCGAATACCAAGAGCGGTCAAACAAGTGATCGGTCCGGTTAATGGGTAGAAAAGCCCGCCCTATAATCTGAAGTAGTCTTCGACTAGGTATATAAAATGGATAAAAAGAAAGAAGGGGAGGAGAGGAGATAGATGCATTTCACTAGGCGTATATGATATTGGAAAGAATGGAGTCGAGTAAGCTTAGGCCAACCGATAAGTCATCTTTGTGTAACTTCCCATATGCCTAATTCTAAGCTAAAGTAAGGAAATAGGGTGAGATAAGCAAGAATGAGCCGAACGAAGACGTAAGGTTTGTTTAGATGTAGTCTTTGTGGTTTTCAAGTTTCTTCTTGCGGAATCAACTAAGTTCGAAAAAGCCATGCCCAGGTTTCCGGGAGTTTAGATAAGATATGTCAGCTGTTGGAGGATCAATATTATCCGGGGGATCCATATATTATGAGGGAGTATAGAGAGGGGGTCTAGAGATAGTACAGTCTGTAGTGAACCTATTCATTAAATGGACTTTTCCCTTACCTCTCATCAGCTTCCCTTTCCCTCACGGCAAATGCCATCTGGATACCTCATAAATAAATCAAGCGAGCCGGCTAGTAAGCGATCCCAAGGGCTATCTTCTCTCCCATCTTTGGTGCCTTGCTTAACTCAAGTATAAAGTGGAAATGAAAGCCAAAATCCGGGTGATAAAATTCCATTTGAATCTTGAGATCCAAGAAGAAGGATAGCTTCATGAGTTCGATTCGACTCCTAGCTTAGCCGAAAGCTTTTGCTTGTATCTGGCGAAAGGTGTAACATCCATCATACTCAAAGCAGAAGAAGGTTTGCTTATCTAGCTCCAAGGCGTTATAATCATTTACGTAACCGGGGTTTGCACCTCTCGAGGAGGAGAAAGGGCCGACGACCCATACTAGAACTCCAAGATAAGATCTTTGGTCGATCGATTTAATCGAGGCCTTTAATAAGGTCGGTTGTGCCAACGAAGTTCTTCTAGTTATGAATCGCCGTAGGGAGGTAGCATTACATTTGTATTAGCAAAATAGAGCTCCTCATAGAAAAGAATGGCGAAGAAAGTGTTAGAGTACTTTCTTTACATTGATCCTGGAACTTATTCTTTTCCGATCGACCTATCAACGATGAGCGATCATACCCGTCGAGCGAGTTAGGAGCTGCTCACAAAGAAGGCGAAACCGGATGAGATGGCAAGCGGATACCAGAGAATAGGTTCCTTCACCAAGTCTACTTTATTTTAGAATTCAAATTCAATTGATGCCGCACAGTGACCATTTTAAATAGGTGGAAATGGGAGGCGGAGAAGATGATCACACTTTGGAAGAGAGCGATCGCATACCGCCTGGGGGGGGCTTTTGTTCGATACAATCACCGAACTCAACCGCTTAGACGGAGATGGCACTTGAAAACTCGTATGTAAATCTATCAACTTGACTTAGAGGAAGAAGTGGCGGGGGTAGGTCGGCTGTTTTAAGTCCGGATGGTTCCTCTTGTTGGCATGGCATTGGTATGCCTCGCTATCCTTCAACTCTGGATCCGCCATCCTTCAAAACAACAACTACCAAAACACGAACTCAACGGCTTAGAACCGTAAACCATATACCTTCTCGGTAAAACACATCTCAAACAGATTATTACGAAATGAATGGATTTTATCGCCTTAAGTAAGAGAAAAGGTTTGTGCTTTCGCCTTAAATTGACTACCTACCCATTGATTGGATTTCTTCTTCTCCCAGATCCAATAGAAGTTTCCAATGAGTCATTGCCAACCGCTTTAGCAGGAATGATCGAAAGCATAGGGTTTAGTGATCAAGCTCTCACTTTAAAGTCCCTTCCAAAGAATACCAATCCCATGCTCTTCGATGGTTCTTACGCTCTGAAAAGAATCCTTCTAAGCTTTCCTCCTAAAAGAACCTATGTTCCATTATAGACATAGAATCTATCGTTGACCTACCCAAAGTCTTCTTTTGGTTCCTAGAACCATGCGGGAAAATCACTTGAGCAAAGGATGTGTCAAGATCAATGGTTTTGAGATGAAAAGATCGGTCGAACAACACCGGCGGATCGGCAATCCGATCGGGACCTTCGCACTTGACCATCGTAAAGGGATCGTTGTTGCTTGGTCGATCGATCCGTCCTTCCACCCCAAAGCTGGTAATCCAGATCAGAGTTCTTTGGATGGCATGTAATGGATTTCACCGGAATGTGGCCAAATACCTACTTCAATAGCTATAGTTATAGGAAAATCTGATTCAATAAATTCAAGAAACCAAAGTTGTCGTTTCTTAAAGTTTGGGGCTGCGATGCTTATATGAAAAAGCTTCAACCTGATAAGCTCGAACCCAAATCGGAGAAATGTGTCTTCATAGGATACCCAAAGGAGACAGTTGGGTACACCTTCTATCACAGATCCGAAGGCAAGACATTCGTTGCTAAGAATGGATCCTTTCTAGAGAAGGAGTTTCTCTCGAAAGAAGTGAGTGGGAGGAAAGTAGAACTTGATAAGGTAGCTGTACCTACCCCTTGTTGGAAAATAATACATCACAGAACCGGTTTACGTGGCGTCAAAACCAACTAGTGAGGAAGTTAATGATGATGATCATAGAACTTGAGATCAAGTTATCTGAGAACCTCGAGGTCAAACAGAGTAAGATCCGCACTGAGTGGTACGGTAATCCTATTCGGAAGTCATGCTACTAGATCATGATGAACCTACGAACTATGAAGAAGCGATGGTGAGCCCAGATTCGCAAAATGGCTTGAAGCCATGAAATCGAGATGGGATCCATGTATGAGAACAAAGTATGGACTTTGGTTGACTTGCCCGATGGTCGGCAAGCAATTGAGAATAAATGGATCTTCAAGAAGAAGACCGACGCCGACGGTAATGTTATCGTCTACAAAGCTCGACTTGTTGCAAAAGGTTTTCGACAAGTTCAAGGGGTTGACTACGATGAGACCTTCTCACCGAAGCGATGCTTAAGTCTGTCCGAATCATGTTAGCAATTGCCGATTTTATGATTATGAAATTTGGCAAATGGATGTAAAACCTGCATTCTGAATGGATTTACGGAGGAAGAGTTGTATATGATGCAACGAGAAGGTTTTATCGATCCAAAGGAGCTAACAAAGTGTGCAAGCTCGGCGATCCATTTATGGACTGGTGCAAGCCTCTCGGAGTTGGAATAAACGTTTTGATAGTGTGATCAAAGCATTTGGGTTTATCTGAGACTTTTGGAGAAGCTGTATTTACAAGAAAGTGAGTGGGAGCTCAGAGCATTTCTTGCTCAGATTGCAAGGTGTGAAGTTGAGTAAGACTCAAAGCCCCACCACCGCAGAAGATAGAGAGAAAATGAAAAGTGTTCCTATGCTTCACCATAGGCTCTATCATGTATGCAATGCTATGTACCAGACTGATGTGTGCCTTGCTATAAGTTTAGCGAGGAGGTACCAAAGTAATCCAGAGTGGATCATCGGACAGCGGTCAAGAACATCTGAAGTACCTAAAAGGACTAAGGATATGTTTCTCAGATATGGAGGTGACAAAGAGCTCATCGTAAATGGTTACGTTGATGCAAGCTTTGACACCGATTGGACGATTCTAAATCACAAACCGGATCGTGTTTACATTAAATGGTGGAGTGTCGGTTAGTGCGATTCAAACAAAGCGTCGTGGCGGGATCTACGTGTGAAGCGGAATACATAGCTGCTTCGAAGCAGCCAATGAAGGAGTGCGGATGAAGGAGTTCATATCCGATCTAGGTGTCATACCTAGTGCATTGGGTCCAATGAAAATCTTTTGTGACAATCTTCGAGCAATTGCCTTAGCGAAGGAATCCAGATTTCACAAGAGAACCAAGCACATCAAGAGACGCTTCAATTCCATCCGGATCTAGTCGGTGGGAGACATAGAGATTTGCAAGATACATACGGATCTGAATGTTGCGAACCGTTGACTAAGCCTCTTCCACGAAAGCGAACATGATCAACACCAAGACTCCATGGGTGTTAGAATCATTCTTGTGTAATCTAGATTATTGACTCTAGTGCAAGTGGGAGATCAAGGGAATATGCCCTAGAGGCAATAATAAAGTTATTATTTATTTCCTTATATCATGATAAATGTTTATTATTCATGCTAGAATTGTATTAACCGAGAACATAATACATGTGTGAATATATAGACAAGCAGTGTCACTAGTATGCCTCTCCTTGACTAGCTTGTTAATCAAAGATGGTCATGTTTCCTAACCATGGACAAAGAGTTGTTATTTGATTAACGGGATCACATCATTGGTTGAATGATCGATTGACATGACCCATTCATTAGCTTAGCACCCGATCGTTTAGTATGTTGCTATTGCTTTCTTCATGACTTATACATGTTCCTATGACTATGAGATTATGCAACTCACGTTTCGGAGGAACACTTTGTGTGCTACCAAACCTCACAACGAATCGGGTGATTATAAAGGTGCTCTCTGGTGTCTCCAAAGGTACTTGTTGGGTTGGCGTTTCGAGATTAGGATTTGTCTCCGAATGTCGGAGAGGTATCTCTGGGCCCTCTCGGTAATGCACATCACTTAAGCCTTGCAAGCATTGCAACTAATGAGTTAGTTGCGAGATGATGTATTATGGAACGAGTAAAGAGACTTGCGATGCGAGATTGAACTAGCTATTGGATACCGACGATCGAATCTCGGGCAAGTAACATACCGATGACAAAGGAACAACGTATGTTGTTATGCGGTCTGACCAATAAAGATCTTCGTAGAATATGTAGGAACCAATATGGGCATCTAGGTCCCGCTATTGGTTATTGACCGGAGACGTATCTCGGTCATGTCTACATTGTTCTCGAACCGTAGGGTCCGCACGCTTAAGGTTTCGATGACAATTATATTATGAGTTTATGCATTTTGATGTACCGAAGGTTGTTCGGAGTCCTGGATGTGATCACGGACATGACGAGGAGTCTCGAAATGGTCGAGACATAAAGATTGATATATTGGATGACTATATTCGGACACCGGAAGTGTTCCGGGTGTTTTCGGAGAAAACCGAGTACCTGGGAGGTTACCGAACCCCCCGGAGTAATGGGCCTTGATGGGCCCTAGTGGAGAGAGAGGGGCCGGCCAGGGTAAGAGGCGCGCTCCCTCCCCTTGAGTCCGAATAGGACAAGGAAGGAGGGGTGCGGCGCCCCCCTTGCCTTCCCCCTCTCCCACTCCTTCCTTCCCCTCCTTCTCGGAATAGGAATGGGAAGGGGGAAACCTACTTGGAGTAGGTTTCCCCCTCCTAGGGCGCGCCACCCCCTTGGCCGGCCCCCTCCTCCTCTCCCCCTTTATATACGGGGAGGAGGGCACCCCATAGACACACAAGTTGATCATCGTGATCGTTCCTTAGCCGTGTGCGGTGCCCCCCTCCACGGTATTACACCTCGGTCATATTGTAGCGGTGCTTAGGCAAAGCCCTGCGACAGTTGAACATCAAGATCGTCACCACGCCGTCGTGCTGACGGAACTCCTCCCCGTACCTCTGCTGGATCGGAGTTCGGGGTGCGTCATCGAGCTGTACGTGTGTCAAGAACTTGGAGGTGCCGGAGTAACGGTGCTTGGATTGGTTAGACCGGGAAGACGTACGACTACTTCCTCTACGTTGCGTCAATGCTTCCGCTTCGGTCTACGAGGGTACGTAGACAACACTCCCCTCTTGTTGCTATGCATCACCATGATCTTGCGTGTGCGTAGGAAATTTTTTGAAATTACTACGTTCCCCAACAGTCCGCTGGGTCTTCGGGCAAAGGAGCCGGACAATTGATCTGTTCGGACGTCCTCTGCCAGTCTTGTCAAAGGCATGGGGGCTTAGATCCCACATAGAGTCAAACTATAAAAAACAAATATCCTATAAGAGGTAAAAAATAGCTTACCGCGCCGGGTTGATGCTGCGCGCTGAATCTGCGATCCTCGATAGCGGATGCGGGAGCCTCAGCGCCCTTGAAAAGCGCCTTCCAAGCATCTTCGTACGTTGTGTCGAAGAGCCTGCTCAGAGTTCGGTGCTGTGCCGGGTTGAACTCCCACAAACTGAAAGCCCGTTGTTGGCAGGGGAGGATCTGGCGGATGAGCATGACCTGGACTACGTTGACAAATTTGAGCTTCTTGCTCACCAGGTTTTGGATGCATGTTTGGAGTCCGGTCAGCTCTCCTTTTTTACCCCATGGCAGGCCCTTCTCTTTCCAGGAGATGAGCCACGTAGGGATTCCAGATCAGAACTCGGGGGCTGCGACCCATGCAGGGTCGCGCGGCTCAGTGATATAGAACCACCCCGATTGCCACCCCTTTATGGTCTCCACGAAGGAGCTCTCGAGCCATAGGACGTTGGGCATCTTGCCCACCATGGCGCCTCCACACTCCGCCTGGCGGCCGCCCACTACCTTCGGCTTGACATTGAAGGTCTTCAGCCATAAGCCAAAGTGGGGCTGGATGCAGAGGAAGGCCTCGCACACGACGATGAACGCTGAGATGTTGAGGATGAAGTTCGGGGCCAGGTCGTGGAAATCCAGGCCGTAGTAGAACATGAGCCCCTGGACAAATGGGTGGAGAGGGAAGCCTAGTCCGCGGAGGAAATGGGTGAGGAACACCACTCTCTCATGGGGCCTGGGGGTGGGGATGAGATGCCCCTCTTCTGGGAGCCGGTGCGCGATGTCGTTAGACAAGTATCCGGCTTTCCTCAGCTTTTTGATGTGTCCCTCCATGACGGAGGAGACCATCCACTTGCCTCCCACTCCAGACATGGCTGGAGAAGGTTGAGGTGGGGAATGCGGACTTGGGTGCTGGAGCTCGAGTGCGCGAGAATGGATGAGCAAAGGAGGAAGAAGGCGTGGGTGAAAAGGTGGATCCTTATCCCCTTATATGGGCGGACGAAACTGCAAGTCCCCACCCGCCTGGTAAAACTCGCTTATCTCCCAAGCGCCATAATCAATGGCACGGTTGGGTTACCCGCACCCGTATTGATAAGAATCCCAGAATAAGGGGACACGATCTCTGCTTCAACAAGACGTGCCAAGGAAACCGCCTCGCTAAACGTGCTGAGGTGGGACAGTAAAAATGATTCGAGT
The DNA here is from genome assembly GCA_021437245.1 of Aegilops speltoides. Taxonomy (NCBI): domain Eukaryota; kingdom Viridiplantae; phylum Streptophyta; class Magnoliopsida; order Poales; family Poaceae; genus Aegilops; species Aegilops speltoides. The sequence goes on from CM038144.1 coordinate 479,618,064, forward strand.
AAAGGCTTGGCCGTGGTGTGATGTCACACTACGGAATACGTCAGCAGATTAGATTTGTGTAAATACTATTCTCTCTATGGCAACATGTGGAACTTATTTTGCAGAGCCAGACACTATCCTTGTGTTCAAAATCTTCTATGAAGTATTCGGAGGAGGAACCCGCCTTGCAATGCCGAAGACAATCTGCGTGTCGGAATCATCATCATTGAAGCTTTGGTTCGAGGGCTCTTGAGGAGTCTGGATTAGGGGTGTTGGATAGCGGACTATAACCTTTGGCGGACTCTTGGACTATGAAGATACAAGATTGAAGACTTCGTCCCGTGTCCGGATGGGACTGTCCTTGGCGTGGAAGGCAAGCTTGGCGATACGGATATGTAGATCTCCTCCCATTGTAACCGACTCTGTGTAACCCTAGCCCTCTCCGGTGTCTATATAAACCGGAGGGTTTTAGTCCGTAGGACGAACAACAATCATACCATAGGCTAGCTTTTAGGGTTTAGCCTCTCTGATCTCGTGGTAGATCCACTCTTGTACTACCCATATCATCAATATTAATCAAGCAGGAGTAGGGTTTACCTCCATCGAGAGGGCCCGAACCTGGGTAAAAACATCGTGTCCCTTGTCTCCTGTTACCATCCGCCTAGACGCACAGTGACCCCCTACCTGAGATCCGCTAGTTTTGACACCGACACTGTCCCCTAAACAGAGCTGGATAAAGAAGGTGGAGCGGATCAGATGCCCGACTGCGCTCCCCGAGGGCCTAGCTGAGCCTTTGTTAATGAAGATGCTGGTCCCGGTGCCCTACCAGGCGCCGGTAAAGAAGGAAAAGAAGAAGAAGGGCAAGGAGGCCGAAGGTGGCCTCAGTATCGAAAGTACTTCGGGCACTATGTCTGGAGGAACCGAGGCTCCTTCCTCTCGCGAGGGAGACAAAGACGAGGATGAGGAGGAGGAACAAGAAGAGAACCATCCTTCCAAGGAAAAAATAGGGCGGCCTCCGTAGATCCGGAGGAGGGGGTGAGGGAGTCCTGGATTAGGGGGTATCCGTACAGCCGGACTAGAACCTTTGGCTGGACTGTTGGACTATGAAGATACAATATTGAAGACTACGTCACGTGTCCGTATGGGACTTTCCTTGGCGTGGAAGGCAAGCTTGGCAATATGGATATGTAGATCTCCTTCCATTGTAACCGACTCTGTGTAACCCTAGCCCTCTTCGGTGTCTATATAAGCCGGAGGGTTTTAGTCCGTAGGACACAACAAAAAAACATACATTCATACCATAGGCTAGCTTCTAGGGTTTAGCCTCTCTTATCTCGTCGTAGATCTACTCTTGTACTACCCATATCATCAATATTAATCAAGTAGGAGTAGGGTTTTACCTCCATCGAGAGGGCCCGAACCTGGGTAAAAAACAGCGTGTCCCTTGTCTCCTGTTACCATCCGCCTAGACGCACAGTTCGGGACCCCCTACCTGAGATCCGCCGGTTTTGACACCGACATTGGTGCTGTCATTGAGAGTTCCTCTGTGTCATCACCATCAGGCTTGATGGCTCCTTCGATCATCGTTGGCGATGCAGTCCATGGTGAGACTTTTCTCCCCGGACATACTTTTGTATTCGGTAGCTTTGCACTGCGGGCCAATTTGCTTGGCCATCTGGAGCAGATTGAAAGCTACGCCCCTGGCCATTAGGTCAGGTTTGGAAGCCTATACTACACGGCCGATATCCGCGGAGACTTGATCTTCGACGGATTCGAGCCCTTGCCGAATGCGCCGCACTGTCCCGACGGGCATGATTTAGCTCTGCTGCCGGACAACATTCAGGAAGCCGCGTCTACAACCGCTCCGACCCTCAATCCGGAGCCGATCGCGCCATCCACGGACGGGTGGTTGGGCCCCGCCATGGAGGCCGCGGTCTCAACGGCGATTGAGCCGGAAACCCTTCGCGAGGCACGTAACTCCAAGTTGTCGGACTCCCCTCCGGACTCCGAGCCGCCCGTGCCCCTGCCGATCGAATCTGATTGGGCGCCGAGCATGGAGTTTACCCCCCCCCCCCCCCGGATATCTTTCAACACTCACCCTTCGGGGACATACTGAATTCACTAAGATCTCTCTCCTTGTCAGGAGAGTCCTGGCCGGATTATGGCCAGCAAGGTTGGGATGCGGATGACGAAGAAATTCGGCGCCCACCCACCAGCCACTTCGTAGCTACTGTCGATGATTTAACCGACATGCTCCACTTCGACTCCGAAGACATCGACGGTATGGGAGACGATGCGGGAGACGAACAGGAACCAGTCACGGCCACCTCATCTCACGATGTATACATGGTGGACACACCTAAAGGAAGCGACCACGAGGAACAGAGGGACGTAGCGAAGGACCGTTCCGTCGAAAAGCAGACAAAGCGGCAACGTAAGCGCCGCTCCAAACCCCGCCTCGGCAGAAACAGTGGCCATACGGACCCAGCGATGGAGCAGGGCGACCCGGCGGAAGACCAACACGGCATTGAACAGTCGTCCGACCAGGGCAACACGGATAATCAATCTGAACAACCCATCCCCGGCGAAGATAACAGTTTGGACGACCTCACACCAGATAAGCGGCTCGAGCAGAAGAACCTCCATAAAAGACTCATCGCCACAACGCGTAGCCTGAAAAAGCAGAAGCGGAAGCTCAAGACCGATGAAGATGCACTCAGAATCAAATGGAATAAAGTGCTCAATAGCACAGATAAAAATGGTGGCAGCCATCACACAAAGAGCTACCCAAAGCGAAAGCTACTGCCCGAATTTGATGAGGAGGCCTTAGAGCCCCCCAGTCAAAAAACAAACCAGCCATCCGGTCGGACAGTCGACCCCATGGCCCACACATGGCGGCAAAAGATGCCGCACACAAACCAACACGCGATCCACACGAGGACTCGCATCAAAAGGACGGCCCAGTCAGATCTATGGGCCAAGAAAGCGCGCTCAAACACGCAATACAATATAACAAAGTTCTGAACACCACGGCACACCCAAGTACAGGGGCGCCGCACACCCCCTATGTTTCACCGATGAGGTGCTGGACCACGAATTTCCAGAGGGATTCAAACCCGTAAACATAGAGGCATACGACGGAACGACAGACCCTGGGGTTTGGATCGAGGATTATATCCTCCACATCCACATGGCCCGAGGAGACGATCTCCACGCCATCAAGTACCTACCCCTCAAGCTCAAAGGGCCATCCAGGAATTGGCTCAGAAGCCTCCCCGAATACACTATTGGAAGTTGGGAGGAGCTCGAGGATGCCTTTTGGGCAAATTTTCAAGGGACCTATGTCCGACCACCGGATGCAGACGATTTAAGTCACATAACTCAACAGCCCGGAGAGTCAGCCCACAAGCTCTGGAATAGGTTTCTTAATAAAAAGAACCAAATAGTCGACTGTCCGGACGCTGAAGCCTTAGCAGCTTTTAAACACAGCGTCCGAGACGAATGGCTTGCCAGGCACCTCGGCCAGGAAAAACCAAGAACAATGGCTGCATTAACAAGCCTCATGACCCGCTTTTGCACGGGCGAGGATAGCTGGATGGCAAGATGCAGCACCAGCGACCCAAGTACATCCGAAGTCAGGGATGGAAATGGGAAGCCACGGTGCAGTAAAGACCAGCGCCGGAATAAGGAAAATAGTCTGAAGAGCATGGCAGTTAACGCCAGATTCAAAAGCTCTCGGCGGGATCAACAAAAGCTGCCCCTCAATGGCAACATGGACGAACTGTCCAGCCTAAACAAGATTTTGGACAAGATATGTCAAATCCACAGCACCCCTGGTAAACCTGCAAATCACACCCATAGAGAATGTTGGGTCTTCAAGCAATCCGGCAAGCTCAATGCCGAACACAAGGGGCTGGATACACCAAGTGAAGACGATGACGAACCCCACAAGCAAAGCACTGGGGAACAGAAGAAATTTCCACAAGAAGTCAAAACAGTAAATGTACTAAACGTGACAAAAGGGAGAAACGAAGTGGCGCCCACAGAGATACGTGCCATGTGGCCTATCACCAAGGAGTTCCGCCACTGGTTGTCAAAACCGATCACCTTTGACCATCAGGATTACTCCAGAAGTATCCGGCACGCAGGCTGGGCTGCCTTGGTGTTAGAACCGATAATTGACGGACTCCACTTTACACGAGTCCTGATGGACGGCGGCAGTAGTTTAAACCTGCTATATCAGGACACAGTCCGCAAAATGGGGATGGACCCAACAAAAATTAGCCGTAGCAATACTTCCTTCAAAGGAGTAACGCCAGGCCCAGAAGCCCATTGCACGGGCTCCCTACTATTAGAAGTTATGTTCGGCTCCCCCGATAACTTCCGTAGCGAAAAGCTAACCTTCCACATCGCTCCATTTCAAAGTGGTTATCAAGCACTACTAGGACGTGAATCTTTCGCCCGCTTTAACGCAATACCGCAGTATGCGTCTCTCACGCTTAAGATGCCCGGCCCGCGAGGCATCATATCGCTAAAGGGAAATATTGAGTGCTCCTCGCACGCGGAAGACTGTGCGGCTGCCTTGGCAGCCACACACTAAACGGCTTCTCCAACCAAAGAACTTAACAGGTCGTTAAGACCATGGACATGGCTAGACGAGTCCAGCTTCAACATATAATTGATAAAGGTTTAATAGCCGTATACCCCTATACAAGGGGCTCCGCGCATGTAAAACAAGCGGCAATAAGGCTCAATTTTACCCATCTTGAAATATACTTTGCTTATTTAGTATAACATACATTTCGCACGACTACTTTTTCAACTAAGTTCCTCTCTTTTACAGATGAACACCGTGCTACGCCTGTCCAGGATATGGCACAACGGAGACACAGGCGCAGACGTGCAGCAGGGACCCGTTCCAAGGATTCTTTTCAGATTAAGACCCTGCGTAAACCTTTTTTACTGTCTCTTGTTGATACACATCCCCCAGATTCTCAGTATAACCGCGAAGGGGGCTGACGTCTTGGCATGTGGCCATGTCAGAATATTGCACATACCTAGACACTAGGGGCTTATTACTAAGGGCATTATGCATCCCGTTTAAAATCATAAAGACCGAATACCTTAGGGAGTGTTCGGTGTCGCGAGTTTGGCGTTATATGCATCACCTCCGAATCATGTCTTTGGTTAAATGTTGGGTTTTCCCGGCTCCTGTGTTTTGCTGCCTTACGTTCCGCTCTATCGGCTAAGGTGGCACCAAGAGAACTACTGCGATTGTGCCCCGGTTCAGCCAAACGAGCACCTCAGTAGAGAAAGCCGAAAACTGACTGTCATGATATAGCGCGAGACTGGTAAACCACTCGGTGACCTATCGGAATCTTCGCGATTCCTCCGCATTAACGAAGGGACGTTTCCCAGCCAGGCACACACGCACCCTGAATTCGGGTGAGCGCGGCGCCTCCCGAATGCCGGAGGAACACTTTGTGTGCTACCAAACGTCACAACGTAAAAGGGTGATTATAAAGGTGCTCTACAGGTGTCTCCGAAGGTGTTTGTTGGGTTGGCATAGATCGAGATTAGGATTTGTCACTCCATGTTTCGGAGAGGTATCTCTGGGCCCTCTCGGTAATGCTCATCACTATAAGCCCTGCAAGCAATGTGACTAATGAGTTAGTTGCGGGATGAAGTATTACGGAACAAGTAAAGAGACTTGCCGGTACCGAGATTGAACTAGGTATGATGCTATCGACTATCAAATCTCGGGTAAGTAACATACTGATGACAAAGGGAACAACGTATGTTGTTATGCGGTATGGCCATATTCGGACACCGAAAGTGTTCCGGAAAGTTTCGGATAAAACCGGAGTGCCGAAGGGGTTACCGGAACCCCTCGGGGAACTAATGGGCCACATTGGGCCTTAGTGGAGAGAGAGAGGGGCGGCCAGGGCAGGCCACGCGCCCCCTCCCCCTTGGGTCCGAATTGGACTAGGGAAGCGGGGGCGGCGCCCCCCTTTCCTACTCCCTCTCCCTCTCCTTCCTTCCCACTCTCCCGGGAGGTGGACTCCTACTAGGACTTGGAGTCCTAGTAGGACTCCTCTCTCCCAGGCGCGCTTATAGGGGCCGGCCGGCCTCTCCCGTGCCTCCTTTATATATGGAGGCAGGAGGCATCCTAGGACACACAAGTTTCTCTCCCAACCGTGTGTGGTGTCCCCCTCCACAATTACACACCTCGAGCATACCATCGTAGAGCTTAGGCAAAGCCCTGCGCCGGTAACATCATCATCACCGTTGCCATGTCGCCGTGCTGACGGAACTCACCCTTGTCCATAACCAGATCAAGAGCACGAGGGACGTCATCATGCTGAACGTGTGCTGAACGCGGAGGTGCCGTGAGTTTGGTACTTGATCGGTTGGATCGCGAAGAAGTTCGACTACATCAACCGTGTTATTGCAACGCTTCCGCTTTTGGTCTACGAGGGTACGTGGACACACTCTCCCCTCTCGTTGCTATGCATCACCTAGATAGATCTTGCATGGTCGTAGGATTTTTTTGAAATTACCTCGTTCCCCGACACTATGGACTAGCCTTGTTGTAAATTTCTCTGGTTATCAATACTACTTGATCGTGCTTGATGATTACACCCACTTTTCATGGTCATTTCCTCTCCGTCACAAGTCGGACACATCCACTACTCTCCAACGCTTCTTCTATTTAGTTCGTACTCAATACAATGTAATCATCAAGGCTTTACAATGTGACAACGGCGGCGAATTCATCAATCCACCTTGCACGCTTTCTTCTCCGCGAACGGTATTGCCTACCATTTCTCGTGCCCTCACCCATCACCTCAAAATGGCAAAGTCGAGCGTCTCATTCCCACCACAAATGACATTGTCCGCACTCTCTTACTTCAAGCCATCCTCACCCCGCCCTTTTGGGTTGAAGTTTACATCGGTCATATACCTCCTCAACCGACGCCCATCACGTGCCATCCACGGTCATACCCCATACTACATGCTCCATGGAATTCACCCCATGCACGATCACTTGCGGGTGTTTGGGTGTCTTTGCTACCCCAATCTCTATGCCACTTCTCCTCATAAACTATCCCCATGCTCCACTCGCTGCGTCTTTCTTGGCAACCCACTCGAGCACAAAGGATATCGATGTTATGATCTTACACAACGTCGGGTGATCGTGTCTCGTCACGTCACCTTTGACGAGAGTATATTTCCATATGCCCCACCCACACCTTCGCCTACATCCCACCTACCCACTGAAAATCCCACCCGGCCCACCCTGCCAAACATGCCTGATTCTCTATCCTGCCATCCACCTACCTCGTACTGGGATCCACCAAATCGTCCCGATGGGATGCCCCCATGCACGCCTATCCCGATTTGCCAGCCACCCGCCCGCCCACCTAACCCGTCCATGTGTTGCATGCCCTCAGGCTCCCAATGGTCCATCGCGCATGTCTCCCCGCTAACACCGTCCCCACGCGCCTCCTCGGGCCTCACGCCTACCGCAACCGCCGCGTTCGTTCCCTCGGATCACGCTCCCGATCCACCTTCCCGTGGATCCTCCTCGGATCACGCGCCTACCAGTCCTGCCCTGACCCAACGCTGTCCTCCTGTCATTCCGCACCTTCCACTCCCGTGCAGCCACATCTCCCCGCTCGTGCATAGCCCATCAAACCTCCACATAACTTGCATAAAATGCAAACTAGGGCCAAATCGGGGTTTTCCCAACCGAAACGTCTCTTCCTCGCACACCACCCCTTCTACCATTTCACCTATCCCTCCAACGTACCGTTCCGAACTCAAAGACCCAAATTAGCAACATGCAATGCTTGATGAATATGATGCTTTTATCAAGAATTCGACTCGGTCTTTGGTTGCAAGCCTGTAGGTGTCAACATGGTGACTGACAAGTGGATCTTCCGCCACAAGTTCAACAACGATGGCACTTTGGCATGGCACAAGGCATGTTGGGTGGTCCGTGGATTCACTCAAATGGAGTGTGCTGATTATGACGAGATGTTCATTCCGGTCGTCAAGCCGACCACCATTCGAGTTGTGTTCAGCATTGCCTCGTCCAGCTCGTGGCCCATCCACCAACTCGATGTCAATAATGCATTCATGGTGACCTCAAGAAGACGGTGTATTATGCTCAATCGACCAGGTTCGTGGACCCCTCGCGGCCGGACCACGTGTGCCTTCTTCGTAAGTCTCTCTATGGCTTGAAGCAAGCCCCTCGCATGTGGTTTAATCATTTTTGGTCCTTCCTCTTGTCTCTTGGGTTCCATGCCTCCAAAAGTGACTCCTCCTTATTTATCTTGCAACATGGTGATTCCATTGCCTGCCTACTTGTGTATGTGGATGATATCATTCTTACCGCAAGCACACCACACACCCTCCACTGAGTCATTTCCTATCTCAAACAAGAGTTTTCCATGACTGACCTCGGTGATCTTCATCATTTTCTAGGCATCAATGTGACACCCAACACCACCTTTGTTCTTGTGCCAACAACAATATGCCCTTGAAATTCTTGAGTGTGCCAAGATGTTTAATTGCAAACCCGTCTCCACCCCCGTCAACACACAATCCAAACTTTCCGCCAACGATGGCCACCTCCTTGATAATCCCACACTATACCGCAGCCTAGTCGGAGCACTCCAATACCTCACTCTCACTCAGCCAGACCTCTCATATGCGGTTCAACAAGTGTGTCTCTTCATGCATGCGCCACATGACTCCCACATGCAACTCATCAAACGCATTCTTTGTTATCTTCGTGGTACTACCCACTATGGCTTACAGCTCTACAAGTCATCATCCCTTGATCTTGTGGCTTACACGGATGCCTATTGGGCGGGATGCCCAGACACGCGTAAGTCCACGTCCAATTTTGTGTTTTTCTCGAGCAAAATTTGTTTTCATGGTCCTCTAGGAGGCAAGCCACTGTGTCTCGCTCCAATGCCGAGGCTGAATATCATGGTGTCGCCAACTGTGTCGCCAAGTTGTGTTGGTTGCGCCAACTTTTGCATGAACTTCACCACCCACCCACACATGCTACCATAGTCTATTGTGATAACATCTCCGCCTCCTATGTTGCTTCTAATCCCGTCCAACACCAGCGGACCAAGCATATCAAGATTGATATTCATTTTGTCCACGACTGCGTGGCTCTCAGTGAAGCTCGTGTCTTGCACGTTCCCTCCAGTTTGCAATTCCTGGACTTGTTCACCAAGGGGCTTCCCTCACAGGTCTTCCACGAGTTCAGGGACAGCCTCAACATCCATCCAAATGGAGTTCTGGATGAGGAGGGGTGTTAACATGTATTGTACCCGTGTATGTATTTGTACTTGTATTCCTAGACTATTGGATCATGGAGCATGCCCTTGCCTGCGTGCCACTTTTCGGGCACACTGTTATGGCTCCAGCCGTGTATATCTTGTAACGTGTGTGGGTGAATGAATCATAGAGAGAGCAGTTCTACCATCCAGCTCCATATCCGCACAAACCATCTTTTGTCATCACAAGGACAACAAGAAAAGTTGTTCAACTTTCAGGAAGAGAACGACACTCGAACGCCGTCGTCAACGGATCCAACAAACGATAGCAATATTCTAGGTTTTCACTCAAGCGTGTAGGGGTTTAGCTTGGTTTTATGGGCTTGGCGATTATGCTTGTTCTTGCTTTTGCTTTTGACCCCCAATCATTTGTTGCTATTGTCGGCTGTCTTTGGAACTATCGGAATATGTTGTTTTCTAGACTTCGTATGTTGTTTTCTCTATTTCTATTATGATCACATGCAACTCCAGCATGATTCAAAAAATGGTAAACACACGTATATAGAAGATCAAAATAATGCAGCAAGGGCACCAGAAATCTTGTCATTGGGATCAAAGATCTTAACAGACGTTGATCACAAAAGTTTTTCCCTCCAAAAAAATGAATGTGAACATTAACTTGTGAGAGAATATTCTCCAGACCCGGGCGATGAAGGCGGCTCCGGCCACTTATATTTTGGTCAGTGCCTAGTTCCATCGCCATGCCCCGCAATTGCGTCCATCTTGACATGATACTGACCAATCACCAGTTCCCTCCGACTGTCGCGCTACAACCTTTGAAGTGAAATGTTTCCCTTGACTGCCGCAAGCGGGGAACTAAGAGCATCTACGGTTGGACATTTGAAACCCACCTAATATGCCCGGGCGGGCCGCATGGTCGATGTCCGGTCATGATTTTTTGACCCAGACGGGCTCCTTAAACGGGCCTCAAACGCCTGGGCTGGCCGGCACCCCCCATAGTCAGCCCAAATATGGGGCAGATATGGGGGCGCCCGAGCAGGCTCGAGCACGCCCTCCACGTTGGATCTGATAGCCTGACCCCACCCCCAAATTGCACCAAATCCATAAAGCCCTTCCTCCTCCTCCTCCCGCCACCATACAACCATTCCCGCACCCGGACCCTCGCCTTCCTCCACCCTTGCTCCCAATCCTCACCTCCGGTCCCGATCCACCACCGAAGATGTCGTCCAGCCCGACCCACACCGCCGCGATGGAGATGTAGTCCGCCTCGTCTATCGGTGGCGTCAATTCATCGGTTGTGACTTGCAAGGCAGAGAACATCATCCGCAAGTTGCGGCGATGCCGGCAGTGAGAGAGGGAGGCGGTAAAAGTGTCGCAGGGAGGTTCAGACGTGGTGGAGCAGTTGTCTCCTCCGTTGCGCCCAGATCCCCGCACCCCTCCCCTCCGAGCATGTATGCAGATTACACCGTCCGACCCCATTGGAAGAGAGGATGATTCGACCGCCGGCTGGGCCATTCCGGACAGCTTTGCGCCCACGCAGATGCCAGCGATTGATGTGTGTGACTCGCTGCAGCTCGTTCGGGTGCGAATCAGCATGGGCTTCGGTAGTGCCCAGGCTGCCTGACATGTTCGGCGGAGTGACCGAACAAGAGTCGGGGCGTTTTCTTTGCTCTTGTCCGATTATATTTTAGCATAGACCACTAGTTCATTTCGCTTGCAAACCATAATCATGTAGGAGGCGTTCTTGTCAAAAATGATCAATGACAATGAAGATTTGACCGAAATGGAGTGTGAATTGGAGGCTACCACTGCATTTGAAGTTGGGAGAACATCTGATCCCAATCCAAGCGAGAAGAAGAACAAGTCCAAGACCCCGAAGGCAAGAGGCCCGGCATCCTCAAGATTTGAGGATATCTTGTTGATCAAAGCTTGTTTGGCCACAACGATGGATCCAATTTGTGGCACTGAGCAAAAGGGGAACACCTATTGGACGAAGATTTGGAAGGAGTGTCATGAGCAGAAGGAGTATGTGGAGCCGCATCCTATCGTGACCACCCGCAATGTGGCATATCTCCAACATTGTCGGGGGATCATTCAAGGGGAAGTGAACATGTACGTCGGCTATTCTCACAAGTGACCAAACGCCCTCAAAGCGGGATGGAAGTCGCAACTCACGTAAGCTTGATTGCCTCATCTTATCGTCCATTGCATATGCTTCTTGTGTTTGCATTCCCGTGCTCATTCATGTGTTGTTTGCTAGACGGCGGTGGCGACCACTTTGTATCACGAGGTGGAGACGAAGCCATTTGCTTTTAGCCATTGTTGGGTCATATTGAATGGCAAGCCGAAGTGGAACCAACTTGTCGCCTACCTCAAGGCCAGCAAGAAGAGGAATGATGGCTCAAACTCGTACGAATCAATTGGGTTGGACGATGAAGAGGACGATGTTGTTGTGACGAATGGAAAAGCCACCGTGTCAAAGGACAACCACCAAGTCATGGGAACAAGTGGGAGAAGGCACGTGCCACCCACGATGTCGCGGCTACCAAAATGTCGCCCACATGGACGAGCATTTTTCCGATGAGGGAGAACAAGAAGGAGGAGAGGTACAAGCTCATGTTGGATGTGCAAAAGGAAAAAATGGAGTGGGACAGAAAGAGGGCAGAGAAGAAGCTGGAAATTGAGAGGGAGAAGATCGAGTTGGAGAAGCAACAGGCGGCGATCAAATGGGAGCTTGAGAAGGCCAAGACATTTGGCGACATAGAGCTTGAGAAGGAGAGGTTGCAACTCGCACGGGATGCGGAAGATGTGAGGATCATGTTGGCGAACAAGACCCTCTTGGATGAGCATGCGAAGAAGTGGCTTGCGAACAAAAAGAAGGAGATCAACAACCGTAGGGAGTACGAGGTGGCGAGGGCGGCTGCGGCCCGAATGCAGGCGGAGGAGGCTGCCTGGATGCAGGCAGAGCAGGACGAGCATGACACATTCCGCCTGGAGCAGCACGCCTTCCGCTCGGAGCAGGCGCCCATCCGAGGCCATCCGTCATGCTCGTACATCGATTTCATTTTGCAATATCCAGTTTATTGAGCTATGATTTGCTTTACTTTGTTTTGAACTTTGCCATTCAGACAGTTTGTACCGTATAATTGACGTGCATGCATTGTATGAATTTAAGGATCAGAATTTACGGTATGTAGATGTGTGGCGTCATATCTGAGAGGTGCCTGGTCAGTGCGAGCGCGTCCACGGGTGTTTCAGGGCCGGATTTGCCAAGTCCGACTGTATGTGCTCTAACTAATCTTCGATACCCCAAAAAAAACCATGTCCCCTTCGGTCGTTACACATTTCTGTCCAGCTGCCATGACCACGTCGAGCTAGCTAAGCGTACAACAATGGAGAACTTTTTTTTTATCTACTATAATGGAGCATTTGTATGTCCTGACAACTAATCTAACATATAAAAGCTGCTAGAGTGGTAGTCACAACAAAGGCCTTTAGCGCACGGTACCATGCGAGGGAAAAAAGCCCACCGCACCGCGCCGCACATGGGGGTGCAGCGCACCACGCGAGCGAAAAAACTACCGCACCACGCTCGTCGCGTGATAAAAGGTGAGCGGGCAGCAGACCTAGCCCACCCCGCGACCCTCGTTCCTCATGCGCCGCCGCCGCCGCCCCCCGCCCGCGATGGAGAAAGTGAGAGGAAAGAGGAGAGGGAGGTGAGGCAGCAGACAGGAGAGGGGCACCGGCTGCTGTCGGCCTGCGCCGGCGAGGTCGGGCGCGACCTGGCGGTTGGTGGCGGCTCGATCCGCTCCTGGATCGGGAGAGGAGGAAGGGAGGTGGGGGGGCGGCCGTCTCTGTGCCTCCTCGACGTCGAGCTGCGGCTGCTCCGTGTGTGCGCGCGCGCTCTCTCTCTCTCAGGTACTCTCTCTCTCTCTCTCTCCCTCTCTCCGGGCTCGCCGGGTCGCCGCCCCTCACGCCGCGCTGGCTAGGGGCGAGAAGGCGGAGGCAGGAGCGGCTGCTTCGGGCCCCGATCTGGGGAGGGTATGAGGCAGGGAAGGACGCCGTCCCTTTCGTTCTCTCTCTGATTCGTCCTCTTCCCTCTTTCCATCCCTCCTGCTTGCCAGCGGTTCCTCCTCCCCTGCCTCCTCACGTCGCCCTCAAGTCCAAGGCAACGAGTTTGCTTCCTCTGCTCCGTTCATGTCATTGAGGTTTGTTCTTCTTCCATCCTCTTCTTTCCTATTCATGTCTTGTTGATTTTATTTTGCTTATAACAATGATTATCCATAGATTTTCCTATACTCATCAGAAAACTTAGATCCCTTCTTCACTGGTTTCTTCTTCCTTCTCTCTAGCTTTTTCCTTGGGCATAGCACCACATTTGCGGCAGCACACCGGAGTCAATTTGGTTGACTAGCAATAGAGCAAAGGTGAGGTAATTCCTAATCTGACAATTAATTGCTTACATTTTCCTATCTTCAAGGGGCTGCTCTTTGATTCAGAGTAAAATCAGGTCTTCACCTATGGAGGAGGTAGATACTGACGGAGTGCATATGACCAGGTGTCCTCCAGGTTCTGCATCATCAGTGTGTACCTCTAGATTCTGCATCATTAGTGAGCAACTTACCTAAGGTTTGTTTTCTTTGTACTTCCAGCCCACTCTGCTCCCATTTCTCTCTCATATTCACATTAATCAGGGGCTGCTATCTGTGCAATCATGATGGTTTCTTTATGCCATCAGACCCCATCCTGTAGTGTCATTTTCCTCTCATCAGGTAGGAGAGTTTTAATAGATATATTGATAGCAAACAATAGCATTGATAAGAACCGGTATATGGTGGTTTTCTCTGGGTTTTCTTTAATGAGTATATGTGATACATAGAAAATGTATATGGTGGTTTCCATTCTGGTTTACCTGGGTGGTGCATTGAGCTTATTTCTCTTGGGTTCTTTCTAGAGTATGAAGGTGTTGTTAGCTAGCACCATTTGGAGAAAGTACATCATGTCTTGGATCTGAAGTGAAGCGTGTTCTTATATAATTCTTTGAGAAAGAAGGTGTTTATTAAGACTGACAAGAATCTCCAAGCATTTTTAGAATTGCATTCTTCTTTAGAGATGGTATTCTTTTTCAATAGTTCTCTGACTCATCTGATTGTGGTTTGGGTATACCAGTGTTGAGTAATGTATTCCTTATGAATTGTTAATCCGGTTAACTGATGGAAATATTGGTGTCAATACACATAGTCAGTCTAAGCTAGATTTAGTTTCCCTATAGTTGTTACAGAGTTGATTCATGGTCTATAGCTTCAGAAGGGTATATTTCCTCTATTAGTTCCACTAATATAGTTCCCATTTTACATTTAAGTGTAAGCATAGGGACATAATACATCATCCTTAAACTTCTAACTGCAGTAGCCCATATCTAATTTTCCATTAATTTAACTTTGGTGAGTGAGTCGCACTTAAAAAAAAAGCCAATGGAAAGTGTGTGATGCATTATCTACCTTTGAACTACCTACTTCTTGAACATTTCCTTTTAGATTGCTTACGCCTTATGTGCTTTTGCATTCTAATGCAGCAAATCACCCTGCCCTACGAACCGCCATCGCAAGCTGTTCACTTAACCTTCCAGAGCCAAGGTTCCTATGTCGGCTTCTGTCGATACTAGAGAAAGTGCTTCAGCTGAAGATGCTATTGACCTATATCCAAGGCAGATGTTGGTGCTTCTGTTAAATTCAACTATTGTTTTTCCCTGTTACAAATTTCTTCCACTGATGACCATCCCCACATGACAATAGGAAACTAAGCTGGATGGTGAGAATATAGATGCTGTGGTTACTGGAGATGAGAAGAACGTGCAGTCTGACCAAACCTAGCCTAAGAGGTAGGAAATCTCTCTTAGATCAAAATCATTGGTTTGCAGTTGTACTGTGTTATTTGGCTCTTTAATGCTGGTTACTGAAATCTTGCTTACATTGCTTGTTGACTACTAACAGATTATAATTATCTCTTCTAATTGGCTTGCGCCGATGGCGCAACAATTAAATTTATATATTGCTTTTCTTGCTTACCTTGCTTGTTAACACCGACAGCAACGACAGCGTTCTTACTATGTTCCATTAAAGAAGATAAGAAGATAATTTATTTTGGGTAAATTTATTAATTGCTTTTCTTCTCCAAGCTCACCAACCTAGCTGTAACCAAAAAAGAAAAGGAGCAGGCTTGATTAGCTTAAAAAAGAAAAAGATTTCAAAACGGTGTTGTAATAGAATTATGTTCAGTTTGTTGCTTTGGGTCATTCTTGATAAGCAATTTGGTAGTGGTTGCTGTTTACTCATAATAGATGGATTGGTGGGAATGAGTTTACGAAAGCGTAATCCAACTGTTTATGGAAGTAGTTGGACGAACATGCATGTTGTGTGCAACTAAACTGATCTGGTTGCTTACCTGCAAAAAATAAACTGATCTGGTTGCTTGCCTTTGGAAATCTTCACCTAATATGGTGTGCACTGGTCTGCATTTATATTAGCAGTTGTGTTTTTATTTGTCTCTTTTGTGATAGTTTAAGGTGAGAACAGAGTATTTATAATTGGGGCATGGACTACATACTTTTCCTAAGTTTTTAGGTGTGACCATGGGATTTAGTTGATACACCTACTGTATTTAAGGCGTGTTGTTCCTTCTTGAATAAGTTACAGCGTTGTGCTTGAATGCAATTGTCTTGATTTTGACAGCAACCGAGCCCAATCAACAATTGGTAGAAGTAGTTATGAGATGAGGCAGAGGAGAGCAGAGAGGACCGGAGAAGGAGTTGCGGACCTCGCCAACAAGGCCGTGACCCTACATCACTAAAAAAATGCGCCGTATTTGTTTCTCATGCTTTACCATGGCATGTTCTTATTAGTTCAGGTTAGTTTCTAGCTGCCACTTTGTTTTACTAATTTCAGGTTGCTTCTCCATGAGTTTGTGTGTAGTTCCTTCTGCCCTGGAGCACCTTTGCTCATTGACTGCTCATTAACCATGTAGATTGCTTATCTTTTGTTCCCTTCACGTCATTTGCTTGCACAAGATTCGTTGCTGTAAAAGAATTGCAATTATTTTTGCAGGTTGGTCTCTCCGGTTCTTTTCGCCAATGGCTTGATGTACGCACTGGCAACCTCTTACTGGAAGGATTCGGCATGCCTCTGTTCGAGAGATGGGATATGAAGAAATGGCGTTCTGGTATGTTATATCATTTGAAGCAATGACACTTTATTTTGGTTCATATTTCTTTACAGGTTGTTCTATGCAGAGTTTATGAGGTTGCACTGCACCATCAAACTATGCTCCATGTTAAGCAACATCCAGAACTGCCATTATATATTTAGTGTAGTAGGTTGATGCAACTTTGTAACCAGTCATGGATTTAAAATAGGCTTTCTACCTCTTTATTTTGGTCGGCATGTTTTGGCACGTGTTTTTGTCATTGATCTGCTATATATTAATTACATTTGAGTAGACTGTTGACTGAGAAAGCGTGAAGATGTTGTGTTTTGATTTATGAGGACTAATAGATAGTTTTCCCTCGGGTTTATTTATTTTCTCTCCACACTTTTAATTCTACATAAAAGTACATTCTATTGTTATTTGTTTACTAATGCAATATATGTACCCTTATTTGTCTCAACTTTATCAATTTTAGTTTGTGTTTTCTGCGGCGCAGAACACAGTTAAAGGCAGTGCTGTGTCAAAGATGCGTGCCAAATAATTATTAATTAAGCTGATTGAAATATCAAACTTTGGGTGCAGTCTTCTTGGTCCTGTATATATGACTGGCTGATACAAAATCTGGACAGTTCTGTCATGACTTTTATCTTCACATCTTCCTTTCATGAATTTACTAACGCTTTTTTTTACTTGATCTTATGTGCAGCTACGTTTATTCAGGTTATAGGGCCTCTATAGGAAACGTAATAATCTGAATTCCTAAGTAAATATAACAGCTCCAGTGTGTTTTTCTTGCTTAAATTTGCCATCCTGAATTCCTAAGTATTTATAACAACTCAAGTGTATCCATATATGACATTAGATTTTCTTCTTACTTGGATCTTTTGCCATGTAAAGTAGGTTGTCTTCGAGTCGCTGTTGTGCTACTGCTAGGCATGAACAGAATGGCCTCCTCTTATTGCGAACAACACTGATGTTGGCTTCTGATTTCTGCTATAATGGATCATTTACTATGGACAAATATGGCAATATTCATTTGGAGCACCGTTTCTTGAGGATATGTCTCTTCTACAGGTATGACATTATCGTTGGAACGTATACTATGTCTATTTGATATATCTATGACTATATCCTTCCAAAGAATATTTATTTTTGTATTATATACTTTTTTTCGGAAAGGGGGAGATCCCCGGCCTCTGCATCAGAATGATGCATACATGATATCGGTACTTTCTATAACTGATCCATGTTCTTGGAATACTTTATTTTATTTCATTAATAAGCAAGGGTGGATGGTGGCTTGCAGTGTGCTTGTACTAAAAAAGGTTTTCTGCCATCCCATGGATTCTAGCATAGCTCGAAGCGGCCAAGTCAAGGAGGACCTATAAAATTATTTGATCGTCTCTCGCTCTATATATATATATATGTGTGTGTGTGTGTTGTCTGGTGCATGTATGGCTGAGAATATGGAGAGAGAGCAAGTTTAATTTTCCTTGGGCATTCAAATTCTTATTTTGCTTTTCTCAGATTTTTGGCTGGGTGTTTAAACATACTTACACACACTGGTTTCAGATTTCAGTGTAAACTACAAATAGGGGGAAAATATAGTGATTTTTCCAAATTAGAAATAGGGAGAAGGGAAACTGTTGATTATTGTGTGCATGTATAACTAATTGGATTACTGGTTGAACGAGTGCAGACTTGAGAAAGAAGAGATAGGGCCAATAAAATTAGGTGGGAGGTATGCTGATGGGTTCATTTTAGCATTACTAATCGACCGCTTGGCATCCTGAAGGTATGATGCATATTGCCTTGCTCTGATTTGCTTATTTGAATTTGTTTGTGTACATCAAAGTTCATTTTGTTATTTTTGCTCTTTGAGGGATGTAGGAGGAGAGATATCTATTGTTGAAATTTGATGATAAAAATATAGCCATTATTGTTACAAGCATTATTGTTCCAGTTTTTTTTAGTTATTGGTCATGCCATTTTTCTTTCTGCCTTTGTAGCTGAAAGATTAGTGAGACTGACTAAATTCTAAACATGTTCCATGTGAGAGAAATAGCATGTTGATTTCATCTTGAAATAATCATAGTTGAGGGATGAGGTTTGTAACCGAGGGTCATGTGCAAAGCTGGAGGAAGAAGTTGCGAGGCTTGAAACTCTTTGAAGGGATCAGGGACAGCAGTGAGGACAATGCCTCTTTAGTTGCAATTGTGGTACTCTTGATGTGCAATTAAACACTCCTGTGATACTCCTTATGCTAAAATGTTGGTTGTTAGTACAGAGGTGGTGACATTATTTGGTTCTCTGGTATTGATTTCATGATTTGAGGTTAATACATGATGTAATACAATCCACATTGCATTATATTTCCAGTTACATCTACTTACTCACTACTAACATTCTTTCTAATTTGCTTCTTGCGCCATTGGCGCAACCGGGTCATCTAGTAAGACATAACAAATGCTAGGTGAGTAGGTGACCGCATGCATGTACATGGTAAGCCGTACACGTGTGCACGTGTACTAGTAGAGAGAAAGATTGGAGAAGTGAGGTTTCATATGACAGAGTTTAAGTTATAGACTTGACATTGATATCTTTCGATGATGCGCGTTCAGCAAAATGAGACATTTCCGTCGACTATGACGGGCCTGCCTCGGCGCCCTACCACCATCACCGCGTCGTTAAGGAGGAGCTGCCGCCCGCGATCACGAAGGCACGGGGCCGCATCCTCCACTACCTCTGAGGCGGAGGTGTCGACGGTCCCTCGGGCTTCAGGGTCGTCACCTCCGATAAGGAATATGCGGCCGCAACGCCATCCACGCTTTACGTTCGCCCAAACCGACATGTTGTCGGATTGGATCGTCGACGGCCACGAACTCGCCGCCACATGGGCCCTCGATCGCTCCGTCACCACCGCGGACACAGCCACCAAGCGTTGTGCCGCCTTGACGCGAGCTCGCCAAGATCGACGGGTAGTGGTCGCATAGCGACTGCTCCACCAATGCCGGCCATGGCAAAGCCGCCGCCAGGGCTCAGAAGGCTATGTCAGCAGCGGCTGTGGCCACCCTCCACACCACCCAGCAGGAAGTGGAGCGGCTCCCCCGCGGGCACCCACCGCACAAGGCTGTCGGGCCCCTCTGGCGTCGTTCCGCCACTGGAGTGACCATGACGACAATGACGGCCCGGACGACGGCGGTAGTGCGGCAGCGCAGGGCGGCACGCGTAGGAGGTGGTCGTCCATTATAGTGTTTAGTTTTTTTAGTTAAACAATCGAAATATCGACTTTTTATTGTAAATTATGACATAACTTGAATGAAAACCATCGTGTTTGTATGAATTTGGTCTACTTAATTCAAACAATGATTGAAATCAATGGCAGCGTTGATGGCTGGCTCCAGCATCCGTGCCCCGGACTGGTCCCCTCTGTTCGGAGCAATTTGCCGGTCAGCGATGCCATTAGCCAGCTTGTGCGTGCCAACACAATACGCATCATATGGATGCATCCATGCATGCGTGTTTGATTGGGTGCTAGCACAAGTGGCTTTCACAGGATCAGCTGCTCGATGCCGGACCGATCGAAGTGGAGTGCGCGCAAATATAAGAAATCGAAGGAACCTCTGAGCTGATGGACACCATCAATGGGTCGATCAGATTGATGATCTGTCCACTGAGGTAAACCAACGGAACGCACATATACTAATGTAATTTAATTTGACAGGGGCAGAGAAGAACTAGCTAGGTAGGCTTGGATACGTGAGTTGCGAAAAAATCGTCCGGCTAGCTATACGTGGAGTTCTACAATTTTTTGGGTACATGATCCTTGTGTGGCATCCATGCTGCCAGTCTTTGTCACGTCGTGTTCCACTTTAAAGTTGTCCATGGAATTATTTGAAGTACTTTCTTTCTTTTGTGGGCATGGATAGCATTAGCTCCGAAGTTCATATCAAACCGATTATTATTATCAGTAGAAACCTACTCCGGATAAGCATTTGTAGAGATTTCAATTCAATCTCCATGCGAAGCAAAATTAGTAAATATACACTCTAAGAACATCTCGAACAGCCGCAAGAACGCGTGGCGTTAAAAATAGTTCGCATGGCATACCATCGCAAGGTTTGGCGCGCACAACGCCGACTCCAAAGAAATTGCGCTTAAAATACAGCGAGCACGAGTCCATATTTATTACATTTTGAACACAAAATAAATTTCACATAGATATGAAAAACAATACAAACATATTTTACATAGTTCATAGCATAGACGATACAAATAGATAAGCATAGATAGATAAAACCGAACTACGATGCAACTACATAAAATTAAACTACGGTGCAGCTAGATAAAACTACGGTGCAACTAGAACTACTCCGAATCCTCATCATCATCCTCATCCTCAGAGGTGTTGTCCGAGGTATCGATCCATATGTCCTCCCAACTTCATCGCCTGACGTGAAGATCGACCTCCCACCTGCTTCAATGATATCGCACTGCGATATCACCAATGCCTTTCGCCGACGCCGGTCCGCCCGCTCCGCGTGACGCCTTGTCGTCCTCTCCGCCCAATAGACGCGCTCGTTGGAATATCTAAAAAGTCACATATTTAGAAACAGAGGTAGAAAATTAAACAAGCATGTTTCAAACAGGTCTAGCAACTGCTACTACTCCTACTGTTTTCTTCTTCTACCTATAGAGTAAAAGACATACCAGTTTTTCTTTAGAACAAGGCATGCTATACTAGTTGGTGGATTCGCGGAATGGAAAAGCAACATCTTCTTTCTATGGGCTACCAAGAACCAAAGAATAAGATGTAGGTTTACATATAAAATTTACCAGAACAAAGGAATCTTGAAAAGGTGAGAACCAACCAGTGGTTGAGATGGTTAGGTGGACAGTGGCATCTCTAATTTACCCGGATTCAAGTCCTGATGCTCACATTTATTCTGGATCTGTTTCAGTATTTCCGGCGATACGTGTTTAGTGGGAGGAGAGGTCCCTGTCGACTACGAGATGCTTACGGTGAGTTCGTAAAATCTCAAGAAAATATGCCGGCTTAGCTTCTCAGAGGTGCTCATAGGCATATGGTATATGTATGTGCGTTCATAAAAATAAATGTATATGCGTATATATAAACGCTTGCGTCTGTGTTGAAAAAAGCCATCACGTTGGTTATTCGAAAGGGGAAAAGGCCAAGGCACAAAAGAAGAAAAAGTTGGGAAACCGTTACGTGTAAAGCCGAGGAAAAGCCAGCAAAGCTTGAGGGGAAGGCACGTGTGGGGCTGCATGTTGCGGGTGGCTAGGCGGGCCTACCTGGGAGGGCACGACTGCTACCCAGCTATGGGTATTGGGTTGGGGCCCCGGAAAAGGACTAGAGCTGCCGGGTCGGGTCGGTCAAGAGGCGCGCGCACGGCACGCAGCTGGCGCCGACTTCCGACGTGGACCTGACGTGGATCGCTTGACTGAAATTAGCGATGGACGATCGCGACGAGGTTTTTTTTTTGCATCAGTACAGACACAAGCGCTCATATACACGCGCATACACTCATCCCTATGAACGCACACACGCACATCCTACCCCTATAAGCATCTCCGGAGACCGGTAAGATATCATCTTGAAATTTACGAAGTCACCAGAAGCGCCTCGTCGTCGACGGAACGTCTCCCATCGAAAGCGATCACGGAAATCAAATAAATCCAGAATAATGCGAGCACCAGATTTGAACCCCGGTGGGTTGGGGATACCACTGTCCACCTAACCAACTCAACCACAGGTTGATTCGCCGATCGCGACGAGGTTGATAGGTGATGTTTACGGTGACAGAGCAATCATCTAACCAGGTCCCCTAAATCCCGGTCGACCAAAACTTAGAGCAGCCGTAAAATAACCACTAAAATGCGGGTCGACGCGAAAAATCCCATCCGAACAGATCCCGCAAACGTGACCGGCCCCTAAAATTTTTTGAAGGGCGTGGCAAAACCTCGGCCCCAACCCGTGAATACGCGGGTCCCCCCTCCCCCGGCCCGTCAGTGCCCTGCATATAGCAGGAGAGGTTGGTGGGGAGGACATTTCAGCATGCGCTTTTTTCCACCAACCACCTCCCCTTTCCCCCTCGCCCCGCCACCGGGCTACCGCCCAAGATTCCGGCGAAAGGCCGCCACATGCACGTAGTTGCCCTCTGCCCTCAGCCCACTTTGGAATCAATGATGCATGGAATAAACATACTTTGATGACAGTACATGAAAACGATGTGCAAATTAAGCACCACAAAATTCTAGTATGATGCTGATTGGGGTGGGGTGGGGGGGGGGAGGTTATCCCTGGG
Source organism: Aegilops speltoides (assembly GCA_021437245.1). Lineage (NCBI taxonomy): Eukaryota > Viridiplantae > Streptophyta > Magnoliopsida > Poales > Poaceae > Aegilops > Aegilops speltoides. The sequence continues at coordinate 479,640,892 of CM038144.1, forward strand.
AAGCACATCCCTTCATACACATAATCACTGGGACCAAAGATCTATCCAAAGTTAGGGGCCGTGCAATACACTAATCTTTGTAGGATACAAGAGGCAAGTAGGGCTCCATTTGAATTTTGGACCCTACAATTGTGCCCATGGCATATGCATGCCGGAGTACTCCTATCATTCCTTACGACATCGGCTAATGTAAGAATTAATTTAGTCTTCGACGCTACCATCAAATCTCCGACTAGCATCAGAACCAACATATGGTTGGATGGTTAGGAGGGCAGGATTTAACTATTTGGTGTCTCGTAAAGATGAAATATTCTTTTAGTAGGAGATAGTTCTGAAGGCATTACCAATTACCCTTTGTTTCAAAATACTTGAAGTTTTGAATATTTTTAGTCAAACTTCTTTATGTTTGGCTAAGTTCTTAGAAAAATACATCAACATCTACAATGCCAAATTAGTTTGTTAGATTCTCGTAATATTTGTTTTCGTACTATATATATCTGATGTTTTGGATTTATGTAGATAATCTTTAAAGTTTGACAAATTTGAGAAAGTTTGACATAGGACGAATCTAGAATTTCAAATATTTTGAAACGAAGAGAGAAATTGCCATGATATAAACGTTCAAAGCAGCTTAACCAATGAAAACAAGAGTATGGATGACAGTGTCAAAAGCACTGATGTTCACGTACTGCTAACTGGCCATCTCAATCGATCCCTGCTTGTCCGTTTGTGCCCCGCATCCCTCGTACTTCGTTGATTACTTTGACCCTTCTTGCTCAACTGAAGTGAATTGCACAGAATGCTTCTGCAATAGGGTCTAGGGCAGGCTACCTTCACTGCCTAGTGACTGGAGCAGCGGAATGGAGCTTTGTCGTCGTCCCGAAAAACCTTAGTCTCTAGGTCCGTAACTATTCACACCAACACGTTAATTCCCACAACAAACCTCATTGTATCCGGGCTGTTCCACGAAAAAAAGGAAAACAATAGACTAATTTCTCTGCAACTTCACTGAATCCATACACTAAACTGCACATCCATCACTGTCCCTGCTTGTCCGTGTGCCCTACGTCTAACTACATATGCCATCACTTACAATATCACGCTACCAATTCCACGGTATCCCATATGACATCAACTTATAGTATTGTTCGGGCATATTTTTTGTGGGGAATATCAGGAAAGGGTCAGCACGTTTGAAGGCTGGCCTTTGTTCAAGGAGGAAAAGCCAAGAGCCACGCTGCTTGCAGCACAAGACAACAAAAGCTTACTACCGTTACATTTGGTAGGTGTGTAAAGCTGATCGGTGTCTAGATAAAAGAAAGGCGTCTAAAGCTGAGGGAGCTCTTTATTTATTTACTAGCATATATGTCCGGCGTTGCAACGGAAGAAATATCTTTTTATGCAAGTAGCAACGAGAGAGATAATTGATGTGTCTACCAAAAAGATCTCTGCAAAGGTGGCGACAAAGCGAGGAGTCATATTTGGCCCGTGAGATTTTTTTTCTAGTGGTGGGGTTGATCGGCGTGGCGGTGACCACCCAACTTGTGCCTTTTTCCCCCTGAGTCCGCCTCCATCTAAGGGTTATGGCTGCCTCCTCGTTTGGGTTCTGCATTGCGACCTTCGGGGCACGGTTCGCTCGAGCACTCTCTCCTACGAAACCGTAACCAAATGGATTACTAATTGCAACGCATAAAACATGTTTAATTAGCATAACCAGTGCATAACCAGGTATGAATGTCCCTTATTTATCAGGGTTTATTTTCTTTGATTATTTTTGCGCTCGCCTGCCCACAGTTTTTCTGTAGAGCCAAACCAACATTTCTCTTTTATTGGCACGTGCCAAAATTTCTTTCAATTATATCCCACAAACATATTCTCTTTTGTTGGCACATGCAAACTACCACCGGCAATAGTTTATGGAGTCACTCATTCTGCTCATGATTCTCGAGACAACTTCCTTTTCAGACAACCTCCTTATTTCCAGAAAACCTAGAAATATGTAAAAATTGGTGTGATTTAGTATAAGGTTCCAAGGTGGGACTATTCCTAGGATAATTTCAAGCTAGCTAAGTTGGTTTTGTCCATCGACCTACATGTAATTTTTATTATTTCTGGTGTTCGTTGTATTGCCATGATTGAAGACAAAAGACTGGAAGTTTTCTCGCAAAAAAAAGGAAAGGTCCATAGTTCAATCCACTCGTGCCCTAATTTTTTGGCTGCTCATCCGTCTGACAGAAAAAGAAATGCATGCTAGGCCCAGTTCGGCCCACCCGGGGGACAAAAAAGATTGAGGAACTACGTGCGGAACGGACGGATGAAAATCTATACTTATTTTTTTATTTTTGTTAGGTCAGCTGCGTGGGAGCTATCATATGACGCTAATTGCGTCAAATAGCGTGTGGGACGCACAACAGTTAAAGTATGGGCCAGCCCACCGGCAGGCACCAAAACAACCAGCATTTGTAAGGCGTGAGTAAAAATCCATAAAACAACACGTTGAATGATCGAACTCACAACCTCGAAGACCCGACCACGTGCTGCTACCACAGGAACACACGCATACTACTAACCAATAGTTTCTGCCAATATTTAAGAACACACTCCATCATTAGATTCAAAACATTTTTTTACTTTTTACATAAAAATGAATTGCCAACTCTCAACAACACATGTACTACTAAACAATGGCCTGTGCGAATTTTCAAAAAAAAAATTGAAGATACTGTACATCTTTGCATAAGCATGAAAACAATTGAAGCGGGATCATTGAAATTCACAAACATTTTTTGAACACGTGAACCTTTGTGAAAAACAAACTTTTTTCAAATTGGTGCACAATTTTTGAAAACAGGAACATCTTTTGTACATTCAAATTTTTTTAGATAATGTGTTTTCCTTAACATCGAACATTATTTTGAATTTGTAAATATTTCACCAAAATGAATATATGTCGAATTAGAACATTTTAACAATGAATTTTTTTAAATGTCAATTTTTTTATAGAAACCACTAATTTTTTTTGAAATTTAACTATTGTCAGATGAAGAACAAAATTTAAAGTTCCAGGCATTTTCAAAATGGAAACAAAAATTTGAACATTTTTCGTAAGTTTTAAAAAAATGAAATTATTAACCTTTTTTCAAAAAATATTTACCAGAAAAATAAAAATAAATAAAACATGTAAAAAATAAACATAAAAGAAAAGGAGAAGCAAACAAAAAATGAAAAATAGAAATATAACACAGGAAAAACGAAAACGGGCCGGCCCAGTACTCGGTGCCCTGTGGGAAGATTTGACTATTTGACGCGCCATGCGGCAAGTAGGATTTACCCAGCTCCATGTGCAGGAAAATAAGTGGGCTGGGTTTGCTGGGCGATAGCGCGTGCGGCCACGTATGAAAATATGAAATTCTGGAGAAATCATTTCCCCTTTTCTAACTAACGGGCGCATAAAATTTAGTACCACCTTAGATAGAAAAAAGTTATAATTTTCGATGGTGAACGGATGATTTTTTTTTTTTTTGAAGAAACACACCTTACTTTATTAGTAGGTATAGATATAGATATAAATTTTTGAATTAAACTGATAGAGCTAGCCTTCTTTTCGAGAATCGGCTAACAAAGCTGGCTTTTTTTAGTAACGCGCCAACTTTATTAATCAAAGATAACTTGCATCAGAACACAATTGACATCAGTGGCCGTAGGAGCCAAGTATGTCTACGTTCAGAAAGAATCAGAACATGTTTAACAAGACGGTGCATCTCAATATTCGATACTCGCCCTTCAAAGATGAAGGTGCACAATTCAAAGGCCGTCATTGTGTCCTTGATATCACGGATGATGTTGTCGTGCTAACCTCCGGTACCATTCTGAATGTCCAAGACAATTCCCTTGCAATCTGGAGCTATTTCTACATGCGATAAGAGTAGGTCATATGCAAGATACAATTCAACACCATTTCTGTTACTCCGTGCACCGCCATAGTTGACGAGCCAAGATACAATTCGGTATCATCTCTGCAAAAAGTACTAAACGAACCAAAGCACGAAGAAACCGCTCCATCAACTTTTATTTTCACGACTCCTGGGTTAGGAGCGAGCGAGTGAGCTCTAGTCCCGCCGGGCACAGTGGCATGAATACTTGGCGTCGGAATTGGCTTGATTGCTTGCAGTTCTGAAAGGTAGCTCTGTATGAAACTGTTAGTAGGTTGCTGGCTCTATAAGTGATGTTCGTGAATGGCCTTGCTCCTATAGCGTGCCATATAGAACAAAAGGTAACTAAATCTTTGAAAAAGCTATCATGTGGAAGAGAATCTAGGAGTGTGAAGATCCAACACCTTGCATTAGATTCTCCCGTATGAGTAATCACATAAACCAGGTCTGGATCCGATAATGCCCAGACACATCGGGCCATGGTGCAGTCAAGGAGTGAGTGCTGGCAGGAGTCCCCCGACACATATTCAGGAGAGCAACTAATTAACGAGCGCTCCTTCGGGAGCCTCGCAACGATCAGCGTCACTTGGTGCGCTCTCAGCCATTCGCCACATGTCACGCTCTAGGCGCTCCCTCCGGATTTTGTGTTTTTTATTTTTTCGCACGCGTTTTCGGCTTTTTAAATGATTTTTTTTTTGTTTTTTCGACGTTTTGGTTTTCCACCTGTCTTCCCTAGCTTTTCGACCAATTTTTTTTGAATTTTTTTCTTTTTGCGCAAAAAAATGCGTTTTTCTTCTTTCGCGAGAGTCACGGTTTTGCTTTCGCGAGAGGCACGGTTTTGTTTTCGCGAGAGTCACGGCCGTGCCTCTCGGAAATGAAAAAAACGCGTTTTCTATTTTTTTTCTTCCGCGAGAGTCACGGTTTTGCTTCCGTGAGAGGCACGGTTGTGCTTTCGTGAGAGTCACGGCCGTGCCTCTTGGAAACGAAAAACAAAACTTGTTTTCTGGGTTTTTTTCCTTCACGAGAGTCACGGTTTTGCTTCCGCGAGAGGCACAGTTGTGCTTTCACGAGAGTCACGGCCGTGCCTCCTCCGAAACGAAAAAAAACATGTTTTCTGTTTTTTTTCTTTCGCGGGAGTCACGTTTTGCTTCCGCGAGAGGCATGGTTGTGATTTTGTCAGAGGCACGGGCGTGCCTATTTCCGAAAGGGAAAAAAACCGTTCTCCCGGTTTGGTTTTTTGTCCGTTTTTTTTTGTAAAAAAAAGTTCGTCAAAACCTAGCAACGTGGGATCTAGTTTTGAAGATCTAGTTCGTCAAAACTAGGATCTAGTTTTTGAATAAACGGCGAAAGCGGTTCGAGATTTGGACGCACGGTTTAAGAGATAAAATGTTTTGAATAAACGAATCTAGAAAAAAGGGAAAACTCCCATGTTACGACAAGTGGCACACATGCAGCACGCCATTTGTCGCAACCTGGGGAAGTTAGAGTGATCTTCGCAACGAGTATTTCTTAACTAGTGATTTCGTATATTCGGAGTTGGCGGCCGGTGAGATATTCCTGTGATGCATTAAGGTTGTTATGTGCCCGGGCGCGGCTATGTACCGCTTGCATCGAGCCTTGCCATGACTCGCCTGCAGGGAAGCACGTATTTGCAGTGGCGGGGACAGGGGGCCAGCAGGGGCCCTGCCCCCCCCCCCCTAACAATATGGATGTAGTGCTAATTTGTCCATGAATAGTGAAAAAAACAGTGATTATCTGCTGTTAAAAGTCTATTTTTCATTAGCTTGGCCCTTCCCATCCTGTTTTAACAGCCTTCGGCCTCACTGATACAAATTTCCTGGCTCCGCCACTGCGTATTTGGTCGGCCCAGTAGCCGTGGCTAACCTACTGACGTCATGTTACTTTAGTTTAGTTTAGTTTTCTTCCGTTTTTATTCACATTTTTATTTTCGTTTTCACTTTTTTTCACTTTGTTAATATTCAATGTAAAAAGACATCTTATATTTTGATATGGAGGGTGTATATATCACAAAATACATTTACATGACAATTTCAAAAATGTTAATCTTGCATTTGGAAAATGTTAAACATGTATAGAAAATTATTTTTTACGGGTACGAAAACTGTACAATGTGAATCAAACAAGTAGAAAATCATAAAGTTGAATGTTTATATATGCAATTAATCATGTGTACGAAAAATGTAATACATTGTCAAAAAATGCTTGTGTAATTCAAAAGTTGAATGTTAAATTTAAAAAATTATCACAAGTTTCAAAAATTGCTCTGGGACAGTTAAAAAATGCTTGTAAAATATTATAATAAAAAAGTTTGTGTAGTTCATAAAAGATTTTTTTTCTATTAAAAAATACAGCAATGTATATTAAAAATGTTTAATATTAAAAAAAATGTTTGAAGCATGTATTTTCCAAATATATTTGAAAAACATGAACATTTACGAAAAATGTACAACATGTACGGAAAAAGTAGACATAGAAAAATGTATTAAGAATGTTAGCCGCATATTTGAAAACGTAAAAATAGAAAAACAAAATGTACAATAAGTTCGAAACATATAGACATGTGTAGGAAGAAAAGGAAAAACAATAAAACCTGACAAATAAACAAATGGAAAACAAAAAATATGAATAAAGATAAACAAGGAAAGCGAAGTAAAAATGAAAAATAAAAGGATCCAAAGAAAACCGTTGGAAAAAATAAAAGGAAAGGAAAAACAAAAATTAAATTGAAAAAAAATGTAGTAAAAGCGGACCTACAGCGACCACTACAACCGAGCGAATCTACTACACCCACAGAAATGGATCGTCCTGCTACTGTCGCCAGGAGCTCCTATACGCCGCACTTTGCGGCAACTGGACGCTCCTATGCACAGGATACGCATCCGGCTGGGCCTGCCCATTGCGTATGCCTGCACGTCGTGTATTTAAAAGTAGCGAGCGGACATGTTGGGAAGCTCCCATGGGTACTGTAGCACAACAGGAAAAAATACGGAAAAGACCAAATAAAAAAAAAGAATGAAAAAAAGAAACACAAATAAAACCAAATATAAACGAAAAAGGAATCCAAAAAAAGCATTGAAAAAATAGAATGAAAGGAAAAAACAAAAGAAAAAATCAAAACAATTGTAGTAAACCGGGCGTACAGCGACCACTACAATCAAGCGAACCTACACCCGTAGAAATGGGCCGTCCTACTACTGTCGCTGGGAGCTCCTATACGCCGCTCATTGCGGCAAATGGACGCTCCCGCTGGTACTATAGCACAGCAGGAAAAAAACGAAAATAGCATGGCGTTGTAGAGGAGTAGAACCCTATACCTCTAAGTAATAAAGTGATGCTGATAACCATAGGAGCAGAAGATTGTAAGTGACTGATTTGCAGCGCTAATGTCTAAGAACTAACTACAATGCAAGAAGTCAACACTTCTTGATTTTACTCGAACAATTCTTGGAAATTGTAAAAAATATCCTAAAAGGTAAGTATTGTTTCAAAGTCAGAACATTTTTTGAACAATGTGATTTTCTTGAAATTTAATATTTTCTAAAAAGAACAATTTTTAAATTGTTAACAATTATTAGAATCCCAAGTTTTTTTTCCAGTTGTGAACAATTTTTTGAACATGCGAACATTTCATTTAACAAAGTGAACATTTTGTAATAAACACGATTTTTTTTTAGAAAATAATGATCATTTCTTGAAATTTTGAACATTTTTGAAATGTCGACTAAATCTGGAAACCCCTGAACATATTTTGAAACTTGTTTTTTTTAAATCTTAATTGTTTTTTAATCTGCGAAATCTTGAAAAAGAGGAACACATTTTAGTATTCAAAAGAAACTAAAACGTCGATCATTTTTCGTAAACTCCAGAACAATTTTTGAATTTTTGAAAATATTTCAGAAAACGGGAACAGTTTTTGAAAATACTGAACATTTTTCAGATGTTATACATTTGTCCTAATAATTTGAACAAAGTTTGAAAAATAATATTTTCAAAATTCCGAATGCAAACTTTTTGTAGAAGAGAAATAAACGTGAAAAAGGAATAAAATAAAATAAAATAAAAATAAATAGAAAAATAAAAGAGAAGAAATAGAAACGAAAAAAAGGAAAAATCTGAGAAGGCCGAAAACGGTTTGGAACCAACAGGGATCCTGTAGCACGGTAATTCTGCTGGAAATGGGCCGGCCCATGTCGTTGCTCGCACCTGTTCCCCTATGCGTTTTAGCGACAGTTTGTCGCATTGTTCCTTAGGCTGTGTTTGGTTGAGCTGCAGATTCTGCAAAAGCTGTTGTGAGCTGTGAGCTGTGAAAAAGCTACCGTGAACTTTCAGCTGTTGAAAAGCTGGAAGCCGTTTGGCTGAAACAACTGTGAAACTGTAGATTTCACTGTGAATTGTCTATACTGACCCTGGGTAATGAGGCAATATTTCTATGTGCAATTTGATCTTAAATAAGTGATATGTACATTGGTAGGCAATAGAATGACCGTTTTGCAAACGAAAATTATGAAAATATTAGATGATTCACGGTAACACATACAAATTCAACCATTGTACTTTCATGTTGCATATTACATATAAATAGATACTGATCCCATAATAATATTACAAAAGGCATGCACCATATATATGGTTCACATGATGACCTCCAGCAAGATAGCAACCTATGTTGCTATCGCAAGACAAGCATCGACTATCCTACTACGAATAGTATCCATGGTATCTTCGTTCTCCTCCTCTTCAACGGGATCCGCTTGTGTTTGTGCTACTTCGCGTCCTAGCACTGGAGGTACATACTCATCATCGGCATCACATATATCAAAAAATTTGTCACTCAACTTGCTATAACGAATGAAGTTGTGCAATGCCATGCAAGATGATATGCTTTTGCGTACGAGGTGAGTAACTTGGGACCCCTTTCAATATGCGCCATTTCTGATTAAGCACCCCAAAAGCACGCTCAACAACATTGCGAAGGGACGAATGTGAAAAGTTGAACAACTCGTACTTCCCTTGAGGTGGATGATGATGACGAAGACGAAATTCTGGTAGATGGTATGTACTCCCCTTAAAAGGAGCACGATATCGTGTTCGGTTTGCATACCAAGAGTCCACAAGATAGTATTTCCCTGAAAACACCAAATCACCAAGTGAGCATCTCACATAAGAATATAATGAATGATGACATGTGTTGTTATGTTATACCTTTGGAAGGTACAGGAAATGAAGAGAAGTGTGTTAATGCATGATTCAGGAAGGAATTACATAACAATCGGCAGCATGCAATCATCCAATGTACAACAAAATCCAGCAACTATGCATGACAAAACAGCCACTGTACAGGAACATACAACAATGTGCAGCTGCAACAATACTAGCAAAAAAATCGCCACAATCATCCATTTCATCACTAACAGAAATACTTTTGATATAGGGAGCAGCTACTTTAATCGCTACAATCTCAATCGCTGCAACAGCACTTGTACAGGAGAGGGGAGGGGAATGGGGAATGGAGGAAAGGGAGAAGCTACCTTCAAGACAGGAGGGAGGAGCTCGCGGCGGGGCTGCCGAAGACGTCGCCGGCGGCAGCACGCATGGCGGTGGAGGGCGGCGGCCTTGATGGTTCCCCCGCGACTTGGAGAGGCGGGGAGGCAGCCGAAGAGCAGTGGAGAAGGGAGGCAGTGGCGGCAGCTTGGCAAGCGGCGGTTGAGGGGCGGCGGCTAGGAACCCTAGCTGCTGCTGGTGTTAATGGGGATCGAACAGAGGAGCTGGTCTCGACGTGGCCTCCTCTCGTGGGCTGCCCTTGACCAGCCCGAACCGTTTTCAACTTTGGAGTGGCAACGGTGGGTAAGGGGACAGCTAAAAATACCAGTACGAAGTTGGGGTAACGCCTGCTTCGAAATTACACTACGAAAATTGGTTAGCTTTTACAACTTCTGCTTCTAGTTTTCTCCCTTTGGTTAGCGGTGAAGTGGACAAATGCATGCATCTGCATATCTGTATACATACATATGCACCTGATTATACATTCAAGGTGAAGTTGTACCCCATGCATGCATCACTCCTTACCACTCCTCGACCACAAATCTTACCTCCCATCCAAACCAAAACAATGGCCAGTGTCATGCTTTTGTGCTTCACGCTGTTCTTGTACCCCTACGGTGTAGCATCGCTAGCCAGCAGAGATGCCACTGATGTGCAAGTGCGGGCACTCCTGTCCTTGAGGGACATGGTGTTTGATCCATTTGGCTCACTCCTTTCTTGGAACAACTCCAACCACCCGTGCAAGTGGCGTGGCGTTGGATGCAGCCGCAAGCACGTTGGAAGGATAACCTCAACTCCTTGGGCTTGATTGGGGGCATCTCGCCCTTACTGGCCAATCTCTCGTATCTCCGTGTGCTTGACCTTGGGGAGAACCAACTGAGAGGGCACATACCCTCAGATCTCGTTCATCTTCGCCGGCTTCGGGTATTGAACCTTACCATGAACTCGTTGCAAGGCAGCATCCCAACTTCTTTGGGAGGTTGCACCCAACTCACGAATTGAAGCTTATCCTGGCCCACAACCAGCTGCACGGCGAGACCCCAGGTGAGCTCGGTGCCTTGAGAGATCTTGTCATCTTGAAACTTCAAACCAATGCTTTGTCCGGGAAGATCCCGTCGTCATTGGGAAACTTGTCATCCCTTAACTCCTTGTCGAGCATGATTCCTACGTCTCTTGGCAAACTTCCAAACCTCACACAAATTTTTCTTGGGAGTACCTAGAACTCATCTAGATGAGATATAATTTGGTTTCATTCACTTTGAAAACAAGAACAGATACAACCCACGTCAGCATACACGCATCTTATAGCATCACATCCAATGGCTATAAAAGGTGAATGAGACCAAATTATATCTCATCTAGATGAGTTCTAGCAAAACTGATTTTTCTTTGGCAAAATCGGCTCTCGGATGCTATACCTTCGTCTCTTGGTCGGTTATCTAATCTCGTATCTCTTGACTTGGAAGCCAACAGCCTCACCGGGACTATACCTCCTCCTATTTGGAACATGTCATCCCTGGTTGGCTTTTCTGTACGTGACAATGAGCTTACGGGGACAATACCTCCGAATGCATTTAATGACCTTCCTCTTCTCGAGCTTATCTCTATGGGGAACAATAAATTTCATGGAGATCTCCCCTCTTCACTTACAAATGCTACAAGTCCTGTTCAATTTGAGATTCCGTCGAACTCATTCGGTGGTACTATTCCTTGAGAGCTTGGTGGGTTACAAAGCCTCCATTGGTTAGTTTTGTTTAGTAATGCTTTCCAAGCTAAAAACCTCATGAATGGGAATTTATGCAAGCATTAACAAACTGCACCCAGTTGCAAGGTCTTGAATTGGACAACAATATGTTCGGCGGAACATTTCCTTCGGCAGTTTCCAATTTATCCATAACACTATATCATCTTTCCCTCACAGGAAACAAAATTCCTGGTCATATTCCTAGAGAGTTTGGTAACCTTGTCGGTTTAAGCTCCCTTCAGCTACAAGAAAATTATATAACGGGATCTCTCCCATCTTCCTTGAGTATGCTTCAAAATCTAAGAGTTCTATGGGTAGGAGACAACAGTATGGAGGGGCAAGTCCCACCTAGTATTCTGGGCAATTTGACCGAGCTAATTGATTTGTCTCTGCTCTTGAATGCCTTCACCGGAGTAATCCCAAATACCATAGAAAATATGGCGTCCTTATTAAAACTAGGCCTCTCTAGTAACAATTTTATTGGGACAGTCCTTAGCAGCTTATTCAATATCACAACACTCTCGGTATTTCTGGATATCTCGTATTATTTAGAAGGACCGATACCACTTGAAATTGGGAACCTACAAAATCTTGTAGTTTTTAATGCCATGTTTAATCGGTTCTTAGGAGAAATCCCTTCTACTCTAGGAAAATGCCCGATCCTCCAAAAATATTTTCCTACAAAACAATTTGATGATGGGAAATATTCCATCACTTTTGAGTGGGATGAAGGGTTTAGAAATTCTCGACCTCTCAAGCAACAAACTTTCAGGACAAATACCAATATTCTTAGGAGATTTTAGTAGCCTATCTTACCTAAACCTTTCTTTCAATGATTTTGATGGTGAAGTGCCAACAATTGGTATCTTTGCAAATTCTACTATTATTTCAGTCCTAGGGAATAGCAAGCTTTGTGGGGGTGTTCATGGTCTTCATTTGGCCCCATGTCTCGTTCAAATTTCCAAATGAAGGCATAAATTTCCAAAGCTTGTGATTGTTGTTTCTCTTGTTGCAACAACAATATGCATCATCCTACTGCTCATCTTTTTCCTTGCTTGCCACAAGAAAAGAACGAGGGGAAATAATCCAACAATGTCCATGCTAGCCCACAAACTTGTCTCCTACCAGCAATGGGCACATGCAATAGATGGTTTCTCAACAACCAATTTGTTGGGTAGTGGAAGCTATGGATTTGTCTATAGAGCAACCTTACATGATGACATATGTGAGCAAGAAAGCATTGTCGCTGTGAAAGTACTTAAACTTACAACCCCTGGAGCAGTCAAGAGTTTCACATCTGAATGTGAGGCAATGAGGAATTTACGACACCGAAACCTTGTCAAGATCATAACACCATGCTCAAGCGTCAACTTCAATGGGAATGATTTCAAGGCAATTGTGTTTGACTTTATGCCAAATGGTAGTTTGAACAAGTGGCTTCACCCTAGCTCAAACCCACCAACTGGAGGCTAGGCACTTAAGTCTTGCCCAAAGATTGACTATACTCTTTGATGTGGCTTATGCATTGGATTGTCTCCAATGCAGTGGAGGTACACCAATTGTGCATTGTGATTTAAAGCCAAGTAATGTCCTTCTGTATTCTGATATGGTAGCCCATGTCGGAGACTTTGGACTATCTAGGATTCTTGCAGAGGGGTGCTCATATTTCCAGCCTTCAACCAACTCGATGGGATTTAGGGGGGGGGGGACTATTGGTTTCGCTCCTCCAGGTTAGCGCAATATTCTTTCTTTAACATTTTCCCACTTATCATATTGCAAGTAACAATATATGTTGGCATACCACTTAACTCAATATAGAAGTCGCAATTTTAGTCCCTCAATGCATTTCACTTAACTTTCAATTGTGTTGTAGCATAAAATTAATTACTTAAATGTAACAGGAAAAACTCCTAATTGTTACCAAACCATTAGTGGATGATGACATCTCTTTTAATGCAACAAAATATGGTGCTAGAAATATGGTTTCAACTCATGGAGACATTTATAGCTAGGGAGTTCTTATTCTTGAAATGGTCACCGGAAGGAGGCCCACAAATGACATGTTTGATCAAGGATTAAGCCTTCGCAAGTACGTCGAGGTAACATTTGATAATAGAGTGATGGACATTGCTGGTCCGGAATTGGTGAAATAAGTTGAACATGGCCCAGCAACAACAGATGATCCAACAAACCAAAGGAAGGTTGACGCTCTGATTTCTCTATTTAAACTCGGGATTTTTTGCTCTGAGGAAATTCCATCGAGTAGAATCTCAACCAAAGATATCATGAAGGAGCTGCATGCAATAAACGGCTAAAGCAATCAAGGAGAACAAGAACATGAGGTCTGAAGATAAAGTACTACCTCCGTACCAAAATATAAGACATTTTTTGTAGTTTAATTTAAACCGCAAAAATCGTCTTATACTTGGTATTGGTATGGAGGGAGTATAAACCAAGCATACCTTTCTCTAGCGCCCCCACAGAAAAAAGTAACTTGTGCCAAATTCACAAGAGATATTCACATGATGTGTACTCCTGAGAAAGCAACATAGTAAACCAATCCAAAAATAACACGTGTGTGCAGGCTGCTCGCCAATTGGTCATTTTGTCTCATCTAAGTTGTAGTATCTGCACTCCTGCTCTTTCAAGTGCCACTTTCATTGCTTAATCCTCGAGTCAAGTCTCGGCATGTAAGTTGGTCTGTGAGATCATCTCCAATTGCTGCCCTATCTTAGGGTAGCATTTTCGGCTCGGAGTAAAATTTAGGGCATCAAAAAGTGTTTTTGTGGCATGACAAAGTGCCATCTCCAACAGCTTCAACCACATTCAAACTACTTCAACCATATTTCATACATCGGAACTACTTCAACCACATTCAAAGTTTATACAAGCAATATAGTTCAACTACAAATTTAAACTATGATATTCAAATTTAAAGTGTGACATGCAAACTACAAACACACTAGAGATTATCTCAGTCAATGTCATCATCGTCGAAATCCTCCTCCTTCTTGACCCCAGATGAAGGCCCTGCATCGGCGTTATTCTTGCGCTTTGACTCCTCGAGATCCCTCTTCCAGTAGAACTCCATCTTGTTCTACACATACTCTGGGTGCTCCCTCCCAAACCTCGTCATCGCCTCCCCCTCGCTCTCTCAAATATTATCCCGCTCATTGATAACAATGCGGGTCACCGGCTTGATCGGGCTAGACTCAATGGTCATCGTAGGCCCGACGTTCTCTGCAGCCGACGAAGACTCAATCTCTGAAAATTTGAGCTTCTCACGCGATAGACCGAGCCTCCATGTCGTGATGTCGCAGGTGCGGGATGATAATGCCGACCGCCGAGTAGGTGCTGAGCCAGTACCTTCGACCACGACGACGCCCCCCCCGCCCTCCTAGAATCCAGCTTTGCCCTTGCTCTTCAGTGGCATGGCGAGGAGGCATCGGTGCCAGGGAAGGGGGCGGAGAGGAGGAGAGGTGACGAGGATGCGGTGGCGGAAAGGCGGATCCCACGGGTGTGTGGCATGGATTTTGACTGATTCTGGCTGCGGCGACGCTATTTCGTCAATCCGACGACCGGGGAGTAGGTGCGATGAATGGATCAGGCGGCAGCGAGGTACGACAGCCATGGATCTGTAGGTGGCGGTGGCGCGGACTGTCGTGGGCGGCTGTGGACGAAGGCTGCGGGGCGAGGCTTCTAGCCATTTTAGATTTGACGCAGGCGCTCGCATGCTGTATACTTGCAGCAATAGTTGCCGCATTTTAGGGCTGCCATAAAAAGTTCTTTCAAAAAATTACGATAGGCAGTTGTTGAAGGTGGCTTCCCCCAAGTACCCTAAAAAGAGCTATTGCCCTAAAATAGGGCAGTTATAGGAGATGCTCTGGTTTATACCAGAACAAATTCCTAAGGAAGAAGTGAAGAAGGGCAGAGGTTACTGGAAATAATATATCGTCGGCAGTAATCCAAGGTGTCATACATTTTGTCCAATAAATAAAGATTTTATTAACTAAATATTAGCATCAAGCAGATACAAACATACTATTAAGCAACACTCTTTCTCTACATAACTGGGATGTGCACAATCAACACAACCAACAGAAATAAGTTCAACAGAATATAGATGCAACGACATAAAGGCAGCAGTAAAGCCGCATGAGACCGACACTATGTCTATGTCAAAGAAGGAGGTGAGCCAATATGAAGATTATGCTGCCACCCATGATGGATAGAAACCATCATGGTCACCTGCTCCAACTGCGTACGCACCACTGTTAGTCAACTAGCTCAGCTCAAGAACTGTGATTGTGAATGACTGAAATGGTGTTGGTAGAACGAATGTGATCAGGGTCATGCCTAATCCATGGGCTTCTACCCGGGATGCCTTGTTAACGGACTGGGCCGGTCCGATTGCATGCTCCTTCCTCCATGTTCCAATAGCCTCAACAATGTAATATTAAAAGTCGCTTACAACGAGACAAATTTAAAGATTCACATAGTGGGGCGACCTAGCTAATAAATGTCTTAGCGAGCGGTTAGGGAAGTTTATACACACCGGTTCGTGGAACCTTCCATCGATTTGGGGAAGGTCCAAGGGATTTTTCCCTTTTATTTTCCTTGGTTTTTTCTTTATTATTTTTTCATTTGTTTTAAATAGTTTTCTGCTGATTTTCTTTTCAAATCCATGTCAAATTTGTTGAATACACGTTGAATATTTTTTGTATACATGTTGAACATTTCTTTGATACATGAACAAATTTTAAATAGATGTTGAACATTTTATAAATGCACATTAAATATTTTTTCAAAACATAATGACAAAAATTTAAACACATCCGAACATTGTTTTTAAAATGTCATTACCATTTTATTTAGACATGCGAACATTTTTCTAGTGTTATGTACTTTTTATTAATGTCATGGACACTACTTATATGTTATGAACTTTTTTTTAAGAAAAATACGGAACTTTTATGACATTACATGAACCATTTTGTAATATGTCATGAACATATTTTTAAATGCGTGAAAATGTTTTGATGTGTCCTGAATAAAATTTTGAATGGTATGAACTCTTTTTGCATATTACCCGAACAATTTTACAAACATTTTCTAGATAGGTCATCAGCATATTTTTAAATGTGTGAACATTTTAAAAAGAAGTGCACAAACAGTTTTTATTAATAATGCAAAAAATTATATGTCAAGAACATTTTTGAAAAAATGCCATGAACATGTTTTATAATGAGTGAACATTTTGTAAATGCCGTGATCATTTTTTATTGGAATGAACATTATGTGTAAATTTCATGAATATATTTTTAGCATGCGTGAAACATTTTAAAAAATGAGCAAGTAAAATACATCCTGCCTCCTGCTGGTATTACCCTCATGTTTCGTATGTATTACTTTATCATTTTAAGTATGTTCATATATACTAGATTTAATATGTATTTCAAAGTGAGCTATGTGAAAATATTGCATTTGAGTTCATAGTTTTTAGTGTATTTAGAAAATACCTTTGTATTTTTTCATATATAAAATATATATTAAAAATAGTACCATCAACCTAAAACTTGTATATATAATAATTTCTTTTATATGCTGCATACTACACATACATACTCTTCAGTTTGATAGATATTACATACAATATACAAAACTCACGTGAGTGTAACTACCACCAGATGATAGGAATATATTTTTTCCTAAACACATATTTAGAATAATTTTATAAATAAATAAGGCTAAAAAAAGGAACCAGGGCAGAAAGGATTCATACTGGACCTGTCCATTAGAAGCTCCCTTGGAGCAACGTCGCGTTCTTTCCGACTACAAATGCTATTTAAACGATTATAGTGCCACTTATACTTGTTCTCATTTTTCTTAGGGGCAAAATACTTGCGCGCATACGTGGCCCTTAAAACACAATTCTTTGTTATTAGCTCTAGCGGGCCGGTCCATTGATATTTCTATTTTGCATCATGATTTTCTAGTGTTATTTATATTGTTTTGGGTTTATACTTCACTTTATGATGCAATTCTTATGAATTTTCTCCATTCAAATGCAAGGTCCACCAAAAGAGAGAGATTACCGGCAGCTGAAATTCTGAGCCTAAAAAGGCTACGAGAGATATAACTATTCTTCGGAGCTCCAAATGACCTTCAAATTTACCGGAAATTATTTTGGAATATATAGAATACTAGAAAAAAGAAGTACTTGGGAAGACCCTCGGTGGGCCCATAAGGCAGGGGCGCGCCCTACCCCCAGGGCCTGTTCAGGTACCTTGTGGGGCCCATAGAACCCCCATGCCCATCTTCTACTATATGAAGTCATTTTCCACTAGGAAAAAAATTAAGAGAAGACTTTCGGAGAAGGCGCCGTCATCTCGAGGCGGAACCTGGGCAGGAGCACTTTTACTCTTCGGCGGAGCGATTCCGCCGGGGTACTTCCCTCCGGGAGGGGAGAATCAAAGTCATCATAATCATCAACAATAATCTCTTCATGAAAGGACTCATCTCCATCAACATCTTCACCAACACCATCTCATCTCCAAACCCTAGTGAAAGAACATGCGGTGCCCCCATGTTTGGTTTTCGTAATTGATGACAATCTCTATGGACTAATGGTTGCCTTGAGTTATATTTGAAGGTTTTGTCCATAGGCTTTTCTTGAAGTCCATGTGTTGGTTTCAAGGAGTTTATGAGTTCACCAAGGTGCTATTAAGGAATTATCCAAAGATTCGTCATGTGAGTGTTGAGCTTATTGCAAGCATGTCTTGAAGAAGAAGATTGTGTGATCATTCATGTTTACCTTCAAGACATCATCCAAATGAAGAGAGTTGGAAAGATTCAAGGTTGATCAAGACTAAGTCAAGAGTGAATCAAGTTGATCAACTCACAAAGCGTAGAAGATGTACCGAGAGGGATCAAGTGATCCCATGGTATGGTAAGCATTGTCAATTACGCTCTGTGTACTAACCGATGGTCTTCGTGAGAGTTCTTTGTGGGGTTAGGATGCGGTGTGCAAGTTCAAGTGATGCATCATGAAGAGATCAAGTGCTTGAAGCTTGCCGCCCATTGTGATGACAATGGACTTGTGAAGATGAGCCGAAGAGTGGCTCACCCATAGTGGACTATGGGGGAGCAATCATCTATTCTTCATCGAGCCAACGCAATCAAGAAAGGTGGTCCAATTTGAGGGAGTCAAGATTGTCATCATCTAGCTCAAGTGGACCATGTGCAAGGCAAAGGTTTTCCCTTGATAGGTTTTCTATTTTACCGGTCTCATGGTGGTAGTTGGGAGACCGGGTTATAGGATCGTTTGTCGTACTATCAAGGGGGGCTCTCAAGTTGGTAGCTTGATCGTATCGTTAGTAGAGAGCTCAAACCATTGCATCCTTGCATCATGTTTCTTGGTTCTTTTTTGGTTCTGTTTGTGAATCTTAGAGCTTATAGTCATCTTGATGACAAGCTTGAGTTCATCAAAAACGGAGTTTGCATGCGTCTTCTATGATGTTTTCAGTGTTGGAGGTTTTACCGGTCTTATCCGAGGAAGGGTTCTCACCATTTTCTTTTGGGCCTTTTCTCATTTGCTTCTTATTGGTATTTCTTTCAAGATTGTGTTATCCCTTGTCGCTGGCTTTCCAACAAACTTGGTTTCGTCGAATTCGGAGTCCGTTTGCGGAAGTTGTGTCAGTTTTGGTGTCCTTAAAAGGGGCTGCTGCGGATGTAATTTTTTAGTACCGCTCTTGGGAGCGGTACTACCGCGACTACTTCCGTGGCTACTTCCGCTCGGGACCAAAAACTCGTCACAAGTCCAGGTGGTAGGCACGGATGTAACTTTTAGTACCGCTTCATAGCAGTAGTACCGCTACCCTTAGCAGTCGTACCGCTACCCCTAGCGGTAGTACCGTGAGGTCAAGTGGTACTACCACTCCGACGGGTCTTCTGGCCTTTTTGCCTCCTCGCTGTTGTGTTTCAAAGGGGTAGTACCGCTCCTTGGAGCGGTAGTACCGCTCTGTGCGGGCTGTGGGCATAATGGTTGGATTTTTTCCCCCACCTATAAAAGGGAGTCTCCTTCGCCAATGAACCTTATCCTTTGAGCTCGTGTTCTTCCCCCATTGTTGACCTTCTTCGAACTTGCTAACTCTCAATCCCTCCATGGATTCTTGCTAGTTTTTGAGGGAAAAGAGAGAGGAGATCTAGATCCACATTTCCACCAATCATTTTCTCCTCTATGTGAGGGGAACCCCTTGGATCTAGATCTTGGAGTTCTTGGTGTTCTCCTTGTTCTTCCTCTCATCTTCCTCCCTAGCATTAGTTGCTTCGGTGGGATTTGAGAGAGAAGGACTTGGTCACTCCGTGTGCCCTTGCCATTGCATTTGGTGCATCGGTTTGAGTTCTCCACGTGATACGTGGAAGTTACAAGTTAAGAGCTTATTACTCTTGGGTGCTTGGTACCCTTGAGCTTGTTACTCTTGGGTGTTTGGACACCCTAGAGCTTGTTCCTCTTGGGTGCCTTGGCGCCCTAGACGGTTGGTGTTGTTCGGAGCTCAATCATTGTGGTGTAAAGCTCCGGGCAAGCATCGGGGTCTCCAATTAGGTTGTGGAGATCGCCCCGAGCAATTTGACGGGTATCGGTGAACGCACCCAAGGGTTGCCAAAGTGTACGGGTTCGGTGACCGCCCCCAAGGATTGCCAAAGTGTACGGGTTCTCAGTGGAATCACGGCATCTTGCATTGTGCGAGGGCGTGAGGAGATTACGGTGGCTCTAGTGGCTTCTTGGGGAGCATTGTGCCTCCACACTGCTCCAAACGGAGATTAGCATCCGCAAGGGTGTGAACTTTGGGATACATCATCGTCTTCGCGTGCCTCGGTTATCTCTTTCCCGAGCCCTTTACTTATGCACTTTACTTTGTGATAGCCATATTATTCTTTGTCATATATCTTGCTATCACATAGTTGCTTATCTTGCTTAGCATAAGTTGTTGGTGCACATAGGTGAGCCTAATTGTTTTAGATTTTGTGCTTGAGAAATTAACCGCTAGGTTTATTCCGCATTTGTCCAAGCCTTAACCGTAATTACTTTAAAGCGCCTTTTCACCCCCCTGTAGGCGACATCCTCGATCTTTCACCTAGTTCATCTCATGTATTCAATCTTTGTCTCAAAACCTCAGATTAGTACCTGTGAATTGCCAGTAGTGTTGATTACATCTTATAGTTGATGTTAGTTGGTTTATTTGGTCAGATCATATGCTCAGATTGTTAATCATATATTATTCTCCTCTGATCATGAACATGAATATGATTTGTGAGTAGTTCCGTTTGTTCTTGAGGACATGGAAGAAGACTTGTTACAAGTAATCATATGAAGTTGGCTTTCGTTCAAGTTTTTGATGATGTGTTATATTGTTCTTCCTCTAATTTAAATCCTACTTTATGCGCTATTCTGTAAGGAGTTGATTTGGATCCATATGTTCTCTAGTAGTAGATGAATTCTTTTCGAGTTCATGAATATTTTTCAACGTTCCTAAATTTTCAAATTGGTGAATGTTTTAAAATCTCACAAAAATTCAAATTCTTAAACTTTTTTAGATCTTTGAATTTTTTTCAAAAGCACAAATTTTTATTAAATTTGTGTGTTTTTCTATTCCAGAAGATTTTATTGTATTTTTACTTTTGTTAATTCATGAACTTTTTTGAGTTCATGATCATTTTCCAAATTCACAAACTTTTCAAATCAGCGGACATATTTTTTCAAATTCTTGAACAATTTCCAAATTGTGAATATTTTTTAAATGCATGAGCTATGCAATTCATGAATTTTTTTACAATTGCACCTAGCAACCGAGTTGTGCGCTATTTGGTCCATGGATGGGACCTCCAATTTAGCGCAATGTGCAACCATCGCTAAACACGCACTGCCACACCTCCTGTTGAGCAGGCCCATGTGCTGCAATAATCCTACATCCCTCCGTAATTTTCCTTAAACTTTCTAATCTAAATCCCCCCACCCCCAATTTCGAGGGGTGGGGCCCGAGCCATCTTTTTATTCCAATCAAATCGTGCCAAATCAAGTTTCACGTATTTTTAAGTATAACATTTACATAGGTGTACCAAAGCCTATGTCAGTGTGGGGCGCCCCTTATGTTTTATTCTTATTCTTTTAACTTTTTTAATCTAATTTATGATTTTTACAAATGTTCATGATTTTTAGAAGTTTATAAAAAATCTAAATTTAATATAAATTTTCATGCATTTCTAAAAATGTTCACATATATTTTCAATATAAGATAAAGATATTTTAAATTTAATGAACATTTTTTATATTTGATGTACGAGTTTTGAATTATTTGTAAAAAATGTTGGTTTGAAGAATAAAATTAGAATTTGATGAATAATTTTTGAATTTGATCAAAAAAATTCGAATTGAAGAACAATTTTTGAAGCCGATGAACATTGTTTGAATATGGCGAACAAAAGATTTCCACAAATTTGGAAAAATGTTCGTGAAGTGGAAAAGAAAAAAGAGAAAAGCAAATTTGGGAAGGTTCTAGAACCTTCCAAAACCGAAAGAGTAATCCTGCACTACTTGGGCAGCCAAAATCAGATAGCGTTCACTAGAGGTGCATTTGGTCGACAATTGTTAGCCTACGCGCTAAAGCACGAGACGCCCGGTTGCGTCTGATACTCGCGCGCCGCATAGGAACAGCCCCCGACTGGGCTGGCCCATTTGTTGCAACAAAACAGTAAAAAAGATCACTGGAAATTATCGAGCCGGTGTGCATGATTTCGAACCCTACACCTCAGGTTGGATGATGCTTGTAGCGGACCAGCTGAGCTAATCATGTACGTTATTTACAATACAAAAAAGTGCTATAAGAACTATCAGGCTCTACAAATCTACCCCCCCCCCCTCTCAAACACACATCTCAAAACATTGGTTTGAATTTTTAAATGTGATTTCGTTCAGATTATTCTTTACTAGTTTTGCTTTTCCTTCCTTGTTTCAAATCGAAAATTTCAAAAATTGTTAGTGTTTTGAAATAAATGTTGGTAATTTTAAAGACTTCAAAAACTGTTCACTTTCTTCAAATTTGCAAAGATTTTTTGAAACCATGAAATTTTGAATCTTTCAACAATTTTTAGAAAATGGGAACATTTTTTAAATTTTGAAAATATGAACATTTTTTGAAACTCCGAAAAAAATTCAAAAGCACGAACATTTTTTGGATCTATGAACAAAATTTGAATACGGTAACACTTTTTGAAATTTTTTGAAAAAAATTGAAAACCCAAACGTTTTTCGAAACCCCTGAACAAAATTCAAACGCGAACAATTTTTTAAAAAGTGAACATTTTTTTAATACATGAATTTTTCTTGAAATCGGAAACATTTTTTGAAACAACAGACCAAAATTGAAAACACAAATAATTTTCTGAAACTCTGGAACAAAATTTTAAAACATGATTTTTTTTTTTGAAAATTGAACTTTTTTGAAAACACGGTTTTTTTAACTTTTCAAATTTTGAACAGTTTTTGCAAAAAGCGAATATTTTGAAAATTTTGTGAACATTTTTTTGAAATGGAGAACAATTTCAAAAATCCCGAATAAACTTGGAAGCACTAATTGTTTTGCGCATGTGATCCTTTTTTTTGAAATCTGGAACAATTTTGTAATCTTAATAAAAAAAATCCAAATTTTAAAAAAGTTTTGAAAAATGCTAACATTTGTTAGAAACAAACAAAATTTCAATAGTTTGAACATTTTCAAATTTGAATAGTTTTTGTGAAAAGCGAACATTATCAAAACTATCATATTCCTGTGCTGCTACCATTATCAAAACTATCATATTACTTTGCTACTAATCACTTTGTTGCAGATAATTAATCTCCAGGTGTAGTTGAATTGACAACTCAGGTGCTAATGCCTTCAAATATTCTTTGGCTCCCCTCATGTCAAATCTTTAAATTTGGGTTGAATACACTACCATCGAAAACTGTTGCGATCCCCTATATTTGTGGGTTATCAGGCCTCTATGCATCCCTATGAGTAGTCACTATCAATCTTGTGAAGTTTTGTTGAGAAAAATTTTGTGGGCTAAAAATTTCAGAAGTTTGTTCTTAGGAAAAAGATGAGTATCTTTAGCAAGTTTGCTTCCAAGAAGAACTCTAAGGGAGTTATTGGGTAGTCATCTGACAGTGATCTCTGCACCCGGAGAATGGCGGAGGTACGGCCGTGTGAATGGCCGCACATCCCATTCATGGAGGGAGCCGAAATCCGTCAAGAGTTTGCACAATATGCTGCTAATGCCGGCCTCACCGACTTCATCGTAGATGAGTGTGAACAATATCATCTCCTCACAAATTCCTTTGTGCAAAGTTTTCATTTCATAAGTAGGAATAATCCTCCTGAGATGCAATTTAATTTATATGCCGAAATCCGTCAGATACCACTTACCGAATTTTGTAACATATGCTTGATCCCTTCTGACGGGGAATTAAGAGAACCTAGGCCCGCTGAGTTTGATGGTTTTTACTGCACTCTGACAATGGGGGATAAGAGAGGAGTATCAGGTGTCACCGTCACTAGCTTACATTTTCCGGTTGTGCATTATTTTGCTTTATTCATTACAAAGTGTTTGCTTGCTAGAGATAAGGTGGGTGCGCTCAGTGCTCAGACTTTGCTATTTTATGCCATGCACTTTACGGCGACAACACTTATAGCTTGGGAGCTATTGTGGCACATCGCCTCCACATTAACAGATACAAGGGTAAAATACATGGTGGTATTTATGCTACTCGTTTGGCGAGTCACTTTAACATTCAGATACGCCAGCATGATTAGCCTTTGCCCAAGGTTTATTTAGATCGTCAAGCTATGGCACACCACCAGTTTATTGATAGTGAGAACACCACTATGGATGTTCCTTATAACTTGGTCTTTAGTGAGGTTACCCGTGATATTATTTCGTTGCCTGCACCTGCTCTGCTTGATCCTATTGCCAGGGGCGGATACAAGATTATGCCTGAGGACATTGTCGCCTACCGGAACAACCTGGCTGCAGCACAGGAGGAGCCTCAGCAGTGGGACCCTCAGGTGCCCGCTCCCCAGCACTTCAGCGTGGGACCCGAGGGATTCTTCGAGTGGTGATTACCAAGTAAGGCCAAAAGCCTAAGCTTGGGGGAGTACGTATTTCCATCGATATTATATTCATGTTCACACATTTCATTCCAGTTGTCGGTGTCCACACTCTTTCATTGTGTTATCCATATTAGATTTATTTTCTCACCTTCTTGTGTGTTTGAAAAACATTGAGAAAATTCAAAAATATTTTCTACCTCGATTTTTCTTCCTAGTTTAATTAGTAGTAGAAAATCCAAAAAGATTGCCTTGTTCTTCTTTTGCTTGTTGGAAGCTTTCCCGTGTAAATAGTTTTTCTCATTTTTGTTTTTCCTTTTTATTTGTTCGTTTGAGAAAAACCAAAAACTCCAAAAACATTTCAGTTTGTTTCTCTGAATTTCTTTTCTTTTTATTGAGTCATACCAAGGAGAAGACCACGATGAAAATGTTAAGTGGCTCTCATAAACATTATTGTTGATCTAACAGAGAGACCATATTACTTTGTCTTTTCCTTTTGAATAAAATGTTTGCAGATTCCAGCCTGGTCCACGGCACTCTTGTACTATTATTATTTTCAAATCGTTCGGTCATGCAAGTGAAAGGCAATAATGACGATATTTGATGAACTGGTGTGGCAGAGAGAAACGGATATGAACTCAACTTGTTCTGTTTTTGTAAATATGTTTAACCGAGTATCCGTGATTCAGCCTATTATGAACAAACATGTTTGCAATGAAAATTAGAGATTATAGTTTCTCATGACATGCTTAAGTAGCTAGGAGTGGATAATGATTTACCTTGGATGTCAACATTGTGTTAAAATGATTGTGATGTAATATGATGATATGGTATCCTCCTCTGAATGTTCGAGTGGCTTGACTTGGCGCATGTTCATGCATGTAGTTGAATCAAAACCAACATAGCCTCTATGATATTTATGTTCACAGTGTTCATATCCTACTCATGCTAGTATCCAATGTACTTATGCATAATGCATGTTCATGACCGTTTTCGCTCTCCAGCTGGCCGCTTCTCAACCTAATTGCTAGCCTTCGCCTGTACTAAGCGGGAATTTTGCTTGTGCATCAAAACCCTGAAACCCAAGTTATTATAGATGACTCCACCATACCTACCTATATACGGTATTACCCTGCCGTCCTAAGTAAATTTGCATGTGCCACTGCTACGTCTTGAGCTTGCGTTGGTTTTCCTTGAAGAGAAAAGGGTGATGCAGCAATAGTAGCGTAAGTATTTCCCTCAGTTTTTGATAACCAAGGTATCAATCCAGTAGGAGGCTCCTCAAAAGTCCCATGCACCTACACAAACAAACAAAGAACTCGCAACCAACGCAATAAAGGGTTGTCAATCCTTCACGGCCACTTCATGAAAGTGAGATCGATAGAGATAGTATGATAAGATAAATATATTTTTGGTATTTTATAATATAGATGCAAAAAGTAAAGATGCAAATGAAAGTAGATTGAAATCTTATATGATAAAAGATAGACCCGGGGGCCATAGGTTTCACTAGTGGCTTCTTTCAAGATAGCATAAGTATTACGGTGGGTGAACAAATTACTGTCGAGCAATTGATAGAAAAGCGAATAATTATGAGATTATCTAGGCATGATCATGTATAAGCGAATAAGTAGACCGACTCCTGCCTGCATCTACTACTATTACTTCACACATCGACCGACTCCTGCCTGCATCTAGAGTAGCATTGTCCCTTCTCTCTTTTTCTCTCATTTTTTTTCTTTTCCCTTTTTTTCTTTCTTATTATTTTTTTCTTTTTTTTCTTTGGCCTTTCTTTTTTTCTTTTTGGCCTTTCTCCTTTTTTCTCTCTTTTTTATTTTCTTTTTAAAGTCCAAAGTCTCATCCCGATTTGTGGGGGAATCATAGTCTTCATCATCCTTTCCTCACTGAGACAATGCTCTAATAATGAAGATCATCACACTTTTATTGATTTACAACTCAAAAATTACAACCTCAATGCTACAACAAGATATGACTCTATATGAATGCCTCCGGCGGTGTACCGGGATATGCAATGAATCAAGAGTGACATGTATGAAAATTATGAAGGTGGCTTTGCCACTAATACGATGTCAACTACATGATCATGCAGAGAGCAATATGACAATGATGAAGTGTGTCATAATAAACGGAATGGTGGAAAGTTGCATGGCAATATATCTCGGAATGGCTATGGAAATGCCATAATAGGTAGGTATGGTGGCTATTTTGAGGAAGGTAAATAATGGGTGCATGATACCGGCGAAAGTTGCGCGGTATAATAGAGGCTAGCAAAGTGGAAGGATGAGTGTGCGTATATCCATGGACTCACATTAGTCATAAAGAACTCATATACTTATTGCAAAAGTCTACTTGCCCTCGAAGCAAAGTACTACTACACATGCTCCTAGGGGAAGGGTTGGTAGGAGTTAACCATCGCGCGATCCCGACCTCCACTCATAAGGAAGGCAATTAAAAGAGCACCTCATGCAACAATTTTTTCACACAACTTTTACCATACGTGCATGCTGCTACATCTTGAGCTTGCGTTGGTTTTCCTTGAAGAGGAAAGGGTGATGCAGCAATAGTAGCGTAAGTATTTCCCTCAGTTTTTGAGAACCAAGGTATCAATCCAGTAGGAGGCTCCTCAAAAGTCCCACGCACCTACACAAACAAACAAAGAACTCGCAACCAACGCAATAAAGGGGTTGTCAATCCTTCACGGCCACTTCATGTAAAGTGAGATCCGATAGAGATAGTATGATAAGATAAATATATTTTTGGTATTTTATAATATAGATGCAAAAAGTAAAGATGCAAATAAAAGTAGATTGGAAGCAAATATGATAAGAGATAGACCCGGGGGCCATAGGTTTCACTAGTGGCTTCTCTCAAGATAGCATAAGTATTACGGTGGGTGAACAAATTACTAACGAGCAATTGATAGAAAAGCAAATAATTATGAGATTATCTAGGCATGATCATGTATATAGGCATCATGTCCGTAACAAGTAGACCGACTCCTGCCTGCATCTACTACTATTACTCCACACATAGACCGGCTCCTGCCTGCATCTAGAGTATTAAGTTCATAAGAACAGATTAACGCCTTAAGCAAGATGACATGATGTAGTGGGATAAACTCATGAAATATGATATAAACCCCATCTTGTTATCCTCGATGGCAACAATACAATACGTGCCTTGCAACCCTTTTTGTCACCGGGTAAGGACACCGCAAGATTGAACCCAAAGCTAAGCACTTCTCCCATGGCAAGAAAGATCAATCTAGTAGGCCAAACCAAACTGATAATTCGAAGAGACTTGCAAAGATAACTCAATCATACATAAAAGAATTCAGAGAAGATTCAAATATTATTCATAGATAAACTTGATCATAAACCCACAATTCATGGGATCTCGACAAACACACCGCAAAAAGAGTTTTCATCGAATAGATCTCCACAAGAGAGGGGGAGAACATTGTATTGAGATCCAAAAAGAGAGAAGAAGCCATCTAGCTAATAACTATGGACCCGTAGGTCTGTGGTAAACTACTCACAACTCATCGGAGGGGCAATGGTGTTGATGTAGAAGCCCTCCATGGTCGATTCCCCCTCCGGCAGAGCGTCGGCGAAGGCTCCAAGATGAGATCTCATGGATACATAAGGTTATGACGGTGGAAATTGTGTTTCGTTGGCTCCCTGGATGTTTTCGGGGTACGTAGGATTATATAGGAAGAAGTACGTCAGTGGACGCCCAAGGGGCCCACGAGACAAGGAGCGCGCCCTATGGGGGGCGCCCTCCTATCTCATGGAAGCTTCGGCTGCTTCTTGACTTGCACTCCAAGTCCTCTGGATCACGTTCGTTCCAAAAATCACGCTCCCGAAGGTTTCATTCCGTTTGGACTCCGTTTGATATTCCTTTTCTTCGAATTATTGAAATAGGCAAAAAACAACAATACGGGCTCGGCCTCCGGTTAGTAGGTTAGTCCCAAAAATGATATAAGTGTGTAAAATAAAGCCCATAAACATCCAAAAGGGGTAATATAATAGCATGGAACAATCAAAAATTATAGATACGTTGGAGACGTATCACATGCTACGGGACTTGCCAACTTCAACACAAGTATTTCTCAATTTCATAATTACCCACTAGCATGACCCTAACATTACTACCTTTATATCTCAAAACAATTATCAAGCATCAGATTGATCATAGCATCCAATTCATTTCCTATGATAGTTTTTATTATACCCAACTTGGCCTTTCTTTTTTTTCTTTGTTCGTTTTTTTGGGGCAATGCTCTAATAATGATGATCATCACACCTTCATTGATTCCAACATATGAATTACAAGTCGAAACTAGAACAAGATAGAACTCTATATGAATGCTTGATACGTCTCCAACGTATCTATAATTTTTGATTGCTCCATGCTACTTTATCTACTGTTTTGGACTATATTGGGCTTTATTTTCCACTTTTATATTATTTTTGGGACTAACCTATTAACCGGAGGCCCAACCCAGAATTGCCGTTTTTTGCCTTTTTCAGTATTTCGAAGAAACAGAATATCAAACGGAGTCCAAACGGAATGAAACCTTCGGGATCGTGATTTTCCAACCGAACGTGATCCAGGAGACTTGGACCCTACTCCAAGAAGCTTCCGAGGAGGTCACGAGGGTGGAGGGGGCGCCCAGCCTACCTCATGGGCCCCTCGGAGCTCCACCGACGTACTCCTTCCTCCTATATATACCTACGTACCCCCGAACGATCAGAACAGGAGACAAAAACCTAATTCCACCGCCGCAACCTTCTGTACCCACGAGATCCCATCTTGGGGCCTGTTCGGAGCTCCGCCGGAGGGGGCATCCACCATGGAGGGCTTCTACATCATCACCATAGCCCCTCCGATGAAGTGTGAGTAGTTTACTTCAGACCTTTGGGTCCATAGCTAGTAGCTAGATGGCTTCTTCTCTCTTTTTGGATCTCAATACAATGTTCTCCCCCTCTCTCGTGGAGATCTATTTGATGTAATATTGTTTTTGCGATGTATTTGTTGAGACCGATGAATTGTGGGTTTATGATCGAGTATTATCTATGGAAAATATTTGATTCTTCTCTGAATTCTTTTATTTATGATTGAGTTATCTTTGCAAGTCTCTTCGAATTATGTTTTTGGTTTGGCCAACTAGATTGGTAGTTCTTGCAATGGGAGAAGTGCTTAGCTTTGGGTTCAATCTTTATGTGTCCTTACTCAAGGATGTAAAGAGTTGCAAGGCACGATTGTATTGTTGCCATCGAGGATAACAAGATGGGGTTTTATCATATTGCATGAATTTATCCTCTACATCATGTCATCTTGCTTACGGCGTTACTCTGCTTTTTACTTAATACTCTAGAAGCATGCGGATAGCGGTCGATGAGTGGAGTAATAGTAGTAGATGCGTAATCATTTTGATCTACTTGTTTTGGACGTGATGCCTATATACATGATCATTGCCTAGATATACTCATAACTATGCTCAATTCATCAATTGCTCAACAAGAATTTGTTCACCCATCGTAGAATACTTATGCTCTTGAGAGAATCCACTAGTGAAACCTATGGCCCCCGGGTCTATTCTCATCATATCAATCTATATCACTTTATTTACTTGCTTTGTTTTTACTTTGCTTTTACTTTTACTTTGCATCTATCTATCAAAAATACCAAAAATATTATCTCTATCAGATCTCACTCTCGTAAGTGATCGTGAAGGGATTGACAACCCCTAAGCGTTGGTTACGAGTTGCTATCGTTTTGTGTAGGTACGAGGGACTTGTGCGTGGTCTCCTACTGGATTGATACCTTGGTTCTCAAAAACTGAGGGAAATACTTACGCTACTTTACTACATCATCCTCTCCTCTTCGGGGAAATTCAACGCAGTGCTAAAGAGGTAGCAAGAATAATTTCTGGCACCGTAGCCGGGGAGGCTCACGCAAGCAAGTCAACCATACCAAGTACCCATCGCAATCCCTATCTCTTGCATTACATTATTTGCCATTTGCCTCTCGTTTTCCTCTCCCCCACTTCACCCTTGTCGTTTTATTTGCCCTCTCTTTCCCAATCTCCACCTCTCTTTCCCGTTTGCCTTCCTGCTTGCTCGTGTGTTAGCTTGCCTTTTTGTTGCGATGGCTCTACCTAGATTTGGTGACCTTCACCTTAAAAGGCTAGAGGAAATCGAAAGTAACGTTAGAAAGTTTATGGTTTTGCAATTTGAGCATAATAATTTCTTTAGAAACGAACTTAAGGAACAAAAAAGTTTTATGAGCTTTATGAATATAGAACTCGATGATATGTCTAAAGAATTTGATGGTACAAGGGCCTAAATTGCTCGTCTTGAAAAGATGACCGCTGAAATTTCAGATATGCAAGCTACCTTATTCAATAAGATGGCCGCTAAACCGAATCCCTATGAAAATCAAGATGAAGATCTAAAATTTATTGATGTGTTCCCCATTAAATCTTTGTTTTGCAATATGAATCTTGATGAATCTGAAGATTATCTTCCATTACCTAGAAGGTGTTCTAAGAATTCGGAGTTTCTAGATCTTGATGATGAAATTGATGAAAGTGGGATTGAAATAAATAAAAATCGTGATATTGCTAAACCCACTATTTTGGATCTCAAGGAATTTAATTTTGAAAATTGCTCTTTGATTGTTTGTATTTCCTTGTTGCAATCCGTGCTAGAATCTCCTCATGCTTATAGTCAAAATAAGGCCTTTACCAAACATATTGTTGATGCCTTGATGCAATCTTATGAAGAAAAACTCGAGTTGAAAGTTTCTATCCCTAGAAAACTCTATGATGAGTGGGAACCTACTATTAAAATTAAAATTAAAGATTTTGAGTTTCATGCTTTGTGTGATTTGGGTGCTAGTGTCTCTACTATTCCCAAAACTTTATGTGATTTGCTAGATTTCCGTGATTTTGATGATTGCTCTCTAAACTTGCATTTTGCGGATTCCACTATTAAAAAGCCTATGGGAAGAATTAATGATATTCTTATTGTTGCAAATAGGAATTATGTGCCCGTAGATTTTATCGTTCTTGATATAGATTGCAATCCTTCATGTCCTATTATTCTTGGTAGACCTTTCCTTAGAACGATTGGTGCAATTATTGATATGAAGGAAGGGCATATTAGATTCCAATTTCCCTTAAAGAAGGGTATGGAACACTTCCCTAGAAATAAAATAAAATTACCATATGAATCTATCATGAGAGCCACCTATGGATTGCCTACCAAAGATGGCAATACCTAGATCTATCCTTGCTTTTATGCCAAGCTAAGGGCGTTAAACGATAGCGCTTTTTGGGAGGCAACCCAATTTTATTTTGTGTTTTTTGTTTTTGATTATGTTTAGGAATAAATAATCCATCTACCTTCTGTTTGGATGTGGTTTTATTTTTAATTAGTGTTTGTGCCAAGTAGGACCTATAGGATAACCTACGATGATAGTTGATTTGATTCTGCTGAAAAACAGAAACTTTGCACGCACGAATTTAGTTATGATAAATCACAGGAACGTGATTTTGCGTTGATTCATTTTGCTGCTGATCAATAAACAAATTGTCCAGGACTTCCTATTTTGGTAGAATTTTTAGAGTTCCAGAAGTTTGCGTTAGTTACAGATTGCTATAGACTGTTCTCTTTTTGACAGATTCTGTTTTTCGTGTGTTGTTTGCTTATTTCAATGCATCTATGGCTAGTAATTCAGTATATGAACCATAGGGAAGTTGGAATACAGTAGGTTTAACACCAATATAAATAAAGAATGAGTTCATTACAGTACCTTGAAGTAGTCTTTTGTTTTCTTTCTCTAACGGAGCTCACGAGATTTCTGTTGAGTTTTGTGTTGTGAAGTTTTCAAGTTTTGGGTGAATTCTTTTGATGGATTATGGAACAAGGAGTGGCAAGAGCCTAAGCTTGGGGATGCCCATGGAACCCCCAAGATAATCCAAGGACACCAAAAAGTCAAAGGTTGGGGATGCCCCGGAAGGCATCCCCTCTTTCGTCCACTTCCATCTGTAATTTACTTGGAGCTATATTTTCATTCACCAACATGATATGTGTTTTGCTTGGAGCGTCTTGTATTATTTGTGTCTTTGCTTGTTAGTCTACCACAATCATCCTTGCTGTACACACCTTTTGAGAGAGCCATATATGAATTGGAATTTGTTAGAATACTCTATGTGCTTCACTTATATCTTTTGAGCTTGATAGTTTTGCTCATAGTGCTTCACTTATATCTTTTGAGCGTGATAATTTTTGCTCTAGTACTTAACTTAGATATTTTAGAGCACGGTGGTGGATTTGTTTTAAAGAAACTATTTTGATCTCTCATGCTTCACTTAGATTATTTTGAGAGTCTTTAATAGCATGGTAATTTGCTTAATGTTAATATACTTGGTGTTCAAGATATGTGAAACTTTCTTTTGAGTGAATTGAATACTAAGATAAGTTTGATGCTTGATAATTGTTTTGAGATATGGAGGTGATAATATCAAAGTCGTGCTAGTTGGGTGATTATGAATTTGATAAATACTTGTGTTGACGTTTGCAAGTCCCGTAGCATGCACGTATGGTTAAAGTTGTGTAACAAATTTGAAACATGAAGTGTACCTGGCTTGTGCATCCTTATGAGTGGCGGTCGGGGACGAGCGATGGTCTTTTCCTACCAATCTATCCCCCTAGGAGCATGCACGTACTACTTGAATTTTTGATGACTTCTAAATTTTTGCAATAAGTATATGAGTTCTTTTGACAAATGTTGAGTCCATGGATTATACGCACTCTCACCTTTCCGCCTTTGCTAGCCTCTTCGGTACCGTGCATTGCCCTTTCTCACCTTGAGAGTTGGCGCAAACTTCGCCGGTGCATCCAAACCCCGTGATACGATACGCTCTATCACACATAAACCTCCTTATATCTTCCTCAAAACAGCCACCATACCTACCTATCATGGCATTTCCATAGCCATTCCGAGATATATTGCCATGCAACTTCCACCACCATCATCATGACATGCATTACTTTTGTCATATTGCCATTGCATGATCTTGTAGTTGACATCGTATTTGTGGCAAAGTCACCATGCATTATTTTCCATACATGTCACTCTTGATTCATTGCACCATCCCGGTACACCGCCGGAGGCATTCATATAGAGTCATATCTTGTTCTAAGTTTCGAGTTGTAATCCTTGTGTTGTAATCAATAGAAGTGTGATGATCATCATTATTAGAGCATTGCCCCAAAAAAAGAGAAAGGCCAAAAAAAGGCCCAAAAAAGGGGCAATTCTACTATCTCTTTTTCCACACTTGTGCTTCAAAGTAGCACCTTGTTCTTCATGTAGTGAGTCTCATATATTGTGCTTCAAAGTAGCACCTTGTTCCTCGTGTAGTGAGTCTCATAAGTTGTCTTTTTCATACTAGTGGGAATTTTTCATTATAGAACTTGGCTTGTATATTCCTACGATGGGCTTCCTCAAATGCCCTAGGTCTTCATGAGCAAGCAAGTTGGATGCACACCCACTAGTTTTCTTTTGTTGAGCATTCATAGCTCTAGTGCATCCGTTGCATGGCAATCCCTACTCACTCACATTGATATCTATTGATGGGCATCTCCATAGCCCATTGATACGCCTAGTTGATGTGGGACTTTCTCCTTTTTTGTCTTCTCCACACAATCCCCATCGTCATATTCTATTCCACCCATAGTGCTATATCCATGGCTCACGCTCATGTATTGCGTGAAGGTTGAAAAAGTTTGAGATTATTTAAGTATGAAACAATTGCTTGGCTTGTCATCGGGGGTATAGAAGTTGGGAACATCTTTGTGTGACGAAAATGAAGCATAGCCTAACTATATGATTTTGTAGGGATGATGTTTCTTTTGCCATGTTATTTTGAGAAGACATGATTGCTTTGATTAGTATGCTTGAAGTATTATTATTTTTGTGTCAATATGAACTTTTGTCATGAATCTTTCGGATCTGAATATTCATATCACAATTAAGAAGATTTACATTAAAATTATGCCAAAGTATCATTCCGCATCAAAAATTCTTTTTTATCATTTACCTACTCGAGGACGAGTAGAAATTAAGCTTGGGAATGCTTGATACGTCTCCAACGTATCTATAATTTTTGATTGCTCCATGCTACTTTATCTACTGTTTTGGACTATATTGGGCTTTATTTTCCACTTTTATATTATTTTTGGGACTAACCTATTAACCGGAGGCCCAGCCCAGAATTGCTGTTTTTTGCATTTTTTAGTATTTCGTAGAAACAAAATATCAAACGGAGTCGAAACGGAATGAAACCTTCGGGATCGTGATTTTCCAACCGAACGTGATCCAGGAGACTTGGACCCTACTCCAAGAAGCTTCCGAGGAGGTGACGTGGGTGGAGGGCGCACCCCCCTGGGCGCCCCCCTACCTCATGGGCCCCTCGGAGCTCCACCGACGTACTCCTTCCTCCTATATATACCTACGTACCCCCGAACGATCAGAACAGGAGCCAAAAACCTAATTCCACCGCCGCAACCTTCTGTATCCACGAGATCCCATCTTGGGGCCTGTTAGGAGCTCATGAGGGGGCATCCACCATGGAGGGCTTCTACATCATCACCATAGCCCCTCCGATGAAGTGTGAGTAGTTTACTTCAGACCTTCGGGTCCATAGCTAGTAGCTAGATGGCTTCTTCTCTCTTTTTGGATCTCAATACAATGTTCTCCCCCTCTCTCGTGGAGATCTATTCGATGTAATCTTCTTTTTGCGGTGTGTTTGTTGAGACCGATGAATTATGGGTTTATGATCCAGTATTATCTATGAAAATATTTGATTCTTCTCTCAATTCTTTTATGTATGATTGAGTTATCTTTCAAGTCTCTTCGAATTATCTTTTTGGTTTGGCCAACTAGATTGGTAGTTCTTGCAATGGGAGAAGTGCTTAGCTTTGGGTTCAATCTTGCGGTGTCCTTACTCAAAGGATGTAAAGAGTTGCAAGGCACGCATTGTATTGTTGCCATCGAGGATAACAAGATGGGGTTTTTATCATATTGCATGAATTTATCCCTCTACATCATGTCATCTTGCTTACGGCGTTACTCTGTTTTTACTTAATACTCTAGATGCATGTTGGATAGCGGTCGATGAGTGGAGTAATAGTAGTAGATGTAGAATCGTTTCGATCTACTTGTTTTGGACGTGATGCCTATATACATGATCATTGCCTAGATATACTCATAACTATGCTCAATTCTGTCAATTGCTCAACAGTAATTTGTTCACCCATCGTAGAATACTTATGCTCTTGAGAGAAGCCACTAGTGAAACCTATGGCCCCCGGGTCTATTCTCATCATATCAATCTATATCACTTTATTTACTTGCTTTGTTTTTACTTTGCTTTTACTTTTACTTTGCATCTATCTATCAAAAATACCAAAAATATTATCTCTATCAGATCTCTCTCTCGTAAGTGATCGTGAAGGGATTGACAACCCCTAAGCGTTGGTTGCGAGTTGCTATCATTTTGTGTAGGTACAAGGGACTTGTGCGTGGTCTCCTACTGGATTGATACCTTGGTTCTCAAAAACTGAGGGAAATACTTACGCTACTTTACTGCAACATCCTCTCCTCTTCGGGGAAATCCAATGCAGTGCTCAAGAGGTAGGAATGCCTCCGGCGGTGTACCGGCGAATCAAGAGCGACATGTATGAAAATTATGAAGGTGGCTTTTCCACAAATACGATGTCAACTACATGATCATGCAAAGAGCAATATGACAATGATGAAGTGTGTCATAATAAACGGAACGGTGGAAAGTTGCATGGCAATATATCTCGAATGGCTATGGAAATGCCATAATAGGTAGGTATGGTGGCTATTTTGAGGAAGATATAAGGAGGTTTATGTGTGACAGAGCGTATCGTATCACGGGGTTTGGATGCACCGGCGAAGTTTCCACCAACTCTCAAGGTGAGAAAGGGCAATGCACGGTACCGAAGAGGCTAGCAATGGCGGAAAGGTAAAAGTGCGTATAATCCATGGACTTAACATTAGTCAAAAGAACTCATATACTTATTGCAAAAATTTAGAAGTCATAAAAAATCAAGTACTACACACATGCAACTAGGGAGATAGATTGGTAGGAAAAGGCCATCGCTCGTCCCCGACCGCCACTCATAAGGATGCACAAGCCAGGTACACTTCCTGTTTCAAATTTGTTACACAACTTTAACCATACGTGCATGCTACGGGACTTGCTAACTTCAACACAAGCATTCTTTAAATTCATAATCACCCAACTAGCATGACTTTAATATCACTACCTCCATATCTCAAAACAATTATCAAGTATCAAATTGATCATAGCATCCAATTCACTTCCTATGATAGTTTTTATTATACCCAACTTGGATGCCTACCATTCTAGGACCAATTTTATAACCATAGCAAGTACCATGCTGTTCTAAAAGACTCTCAAAAAGATATAAGTGAAGCATGATATACTAGCAATTTCTTCAAAATTAAGTCACCACCGTGCTCTAAAAGATATAAGTGAAGCACTAGAGCAAAAACTATCAAGCTCAAAAGATATAAGTGAAGCGCATAGAGTATTCTAGCAAATTCTAATCAAATAGCTTCTCCCAAAAGGTGTGTACAGAAAGGATGATTGTGGTAAACTAAAAAGCAAAGACTAATATAATACACAACGCTCCAAGCAAAACACATATCATGTGGCAAATAAAAATATAGCTCCAAGTAAAGCTACCAATGAACGAAGACGAAAGAGGGGATGCCTTCCCGGGACATCCCCAAGCTTAGGCTTTTGGCAATCCTTGAATATCTTGGGGTGCCTTGGGCATCTCCAAGCTTAGGCTCTTGCCACTCCTTATTCCATAGTCCATAAAAGCTCTACCCAAAACTTGAAAACTTCACAACACAAAACTCAACAGGAAATCTTATAAGCTCCGTTAGTGAAAGAAAACAAAACCACCACAGAAGGTACTGCAATGAACCCATTCTTTAGTTCTTTTGGTGTTAAACCTAATGTAATCCAACTTCTCTATGGTTTATAAACTAATTTACTAGCCATAGATGCATCGAAATAAGCAAACAACACACGAAAAATAGAATCTGTCAAAAACAGAACAGTCTGTAGCAATCTGTAACTAACGCAAACCTCTGGAACTCTAAAAATCCTACCCAAATAGGAAGTCCTGTAAAATTTGTTTATTGATCAGCAGCAAAAAGAATCAATGCAAAAGCATGTTTCTGTGATTTAACAAAACTAAATTCGTGCGTGCAAAGTTTCTATTTTTCAGCAGAATCAACTCAACTATCGTCATAGGTTATCCTATAGGTTCTACTTGGCACAAACACTAATTAAAATAAAAACACATCTAAACAGAAAGTATATGCAAGATTTATTACTAAACAGGAGCAAAAACAAGAAACATAAAGAAAATTGGGTTGCCTCCCAACTAGCGCTATCGTTTAACGCCCCTGGCTAGGCATAAAAGCGAAGATAGATCTAAGTAGTGCCATCTTTGGCACTAAATTCATAAGTAGAGCGCTTGTGATCTCTAGGGATTTCTCTTAAACCTTTAGGCAAAAATTCAAGAAATTCATTGGTAGCAAAAGGTTCCTTAACGATAGAGAAACAATTGGGATGAACACTTATGGATTTGAGATCCGCGTCTCCCTTACTAGAAGATTCACCCTTATTTTTAGGAACATAAATAAACTTGGCAGTTTTAGTAGGGGGTTTTGGAGTGTTTTTCATGGAGGAAAACGCGGAACCTAAGTTTGTAATGATATCCTCAAGTTTACCGATTCTAGCAGACTCTAGATCTATTTTTTCATTGACTATAGGTTCTTTTTCTTTAAGATTTTTCAAAATAACTCCAACCCTAGATCCATATTGGGTAATGTGATTATGAATCTTTTTATCCAAATTTTCAATCAACTCAACAGTGCCAATTTTATTTTCAATAATCTCAAGCCGTTGCATAACATGTTCTAAAGTTAAAATAGTTCCATTGATCAAGAGGTGGTGGGCCAAACAAATCTAACATAGCATTATAAGCATCAAACGTATGGCTACTCATGAAATCACCTCCGGTAGCAATATCAAGAACACATCTATTCCAAGGAGTGATGCCTACATAAAAATTGCAAAGAAGAACGGAAGTAGAAAGCTTCCTAGTAGATTTATATTGGGCATTGCAGATTCTATGCCAAGCATCTTTTAAATTTTCTCCCTCCCTTTGCTTAAAATTGAGAATTTCCTGTTCTGGAGTAACAATAAGGATAGGAGGACTAGCCATGACGACAAGGTAAACGAACTAGCACACGGGCAAACGAAAAAAAGACAAGCGAAAGAGAGAGACAGAGATTGGGAAAGAGAGGGCGAATAAAATGGCAAGGGTGAAGTGGGGAGAGGAAAACGAGAGGCAAATGGCAAATAATGTAAATGCGAGGGAGATGAGTTTGTGATGGGTACTTTGTATGTCTTGGCTTGAGCGAAGACCTCACCGGCAACGGCGCCAGAAATCCTTCTTGCTACGTCTTGAGCTTGCGTTGGTTTTCCTTGAAGAGGAAAGGGTGATGCAGCAATAGTAGCGTAAGTATTTCCCTCAGTTTTTGAGAACCAAGGTATCAATCCAGTAGGAGGCTCCTCAAAAGTCCCACGCACCTACACAAACAAACAAAGAACTCGCAACCAACGCAACAAAGAACTCGCAACCAACGCAATAAGGATAGGAGGAGAAGATCTAAGTTTAAGAGAATCAACATCAAGTGAAAGTCTATCAACGTTCCTAGCCAAATCATCAACTTTGAGCAATTTTTCTTCAAGCAAAGCATTAAAATTCTTTTGAGAAATCATAAATTCTTTCACACTATTCTCAAAATCAGAGGGCATCTTATTAAAATTACTAGAAGAATTATTGTAGGAATTTCCATAATTATTAGAGGAATTACTAGGGAACGGTCTAGAATTAAAGTTTCCTCTATAAGCATTGTTTCCAAAACTATTCCTACCAACAAAATTCACATCCATAGATTCATTATTATTCTCAATCAAAGTAGACAAAGGCATATCATTGTGATCAAGAGGAGTATTTTTAGTAGCAAACATCTTCATAAGTTCATCCGTCTTTCCACTCAAAACATTGATCTCTTCTATAGCATGCACTTTTTAACTAGAAGATCTTTCGGTGTGCCATTGAGAATAATTAGCCATAATATTATGAAGAAGTTTTGTAGCATCTCCTAACGTGATTTCCACAAACGTGCCTCCCGCGGCCGAATCTAAAAGATTTCTAGAAGCAAAGTTCAAACCGGCATAAAATTTTTGTATGATCATCTATAAATTCAAACCATGAGTAGGGCAATTGTGAATCATCAATTTCATTCTTTCCCAAGATTGGGCAACATGCTCATGATCAAGTTGTTTAAAATTCATAATATCGTTCCTAAGAGTGATAATCTTAGCGGGAGGAAAATACTTAGAGATAAAAGCATCTTTGCACTTGTTCCAAGAATCAATACTATTTTTAGGCAAAGACAAAAACCAAACTTTAGCACGATCTCTAAGTGAAAACGGAAATAACTTCAATTAACAATATCATTATCCCTATCTTTCTTCTTTTGCATATCACACAAATCAACAAAGTTGTTTAGATGAGTAGCGGCATCTTCACTAGGAAGGCCGGCGAATTGATCTTTCATAACAAGATTCTGCAAAGCAGTATTGATTTCACAAGACTCAACATCATTAAGAGGAGAAATCGGAGTACTAAGGAAATCATTATTATTGGTATTGGAGAAATCACACAATTTGGTATTATCTTGCGCCATGGCAACAAGTAATCCAACACACAAGCAAACAGAAAAAGGCAAGCGGAAAAAAAGAGGAGATTGGGAAAGAGAGGGCAAATAAAACGGAAAGGGTGAAGCGGGGGAGACGAAAATGACAGGCAAATGGCAAATAATGTAATGCAAGGGAGATGAGTTTGTGATGGGTACTTGGTATGTCTTGACTTGAGTGAAGACCTCCCCGGCAACGGCGCCAGAAATCCTTCTTGCTACGTCATGAGCTTGCGTTGGTTTTCCTTGAAGAGGAAAGGGTGATGCAACAATAGTTGCGTAAGTATTTCCCTCAGTTTTTGAGAACCAAGGTATCAATCTAGTAGGAGGCTCCTCAAAAGTCCCACGCACCTACACGAACAAACAAAGAACTCGCAACCAACGCAATAAAGGGGTTGTCAATCCCTTCACGACCACTTGCGAAAGTGAGATATGATAGAGATAGTATGATAAGATAAATATATTTTTGGTATTTTATAATATAGATGCTAAAAGTAAAGATGCAAATAAAAGTAGATTGGAAGCAAATATGATAAGAGATAGACCCGGGGGCCATAGGTTTCACTAGTGGCTTCTCTCAAGATAGCATAAGTATTACGACGGGTGAACAAATTACTGCCGAGCAATTGATAGAAAAGCGAATAATTATGAGATTATCTAGGCATGACCATGTATATAGGCATCACGTCCGTGACAAGTAGACCGACTCATGCCTGCATCTACTACTATTACTCCACACATCGCCCGACTCCTGCCTGCATATAGAGTATTAAGTTCATAAGAACAGAGTAATGCATTAATAAAGATGACATGATGTAGAGGGATAAACTCAAGCAATATGATATAAACCCCATCTTTTTATCCTCGATGGCAACAATACAATACGTGTCTTGCAACCCTTTCGGTCACTGGGAAAGGAAACTGCAAGGTTGAACCCAAAGCTAAGCACTTCTCCCATGGCAAGAAAGATCAATCTAGTAGGCCAAACCAAATTGATAATTCGAAGAGACTTGCAAAGATAACTCAATCATACATAAAAGAATTCAGAGGAGATTCAAATATTTCTCATAGATAAACTTGATCATAAACTCACAATTCATCGGATCTCGACAAACACACCGCAAAAAGAGTTTACATCGAATAGATCTCCACATGAGAGGGGGAGAACATTGTATTGAGATCCAAAAAGAGAGAAGAAGCCATCCTGCTAATAACTATGGACCCGAAGGTCTGTGGTAAACTACTCACAACTCATCGGAGGGGCTATGGTGTTGATGTAGAAGCCCTCCATGGTCGATTCCCCCTCCGGCGGAGCGCCGACGAAGGCTCCAAGATGGGATCTCGCGGATACAGAAGGTTACGGCGGTGTAAAATGTGTTTTGTTGGCTCTCTGGATGTTTTCGGGGTACGTAGGTATATATAGGAGGAAGAAGTACGCCGGTGGCCGCCTGTGGGGCCTAGGAGATAGGGGCGTGCCCAGTGGGGGTGGGCGCACCCTCCTGTCTCCTGGCCGCCTCGCAAGCTTCTTGACTTGCACTCCGTGTCCTCCGGATCACGTTTGTTCCAAAAATCACGCTCCGTAAGGTTTCATTCCGTTTGGACTCCCTTTGGTATTCCTTTTCTTCGAAATACTGAAATAGGCAAAAAAAACAGCAATACGGGCTGGGCCTCCGGTTAGTAGGTTAGTCCCAAAAATGATATAAATATGTAAAATAAAGCCCATAAACATCCAAAAGGGGTAATATAATAGCATGGAACAATAAAAAATTATAGATATGTTGGAGAGGTATCAATCTTCATCATTATTTTCATTGAAACTAGAAGAACACGCCTTTACAAAGCAATCTTTCTTAGCACGCAATCTAGCGGTTCTATCCTTGCACTCATCAATGGAAATTCTCATTGCTTTGAGAGATTCATTGATATCATGCTTAGGAGGAGAAGATCTAAGTTTAAGAGAATCAACATCAAGCGAAAGTCTATCAACGTTCCTAGCCAAATCATCAACTTTGAGAAATTTTTCTTCAAGCAAAGCATTAAAATTCTTTTGAGAAATCATAAATTCTTTCACACTATTCTCAAAATAAGAGGGCAACTTATTAAAATTACCAGAAGAATTATTGTAGGAATTTCCATAATTATTAGAGGAATTACTAGGGAACTGTCTAGAATTAAAGTTTCCTCTATAAGCATTGTTTCCAAAACTATTCCTACCAACAAAATTCACATCCATAGATTCATTATTATTCTCAATCAAAGTAGACAAAGGCATATCATTGGGATCAAGAGGAGTATTTTTAGTAGCAAACATCTTCATAAGTTCATCCATCTTTCCACTCAAAACATTGATTTCTTCTATAGCATGCACTTTTTTACTAGAAGATCTTTCGGTGTGCCATCGAGAATAATTAGCCATAATATTATGAAGAAGCTTTGTAGCATCTCCTAACGTGATTTCCATAAACGTGCCTCCCGCGGCCGAATCTAAAAGATTTCTAGAAGCAAAGTTCAAACTGGCATAAAAATTTTGTATGATCATCCATAAATTCAAACCATGAGTAGGGCAATTGCGAATCATCAATTTCATTCTTTCCCAAGATTGGGCAACATGCTCATGATCAAGTTGTTTAAAATTCATAATATCGTTCCTAAGAGTGATAATCTTAGCGGGAGGAAAATACTTAGATATAAAAGCATCTTTGCACTTGTTCCAAGAATCAATACTATTTTTAGGCAAAGACGAAAACCAAACTTTAGCATGATCTCTAAGTGAAAACGGAAAAAACTTCAATTTAACAGTATCATTATCCGTATCTTTCTTGTTTTGCATATCACACAAATCAACAAAGTTGTTTAGATGAGTAGCGGCATCTTCACTAGGAAGGCCGGCGAATTGATCTTTCATAACAAGATTCAGCAAAGCAGTATTGATTTCACAAGACTCAACATCATTAAGAGGAGCAACCGGAGTACTAAGGAAATCATTATTATTGGTATTGGATAAATCACACAATTTGGTATTATCTTGCGCCATGGCAACAAGTAATCCAACACACAAGCAAACAGAAAAAGGCAAGCGGAAAAAAAGAGGAGATTGGGAAAGAGAGGGCAAATAAAACAGAAAGGGTGAAGCGGGGGAGAGGAAAACGAGAGGCAAATGGCAAATAATGTAATGCGAGGTAGATGAGTTTGTGATGGGTACTTGGTATGTCTTGACTTGAGCGAAGACCTCCCCGGCAATGGCGCCAGAAATCCATCTTGCTATGTCATGAGCTTGCATTGGTTTTCCTTGAAGAGGAAAGGGTGATGCAGCAATAGTAGCATAAGTATTTCCCTCAGTTTTTAAGAACCAAGGTATCAATCCAGTCGGAGGATCCTCAAAAGTCCCACACACCTACACAAACAAACAGAGAACTCGCAACCAACGCAATAAAGGGGTCAATCCCTTCACGACCACTTGCGAAAGTGAGATCTGATAGAGATAGTATGATAAGATAAATATATTTTTGGTATTTTATAATATAGATACAAAAAAAGATGCAAATAGAAGTAGATTGAAAGCTTATATGATAAAAGATAGACCTGGGGGCCATAGGTTTCACTAGTGGCTTCTCTCAAGATAGCATAAGTATTACGGTGGGTGAACAAATTACTGTCGAGCAATTGATAAAAAAGCGTATAATTATGAGATTATCTAGGCATGATCATGTATATAGGCATCACGTCCGAGACAAGTAGACCGACTCCTGCCAGTATCTACTACTATTACTCCACGCATCGACCGACTCCTGCCTGCATCTAGAGTATTAAGTTCATAAGAACAGAGTAACGCATTAAGAAAGATGACATGATGTAGAGGGATAAACTCAAGCAATATGATATAAACCCCATCTTTTTATCCTCGATGGCAACAATACAATACGTGCCTTGCAACCCTTTCTGTCACTGGGTAAGGACACCGCAAGATTGAACCCAAAGCTAAGCACTTCTCCCATGGCAAGAAAGATCAATCTAGTAGGCCAAACCAAAGTGATAATTCGAAGAGACTTGCAAAGATAACTCAATCATACATAAAAGAATTCAGAGGAGATTCAAATATTTCTCATAGATAAACTTGATCATAAACCCACAATTCATCGGATCTCGACAAACACACCGCAAAAAGAGTTTACATCGAATAGATCTCCACAAGAGAGGGGGATGACATTGTATTGAGATCCAATAAGAGAGAAGAATCCATCTAGCTAATAACTATGGACCCGAAGGTCTGTGGTAAACTACTCACAACTCATCGGAGGGGCTATGGTGTTGATGTAGAAGCCCTCCGTGGTCGATTCCCCCTCCGGCGGAGCGCCGGCGAAGGCTCCAAGATGGTATCTCGCGGATACAGAAGGTTACGGTGGTGGAAAATTGTTTTTCGTTGGATCCCTATATGTTTTCGGGGTACGTAGGTATATATAGGAGGAAGAAGTACGTCGGTGGCCGCTCGAGGGGCCTAGGAGACAGGGGCGCGCCCAGGAGGGGTGGGCGCGCCCTCCTATCTCCTGGCCGCCTCGTTTGCTGCTTGACTTGCACTCCAAGTTCGTCGGATCACGTTCGTTCCAAAAATCACGGTCCCGAAGGTTTCATTCCGTTTCGACTCCGTTTGATATTCCTTTTCTTCGAAATACTGAAATAGGC
Source organism: Aegilops speltoides (assembly GCA_021437245.1). Lineage (NCBI taxonomy): Eukaryota > Viridiplantae > Streptophyta > Magnoliopsida > Poales > Poaceae > Aegilops > Aegilops speltoides. Next base: position 479,685,888 of record CM038144.1, read on the forward strand.
AAAAAAACAGCAATACGGGCTGGGCCTCCGGTTAGTAGGTTAGTCCCAAAAATGATATAAATGTGTAAAATAAAGCCCATAAACATCCAAAAGGGGTAATATAATAGCATGGAACAATAAAAAATTATAGATACGTTGGAGACGTATCAGCCACCTCGAAAAATTTCAAATAAATATCCTTTTTGTGTGTCTGGATTGTTCATAGAGCGACAAGAGGTAGTCAGTATCTTCCATGCTAAGCGGGTTATTCTCATGATGAGTGTTTATTCACTTGTCCTTGCACGAGAGGGGAGGTAATAGGGATTCCCAGTCCCTAACTCAAAATGCAAATAATTAAACAAAACTCCCCCAAGATTGTTGTTGGTATGGACGGCGCCCGTTATTTCGGATAAGCCGTGGATTGTGATTGTTGGTGGCGGGAGAGTAAACCTTTACTTTTATCGCTTCGGAACTGCCACTAATGTGTTTAGCATGGAAGATGCCGATAAATAATGGTCGCGAATTAAACAAGAAGGGTGCATTTCTCAAAATTTCATTTACCTCTGTTTTAAAAACTTGAGCTCTGGCACCTCTGCAAATCACTGCTTCCCTCTGCGAAGGGACTATCTATTTACTTTTATGTTGTGTCATCACCTTCTCAAACAAGCGCTAGAACATGAGAGCACTATTGTCATCCTCATGCATTGTCTGTAGCTAATGTTGGATGCATCATGACTGGATCTTTTCTACCATGAATTACAATGTTTAGTCGCTACTTTTTTTTGAACTTTGGAGGTGCTCTGCATTTATGTTTTGCGGTCTCAGAAAGGGCTACCGAGGTACCACTATTGTCATATTATATCATGGTTGTTTTGACAAAGTGTTGTAGTTTGAGATATCTTATTATTGCTCGCTAGTTGATTATGCTATTGATATGAGTTAATATAGTTTCTAAGAGTTATTGTCAACATGGTTAGTTATAATCTTGGCTGAAAACATGGGTGCTACTTAAGCTTATTTATGTAAACAAGAGCAAAAGAGTTCGTAAAAGTTTTTCTTTTTCACTTTCAGTTTATCAACTGAATTGCTTGAGGACAAGCAAATGTTTAAGCTTGGGGGAGCTGATACGTCTCCAACGTATCTACTTTTCCTAACGCTTTTCCTCTTGTTTTGGACTTTAATTTGCATGATTTGAATGAAACTAACCAGGACTGACGCTGTTTTTAGCATAACTACCATTGTGTTGTTTTTGTACAGAACTAAAAGTTCTTGGATTGAAACGGAGCTTTGTGAGGAATTTTTATACAATAAAAGATAATTTCTGGAGCCAAGAAACACCGGAGGGGGGCACCTGGGTGGGCACAACCCACCAAGGCGCCCCCTCCAGGCGTGCCCATGTGGGTTGTCCCCACCTGGTGGCCCCGTAGACCTCAACCCTTATACTATAAAATCACATTTTCAGAGAAAAAATCAAAGGGAAGAATTATCACGTTTCATGAGACAGAGCCGCCGCCACCTCATGTTCTTCATCGGGAGGCCAGATCTGGAGTCCATTTGGGGCTCCGGGGAGGGGGATCTTCGATCTTCGTCATCACCAACCCTTCTCCATCTCCATTTCCATGATGCTCCCCACCGGGAGTGAGTAATTCCTTCGTAGGCTCGCTGGTCGGTGAGGAGTTGGATGAGATTCATCATGTAATTGAGTTAGTTTTGTTAGGGCTTGATCCCTAGTATCCATTATGTTCTGATATTGATGTTGCTATGACTTTGCTATTCTTAATGCTTGTCATTTTGGGCCCAGGTGCCATGATTTCAGATCTGAACCGTTTATGTTATCACCATTATATCTATGTTCTAGATCTGATCTTGCAAGTTATGGTCACCTACTACGTGTTATGATCCGGCAAACCCGGAGTGACAGAAGTCGGGACACTTTCCGGTGATGACCGTAGTTTGAGGAGTTCGTGTATTCACTATGTGTTAATGCTTTGTTCCGGTTCTTTATTAAAAGGAGGCCTTAATATCCCTTAGTTTCCAATAGGACTCCGCTGCCCGGGAGGGTAGGACAAAAGATGTCATGCAAGTTCTTTCCATAAGCACGTATGACTATTTATGGAATACATGCCTACATTATATTTATGAACTGGAGCTAGTGCCGTATCGCCCTAGGTTATGACTGTTATATGATGAATATCATCCAAAGAATTCACCGATCCAATGCCTACAAATTTCTCTCATATTGTTCTTGTTAAGTTAGTACTGTCAGTGGCGGATCCAGGATTTGAAGTTACCCGGGACGAACTTTTACAAGCAACAAAAAATCAAAGCCTCGATAGGCAATGCAATCAAATACGTTAATCAAAAAATTAATTAGTCGATAGTATGCATTCAGGCAAGACGAACAGCACAATGAATTGTTTAAAAAAGTTTCATTCTCAAGGACTAGACAAAAAATCTATAACACAGAGAAAACGTATAAAATCTAACTTGTACTCCCGCTGGCTGAATCTTCCTACAACTTGTATTCGTAATTAAATATTCAGCTTTCAAGAATTAGGTCAACATGACAACAATTATAGAATGACAACAAATAAAAATGATAGAGCTAGAAGAGCAGAAAATAAAGGAAGATCAAAAGAACCTTCTCATTGCTACCTCTGTTGGCTACTCGCTCGCAGTTTTGAGCGGGATGCGTGGCCGTGGCAGTGGGGAGACTACCTCTTGCGTGCACGGCCGCAGAAACAGGTGGACTTCCTTCTCCTCCAACGAACACCTTTGGGTTGGAAGAACCTGGGAAGGGCCGTAGCGGAGGGCATCACGTCAAGGTCAAGCCGGCGAGGCTGGGCGACGGCGTGATGGTGGTTGATCGATATCGATCGATAGGCATCGGGAACATCAAAGGCTGTGTACAGAAGTGAAATGGGTTGCGTAAAGGAAAATAATGGGTCATCTCATATTTTATTGGGCCTTACTCACTGGCCCATCTCCTACTCGAAGCGTTTTCTTCTCGTATCATAATCCTGCTCGAAGCGTTTCCCTTAGCCTGCGTACATGAAGCTCCTGACGTCTCTCATGGTGACCAGGACTGGCCAAAGCAGTCCGGGGGTACCCTAGGTTCCCAAAATTTACCCGGGGCGGCCGCCCCTACACGACCCATCTTTGGATCCGCCTTTGGCATTCTTTATCATATCATTGCGCTTGTCGGTGTTAAAACCGGCGGATCTCGGGTAGGGGTCCCGAATCTGTGCGTCTAAGGCTAATGGTAACAGGAGGCGGGGGACACAATGTTTACCCATGTTCGGGCCCTCTCGATGGAGGTAATACCCTACTTCCTGCTTGATTGATCTTGATGATATGAGTATTACAAGAGTTGATCTACCACGAGATCGTAGAGGCTAAACCCTAGAAGCTAGCCTATGATTATGATTGTTGTTGGTCCTACGGACTAAACCCTCCAGTTTATATAGACACAGGATGGGGCTAGGGTTACACAGAGTCGGTTACAGAGAAGGAGATCTACATATCCGAATTGCCAAGCTTGCTTTCCACGCAAAGTAGAGTCTCACCCGGACACGGGACGAAGTCTTCAATCTTGTATCTTCTTAGTCCAACAGTCCGGCCAAAGTATATAGTCCGGCTGTCCGAGGACCCCCTAATCCAGGACTCCCTCAGCGCTTACTACAAAATCATTGCTATCATTTTCATCATTACTATTGCTATTGCTACTACTATCAAAACTATCATACTACTTTGGTACTGATCACTTTGCTGCAGATAATTAATCTCCAGGTGTGGTTGAATTGACAACTCAGCTGCTAATACTTGCAAATATTCTTTGGCTCCCCTTGTGTCGAAGCAATAAATTTGGGTTGAATACTCTACCCTCGAAAACTGTTGCGATCCCCTATACTTGTGGGTTATCAGCACGGGAAAACCGACACCTTGGCACTCTTCTCGGCCGTGACCAGGACCCAATTGTAATCTGAATTTTGCTTTTAGGGGGCTTTATGCTATTTGCAGGGATCTTGTTGTAAAATCACCTACTGACTAGTGGGCTCCATGTTTGACCCAAAACGATTTTTACCGGATCTGTTCTGCCGACACAAACATCATACCGTAAAACTCTTAAAAACGTTTGTGGTATACCCTAAAACGATTTTACAATACGAGTTTTTACGTTATCTGCTAGAGTTGCTCTTAACTAGTAGTACAAATTAATACAACACATTCCTAAAAAGAAATACAATACAAATACATAAAAAATGACATACACTAGTGTGCGTGCGCACAAATGAACACGTGTCCTGTTCTCTATATACCCAGAGCCAATATAGCACCCGAGAGAAAACCATGTCTGCTTTCATAAAAAAATAAATCCTTCTAGTAGCATCAACCATTCACAAAACATTCTCCAATTAAACTAGACTTTTAGACCACCGGCCTAGCAACAAACAGTACTAGGAGTACGTAGCATCAGCTAAGCTATGCCTGCGGACGCATGCTTGCATCTCGTCCCTCTCACGCATATGTTTATGCAGCCATCCGTGCAACAGTAACACTAACCCTTTACCAACCAAAGCAGAAGCACACATATGATCACCAATCCAGCAACACCACAATCAGCATTCCAACACCCATAAACAACAAACAAACAAACAGTGTGGTTAGTTAACTAATCTAGCTGCGACTGTACGTGAGGTGAGAAGATTGATCGCTTCGCCAGTGGATCCAGATCTTTCTTCTCGATTGTTGTGTGCGTTGATCGATCGAGAATGTTCTCGCACTTTCTTCGACTGTCCAACAACGGTGCAGTACTGCACATGAATTATGTATCCATATATGAGCACTGTGGTGGGGTCGATCTGGCTTCTCTTGTGTGGTTGCTTCTAGTCTAGGTAGAGAATTAGGGATCAATCGGTCGAGCTAATCAAACTAGCGGTTCCTGAGCGATCTGGTGCAAAGTGAAAGAGACTGATCTCCTTTTTAGACCGCATTGCTAAATGCTAGCTACATCTTTTGGTGTTGAAAGACACCTTTGTGCTAGTAGGGACGAACATCGACTAAGTCACTAAACTGTAGCTGGAGTGCAAGAACACTGAGCGTTTCTTTCTTCCTTTTTTTTTTGCAGGATCAAGAACACTGAACATTGCTCTTCCATGTGTACAACAAGTTACGATTATGCTTCTTCTTTTTCGCGGGTAATTATGATTATGCTTCAACATCACTGACACAAATTATGACCTATTTGGGCATACGAATATGAGTTCTATAAGATACAAAATTAAGTGTTCAATATTTTTTCTATAATTATGCATGGTAGCAGTAGAATGTATATAGTGCAGTTATTATTTTTCAAGTACTAATGCATTATAAAGTAGAACTTTTCCACCCACAATTTCAAAATTTGTCCCTTTCTTCCTAACAAAACGTGTCTACTATCTAGAGTTAGCATATACTCCTACTTTGTTATGTGCACTAGAAAAGACTAAAGTAATTGCCTTTAACTATATATGCAGGGCTAAGTCTAGTCATGTTGTATGCTGCTCATACTTTCTGTTGTCATGTGTAAATATTTTAGAGAATAATCCGCATTACTTATCCAGTTTATGCAAATGATAATGGTTGATCATTAGACAAGAGTGAAAATTAGCTTCAGGGTGGACCCATGCACACAAACTAATTATGTTGAAATGAAGAGGGTAATATCATGTTTGGTTTTCCATACATTTGATGCTTAGTTATCTTCTCGGTTTAGCAAATTATGTTGTGTATATTTGTGGCAAAAAAAAAATTACAGTCCTTTCCCTGACTTGAATATCAATTCCCAAAAATGCATGCATGGCTGCTAGCCATCTGCCGGCTTTACATTGTGTGGACAGTGGACACTAGGGGCGTTGTATAGGTGTGCAAATTAAGAACATCTCTTTCTCTTTGCACATGATTTGTGCACGGAGTATCCTCAACATAAACTATAGCCAAGTGTTTTTGTGTGGCAGTACGTCCACTGATCTATATTACTAACAAAATTAGTCACCAATGCCACATTAGCGAAGGCACCACTGTACTGTACGGGGTCAGGTTAAACTAATCAAGACCCAAATCGCAGCCAGAGACAAAGTCCAGCTGTATACCTGTACAATGTGGCGGGAGGCCATAGGCCATGTGGCTGCTGTCAAGCCACCATGCACTAATTAAGCAAATCAAACTTGGAGCGATATCTCCTGGCGATGCCTCAGCTGCATATTTAAAACTCTGGGAGTGGCAAAGCCGGGTGACACCTGGAGCCTCTGAAGCTCGCAATGAGATTGTTGGAAATTTGTTTAAGTTGATGTCGGATTTGATGCGATCTAGTTTGTTTTACGCTTGTGTTCTTCCTCCTTTGGGAATAAAGGCAGGGATCATCAGGGGGGATACACTTTACAGCAGGCATGTAGATCGGCTCGAACGGGGAGGAGATCTCTCGCTCGATGGAGATTACTTTAACTAATGTATGTACGCCAATACGATCTTGGCATGTTGTTTCATGCACACCATCGATGGATCTCCGCTGTCTCGAGGAATTAACAGAAAAAATGTACTAGTGTTCATGCATGCTTGTTAGTGACGTGTCACGCTTTCAAGGAATTAAAAATAGACACTAGCAAAAAGGAAAGTAAAAAAAAAAGAATAGGAAAAAGGATGGGTAGCTCTAACTTGATCTAATCAATCACCACGGATAGGCAAAATATCTCGGCATACTTAGTCGGATAAGTTTTGTCGTGTTTCACTGGGGTGGTCATTTTCCTTCTTTTGGAGAGCGAAACCCTTTTTAGACTGGCTTTGGCTCATTCTAGACACGCACTAACACATCATATATAGGCTCCTTCCCGTAAATTGCATCTCAACAAACATAAATATCTACTACGTGTGATGGGCTTGATGATTAATCAGTAATCACATAGCTAAGCTAAGCTAAGCTAAGGTAGCTAGGGACCTAGCTAGGGTACGTTGACGCCGACTCTCTGACTGAATGGCCGGATGAAGGCAAACGAAAGGCCACCGGGGTGCCCCGCCCCTCCTCCCCTCCCCAGCTCCCGACCCGCAACCCTAGCCGCCGCCGCCCTTCCCCGCTCGTCGCCGGCGGGATCCGGCCTCCCTCGCCGGCGCGCGGTCCGGATCCGGCCCTTCCTCCCCCCCTCCTCCCCTCCTCCTTCGCCTCGCGCCGCCTCCCCGGAGGCGGCTGGGCGGCCCTGCTGCTGCTCTCGGCGTCGATCCGCCTCCCTCCGTGCCGTCGCCGGTGGGCGCCCGTGGCTCCGGCCGGGGTGCCGGCGGCGACAGAGACCTCTCTCCCAGCGTGTCTCCCTGGTCCGGGGGTGGGGCGGCGGTGTCCTCGGCTTAGCGGCGACCGGCGACCAGTGATCGCCGCCGGTAAGCGTGGTGGTGGTCTTGCCCTTGGCGGCAGGGCGGCGTGGTGGCGTCTGATGGCGGCGGCGCGTCCCCGCCCAGATCTGGGCCTTCCGGCCTCATCTGGGTCCTAGCGGGCGGTCCTGGCGTAACCGTCGTCGTCTGTGTGGTGAGGCGGAGGAGCGGCTCGGACGGGGCGGCGATGCCGATGGCGTGCCACTGCTGTAGCGATGGCGGAGCTGTCCGGAATGGAGTTCCGGCGGGGCTGTGGGCACATGGGCTGGTAGGCTCGCTTGTGTGTCCGGTCGGCTACCGTCGTTGACGGCGGAGGTTGTGCCCTCCCGCGTGCCGACGGTGCTGCGGCCCCTAGTCCCGGCTCCTATTCCTTGTCGTGCAGACCTCACCTCGTGGTGCCGTGGTGAGACGGCGTGGAGGCTTCTTGACCATGGTGGTGCAAGATGGTGGTCGGTTTGGTGGCAGGCTCCGGAACACCCGAGGTGAAGGTTGGGATCGGGGGAAACCCCTGTCGGCCTGTCCGACACCAACGCGGCGACGCCGGTGGGTGCCGCCGGACCTTCCTGGAGGGCGTCGGGGGCGACCCTTCCTCTCGCCTCGTCGTGTACCGGGGGAAACCCTTGGCAGCAGCGTCGTCCTCGTCGCGGTCCTTCTTGGAGGTGCTGATTGGTACCGGTGCTTCGGAGCCTTGGAGCTTGGTGGGAGATCTTCGCTGCGCGCAGTGGTCGTGAAGCTTCTCCGTTTCCGTCGAACCGCCGTTGTCGGCATTCTTTTCTCTTGTTGTTTCTCTTTCGTTTCTTTTGGGTGTGTCTGTGCTGCTTCCGCCCCAGCACCTATCCTTGGTTGTATCGGTTGGTTGCTTTGGAATACAAAGCGGGGGAAACCCTTTTTCGTCAATGGCCGGATGAATGAGCACGTACAATGGAGTTGAGTTCAGTTCAATTTCACCTCACATCAGAGCTCTTGAGAGTTAGGCCTGCGATCCGGCCTCTGCGCCATGGCCATGTGTAATTAGGTTCATCTTGGTCAAACCAGCAACAGTGGATCAAAATCACTTTTCTTCTTCAAGTTCTCTGCGTCTGCAACTCTGCATCTTTCGGGGGATGTGGACGTGCACAATGGGCGTCCACGCATGCATATGTGTATGTTCTGTACGACGACCGATTAAAAGCGGATTAAAAAGCGATTGATGCCGTGTTTTGCTGGACACCTACGCGGCCTAACGGATTAATTAACGTCAGAGCCAACAGTGCAACGTAACAGCGGCCTGCTGCCTCTCCGTCCTTTCGTCTTCCATGGATGGATCGGTCTAAAAGCAGCTCCAGGGAAAACGTTTGTTTAGTCGAGTCATTTTGATTGAGGCCAAGCCATTTGGTCCTGTCTGGGCTCCTTTTTCGCTGTATGTTTATCTACCTATCCTGTTGCAGATGCAGATGGAGGCATGGGGTGAGCTCGCGCATGCAGCGGCACCACATAGAACATGGATGATAGATTTGATTCGGAACAAGGCCGGTGGATATATATGCTCATCTTTTAGTAGGCCTATGCGCTGTACAGGTACTAGAACTTCATGCAATTCATTAGGGAGCCATTGTGTTTAATCGCCATGATCTATGCAATACAAGTCCTCAAGCCATGCCTAAGGATTAAGCATACCTTATGATGTTGTTCTGCAAGGCTTAGCTTTTTCTTACAGAGGCCTAAATGGATGGTATGATTTTTGCTTATTAGGACTGATAGTGCCAGGTTCCTATAGAGTACTATTTTATGCTTCTAATTTCAAGGGAATTTTCCCCGCAAAAAAAAAAGTTTCAAAGGATTTAGCAACAACTATGACCTCCTTTTCCCACTTATTTGTGTAGGATGAATGGCTTTTTCTATATGTTTGTTTTATGTTTTTTAGAGAGTGTTTGTTTTATGTTATATCCAAATGACAATCATTCCTGGGTTTTGCTTAAAGTGTTTTGTGATCTTCTATTGTGCATTTGTATTAACTCATGTCTAAGTTCATGCGTTTATTCTATTCTTGTGTCACTCCTATAATCCAAAGACACCACATAGTTTCTCTTAGGCAAAAAGCGTATATGGTTTAGGGTTAAACTTGTCAAATTTGTGATCATTTGGAATGCGAGTAGTATTTTTTTTCTTTTCGTGGGGTCATGCATCCACTGTCTTCAACAAGTCCTCTTTTGAGTCATGTGGTGTGGTCCTAAAAATGCATGATAGGGAAAAGTGGAAAACACATTGTGAAACATATATATAGAAAAAAACAAGAATAGGAAATTTTGATGTAAAACAGATATGTGCCAACTAAAACACTCAAATTTTTAGTCCAAGGTCCTACTTGTATTTCTCACCTCCTAATTACTCACCAATTCTACATTGCACACACGACAAGGGTTATGTTTCATGCTTATGGAGTTCTCTTACATTATAGTATTTTAGGTATAAATGTTTTTTTAGAAAAAAAAAGTTCAATTCTATTGTGTGTGTAGTATGCTTAATTAAATACACACTTGCCTTCTTTATTATCATGCATAATTAAAATTAATATTGAGGTAAGAAAACATGTACAAACAGTACCAGAAGATATATTTTACAAATGATAAACAATTCTAGACTTTTTTGTTTTAGGTAGTTTTGTGTGCCTTGAAATGCACATGTAGATTTATTGGCGATAAAAAGGGCATAGGTTCACCACAGCTCCTATTTGTGTCTCTAGGATCACACGACCCCTTTCTAAAAAAGTGCATTCATAGAAAAAATATTAAAACAAATGATTCAGTATTATTTCTAGATTTCAAATTTTGTGACAATCACAGCTGACTTGTGAGCTGTGAAAACACCACATGCCTAATCGCTTTTTCACAGCCCAAAATGCTACTCTAACCCCTCAGTTTTGGTACCAAGCCTGCAAACCAACGATTTTTTTTACAACAACTAGCTGGTTCATGACTCACTTTAATATCTATAAACACAATAGTTTTTTTTTGGGGGGGGGGGGGGATTTTTTTCTACTTTTAACTTGGTTTTGGTGTTTTCGGAAAACATTCGTGTCCATGCGGTTACTGGAAAAGACACAAATGAAACTATTACTGTTGGTAATATAAGAACCTCTGGCCAACTCTATTTGTTTGCAAGTGCAGCTAATTTTTTTTTTGAGCTCAAGCTCGAGCCCTACTAATTAATTAAGCAGACTGCCATAAACTAAGGGGTCGTTATTAGGATTAGCTAGGTTACTCCACTAGGTTCATTACCATTCCTTACTCGGTGAGTTGTGTCAGCTTTTCCTCCGGATTGAGCTAATTATAGAGTACGCGTTTATGACTGTGCTCAACATTGACCTCCATTACCCAATATAGATACGTGCCCGTTGAGGCATTGACCGTAAGTCCCTAAAAGGTTGTTTACTTATGGTTAATTAACACGGAGAACCTATGACTTTAACCGCTTCCTGGCTTCGTTGGTGCAAAAGAGTGTCCACTCCACTTGCAAGTTGAAAATTGCAATGCATGCATGCTAGCTAGCTAGACACATCTTACCTTACGCTTTTACTTTTTGGTCTTCACAATGTGTTTGCAAAACTAGACTAGTATCTTACTCATAGTCTCATAGAATATACTAGTAGACCAGTTAGGTAAGCGTGCAACTCAACATTTGATAATCCAAGACTAGCGAAATAATTTGCTTCGTCACAGTTCATGCTTCAAAACAACGCGTCCGTCGCAGCTTACATTTTTTCTTCTTTTTTTTTTCCTTTTTAAAGCGAGCAAATTAGCATCACAAGACTATACCTAACCATGTTAATTTTTTCACTTTCGGCAAATTTTTTAGTTCCGGTCCGATACATGTTGGGGGACCCGCTTGTCGGTGACTTGTGCAAAAACAAGTACCAGTCAAATACCTGTAAGTAGTTTACTATACTTGAGAAGAAGACCGGCAGCTAGCATCTCCATTTGAAAATACAGTGGACGTACGCTTACAGTAGTATTTGACACCACACGTACGTACACGTGTAAAAGGTCATCAGACCGATAACCCTTGATCATATGTGGGATGATTGATCAGCTCGGAATTTAGGATACAATAAACTATAAACAGTAAAGGTGGGGTGAAGATGCTTGCGAGATTTAACTTGCATTGCATCACCACACAACATTCTAGTAGCCAGAAGGGGGAGCTTTTTGTCAGAAGCGGAGGAAGAATATTATATGTCGATAAGCTTAGCAAGTGGGAGTGGAATTGTTAGTCGCTGCTGGTGACAAGGACGCGACGCCGATCTCCTCAACCGGAGATGGAGCCCGGCCCCGGCCGTATAAATGGCGGGCACGGCGCGGGGAGATTCTAGCTGTCATACAAGCCGGGAACCGGAGCCACAGCGAGCTCAGCAAAGCCCATGACCGCATAGATAGATAGATAGATAGCGTAGCCACAGCCATCAAATAGTATTAATCCTAGTGGCTAATTAACTAGCAATAGTTAGAGATTGGTCAGTTGAAGGAGTGATACTAGTATATAGGGAGGGAGGTGCATGGCCATGGACGCGATGAGCAGCGCGGTGTTGCAGGGGGCGTGGAGGAAGGGGCCGTGGACGGCGCTGGAGGACCGGCTGCTCACCGAGTACGTGCAGCAGCAGGGCGAGGGCAGCTGGAACTCCGTCGCCAAGCTCACGGGACTGCGGCGGAGCGGCAAGAGCTGCCGGCTGCGGTGGGTGAACTACCTCCGGCCGGACCTGAAGCGGGGCAAGATCACCGCCGACGAGGAGACCGTCATCCTCCAGCTCCACGCCATGCTCGGCAACAGGTAAGCACGCACGCTTCATACGGCATTTCATCTCATTCCATCCATCTATCAAACGTGTACAGTGCAAGCATCTGTAGTAGATGCCCACGTACTGTATCTTTGGGTGCTTGGGCGGTGCCTAACAAAGCGACGCGTGGATGGATGGACGGACGCAGGTGGTCGGCGATCGCGCGGTGCCTGCCGGGGAGGACGGACAACGAGATCAAGAACTACTGGCGGACGCACTTCAAGAAGGCGCGGCCGTCTAGGCGGGCCAGGGCGCAGCTGCTGCACCAGTACCAGCTCCAGCAGCAGCAGCAGCACCGCCAGTACCTCCACGCGCTGCACCTCCTCCAGCAACAGCAGCAGGAGATGCAGATGCAGCTACAGGAGAACCACCACCAGCAGCAGCAGCAGCAGCAGGTGATGATGATGCCGCAGCAGAGCCCGCCGGAGGAGGACCAGGCCGTGATCACCACCGTCGGCAACATGAACAGCATGGAGACTGCGGAGTGCTACTGCCCGTGCCCGTCGGCGTCGGCGGTGCTCGACCTCCCGCTCCCGGCCGACGACGAGGACGCGCTGTGGGACAGCCTCTGGCGGCTCGTCGACGGCGAGGACGGCTCCAGCGGAGGCGACTCAGGCGAGTACTAGCTAGCTATTGTGTGTGCTACTACCACTACTACGGCAATGTGCATGTGTCCCGCTGTAAAGAAAGAAACAAGCAAGGAGAGGTATACAGTATATACTGCCTGCAGGTTAATTTCAGTACTACTGGCCGCAGGGATATCATCCCGGCGGTGATAGCTAGGAAAGATCATGCATGCTTACCCTGATCACGCATGCCAATAGTTCTTCTTCATGCATGTCTCGTGTACATGTTTACCTTTTTACCCATGACCATGAGCCATGATGAGCCCATGATCAGGTGCACTGTACCACCCTCTTCAGTTAGCATGTCAACAAAGCTAGCTTGTAAATTGCAGCAGCAATAGCATCATGTAATTTTGGTCTCGCTTCTCAGTGAACCAAGCACATTTTCTTCAGTTGATGAACGAGCAGTGCAGTAGATCCATACCCACTTGGCAATATTTCATGCACCTTGCTGCTAATTCGCTGTACAAAATGGCCTAGCACACGTATCTTCACAATTGGTTATTATGATCCAAGCGTCTTTTATCCTTTGAATATATAATGGGAGGACAGGAGCTTGACCGAGTTGCTCAACTCACCATATGAATTCAGTTACATAGTGACTGAAACCACGGGCTATCTAATCTGAGTAACAAAATAAGTTTGTAGCTAATACAAACATCAACGAGGATACTCTGGTTCCTAAAACTGCCTTTAAAAATTAAAGTTTTTCTTCGGCTAATGTTCAAGAATAAGTAGCAATATGACTGACCCACATAAGACAGGCTGGAGTGGTAGTGAGAAGTGCAGTTTCTGTGACTACGCAGAAGATATAGATCACCTGTTCATTATTTGTTGCTCGCTAGCGAGGTATACTTTGGGGGATGGTCATCTGTGCGTTTGGGATCAAGATGAACTACATTCTTGGATTTCCAATTTCTCTGGAAAGATTAGGGGATAATTGTTGTAGGGGTTGCTGTTGCGATACGAGCTACTATTTGGAAGTGCAGAACCAATGCTTGCTTTTGTATCTTCCCTTATGATCCTACTAGTGTACTTGATCAACACAAGATTTTTGGTCTGGCATTTAGAGAAGAGGAATATGCACACTGCAACTTAAACTAGTAAAACTGCCGCTTTAGGTGGCGGCTGAGATCTTCAGTAGGAAGAGGAACCTCATATGGGACGCTGCTGTATTATCGATTTCACGACGAATGGAATCGGCAAACTCTAATTCCTCAATTTGAAAAAAAAAAACATATTTTCTGCACAAGCCAGCCAAATTAAGAAATTGAACAGACATAACCAACACTGTCGGCCAAGAATGCAGTGCAAAAAAATGTTGTTATTAACCAACTCTTAAAAGCTTTCACCATCCACATCAATTCAAGGGTGACATTTCTGCAAGACAAAACCACACCAAAGATAATGGAAAGAAGAAGGAAATAGCACAATTTTCACCGCCATAATCGACACTGTCGGCCAAGAATGCAGTGCACAAGAATGTTGTTATTAACCAACGCTGAAAAGCTTTCACCATCCTCATCAATTCAAGGGTGACATTTTTGCAAGACAAAACCACACCAAAGATAACGGAAAGAGGAAGGAAATAACACAACTTTCACCGCTATCAGGTATGACATTTATCATTCCCATTCGAGCGTCGCTGATCATGTACAGGAAACTAATTGTACTTGTATGTCCCAAGATCAATTTTTCTAACCCCATGCCCACTAGGCCACTAGAGTATTTAAAATAAATATACCGAAGCAATAGCTGCAGGAATAATCAAACTAAAAAATAATTCGGATAGTCTCAAATCACCTAACCACTTCACAAGTTATTTCCTGAAGCTTGGTTCTGATAAATAAGCAGCGTCACGCCACAGTCACGCCAGCCGCTCGGAGAAGGATTTTGTCGACCTCACCGATCGGCCGGAGCCGCGTGAAGGAGCAACGGTCGGGGAGCGGTTCAGCATCTCGACGACAGAGGGCACAAGAGTCTGCGAGCGGTGCAGCATATCGACCATCGACGGCGTCTGGTAGGTGTGGATTTGGGTGTTGAGCTCCGTCGAGTCGCCGCGCGCCGTGGCCCTCTGCCATGAGTGCGAGCTCAGGCCTGCCAGCATGAAGGCCCTGCCGGACTCGTCGTACCTCCGCCGGCTCTCCACCCTCTCCTGCATCTCCCTCAGCTCCGTGATCAGCGCCAGGCACTGGCTGTCTGAAGATTGCGCTGCCTGTGACTCCAGGATCCTCGTGCGGCCTTCGAGGATCGACACGGCCTGGGAGAAGTCGCCTCCGTCAGCTGCAGCCCGTGCGGCGGACATGTCTTCCATGGCCTGAACACGGTGCCACTCACGCTCAACCTCCGGAGACATTTTGCAGTCCACAGGGTGTGCAGGGCGCTCAACACTCACTTCTTCACCCTGTACCTGAATGCTCTCTGTTGTAACTGCGTCTTGGTATGTACAGCTTGGTTTGATCAGTACAGTCTGCTGCCCCTGTGCAGCTGGGACATGGAGGGTGATCAGAAACCCCCTCTCTTCATCTGCATACAGGTCGCCGATATCGACTGACCCGTTACGTCCATCCACGGCAACTTCGCTTGCATAGCCGCCTGACTTGATGGAGGTGAGTAGCACGCCTTCGTCTACACACTCGATGCCCAGCCGCATCTCCTTAACCACAACACTGAGGAGGCCACCAATACACTGAGCAAATCCGTTCTGGATTGAGCCTTCGGCATCGATAAATGAGAATGTGCCGCTAGATGTCTCCGCAATAGCATGCATCGCAGCCGAGTCATGATCTGCGCCGAAACCAAAGGTGTGGATTTGCACATGATTACCTGTTCCAGGCAGGATTGAGGGAGGAACAAGCATGCTGTGGTTTGTCTGAACCCCATCATCAAAGGTTGGCACCGAATATGTGTCTTGACCATCCGACAGAAGAATGATGCTGCAAACAGGATTCTTCATCCGACGGTGCTCGATGACTTTAGCACCCTTCTTTAGCCCATCAGAAATGTTTGTGCCGCCACCATCAACAAGGGAATTCACAGCCTGCATGGCTTGCATTCGTCCGTTGACGTTCATTTGGCGAAGGGGGAAGAGCCTCCGTGCCGTAGACGAGAAGGCAATGACAGACAGCCGGTCATTGGGCCCAAGCGTCTGGATGACAAAGCCCATTGCCTTCTTGAGAAGTGCAAGTTTTGCCCCTTTCATGCTGCCACTGACATCGAGCACGGTCACAAGGTCAAGAGGCGCACGGGAGCTCACCGACTCCAAGGACTTCGGAGCCTTGAGATGAATCAAGATTGAAAAGACCTTCTGGGTCACTGACTGCTGTATGGCTTGCACTTCTGCATATGTCTTGATTTCAACCGAACCAGTGACTGCATTGTTCTCCTCCACAGTTTCAGACTGAATATCTATTTGCTCATCGTCATTGAAAATGTCTGCCTCGGGAGTACGGAAGACAGGAAATTGCTCCAGCAGATTTCCACTGTATGAGTTGGAAAGCCTGCGGATCACAGCCATGTGTCCGTCGTCTTGGGGCCAATTTACCGGGCTTACTCTAGCTCTCCCATGAGTGGCATCTGCAAGTTGAGGTCCCTGGAAGGGCAGTTCTTTCCAGTCGGCACGGCATATTGGGCAGATATGGTTGCCATGCCTGACATTTGAAGTGATGCAATGGAAATGGAACTTATGGGAGCATTCAGCAGTAAACAGGGCCTGTCCGTGCCCTGTCCTCATACTGCCAAGGCAGATGGCGCATACCCTCTGAAATCAAGAAAGCCAGCGCAGAAGAGTTAGCATGATAGAATCAGAGCTTCCAACTGAGCACAAAACAAAACATAGCTTCTACCCCAATTGGTTATAACATGTGCTCTGAATGATGCGTAAAAAATGTGCTCTGAATAATGCCATTGAAACACTTGTGTTGATGTAAACATCAGGCAAGCACACTAACAGTGTTGCAGATTTTCATACAGCATGCTGCGGATAAACACGACTGCATGAGGCTCTGTACAACCAATCAAATGGAAGGGATTTATCACGCAATAGAAGAGAATAACTAAAGGTTGGTTATAAACTTATCATGAAGGTCCAAGAGCCAGACTTTGCATACCTTGAAAATTGGCATAGAGAACTACCAGTCAAACAACAGGTGTAGTAAGAAAAATGCTACTTTCGACTAACCATACGAAGTCAACTGAGAATTTGGGTATTAAGTATTAACACATGTAGACGATATCAGAAAATACGAACGGGAACATCCTAACACCGTATTCTGCTTTCATTCATTCTTGGTAAGCATTAACAATCAGAGCGGTAAAACCAGAATAAATTAACATACTTTTTTTTTTGAGAAAGGGGTTTCCCCCTGGTTCCGCCCATTTTATTGAATGAAACCACAGTAAACATAGTTATGAAGGAGCTCGGGAGCAGTCTAAGCGACTGACCAGACGAGAATCAACATACTATACGAGTAGGGCATTTTGGAGACCGAGCTCCATGGAGCCCTTTTTTTTGAAAAATTCAAAATTCATAAATGTTGTTTTAAAAAAATTCTGAAAAAATTTACACGTGTATGCAAGGATGTAAAGTGTATGTATGAAAAAATTCAGGATGAAATACCTTGAATTGCGAGCTGCACAAAAAAACAAAATCATGGACTTTAAAGATGAACAGTACATATGCTAAAAAGCCCCAGATTTGTCTTTTTTGTGTAGCTCACATTTTATTGTATTTCGACCTAAAAATTTGCACACATGTATATTATGTATCTAGCTATATGTGTATTTATTTTCAAAATTTTTTGAAACTGAAAAGTTTGAATTTTAAAGTTTTCAAATAAAGGCCTCCATGGAGCTCAGTCTCCGCTGGGCATTTTCGCATACTATTTCGCTATATAAAGTGGCCAAGTGGGTTGGCAATTTGGCATCAGAAAATATTCTTTAATAGTAAAAGTAATTCAGCAAGTTGCATAAAGGACTCTGCTGTTTGTTGAAGCCAACTGACAGAGAGCCCAAGACCCAAGTCAAATTAGATGGGCCAACCAGTACCAACCAGTCAAAACACATGGAAAGACAAACGGCAGGAAACGAATGAATAGGAAATATTAACTAGGCATGATATAGTTAAAATTGAACAAACTGCATAACAAGGCAGCACAGGTTAAGCCTACAGCCACGAAATACTGCAGTTGTTCTTCAGTGGCAGTATGACTGTAGAAAAACATGCAACCTTTTCATCATTAAAATAAAATAAAATAAGAAAACAAATGCAATCCATGAGCTACAGCTCTAGCCTGGCCTCCAAACTCAATCCGGTGAGCCATGCCATGGCCCATGGATTATATTTATTTAAAGAATAACCTGTTAGGCACGTGGGCAACTACACTAGTATAGTAGAGTACAATCCTCAGTTGTTAATTTCAGTTGGTGATCACAAGGTAGGACAAGTGGGAAAGACTTTTCAGTTTGGCGATTTCCCTGTGAGGAAACTTATTACCGCCTTGGTGGCAGATGATTGGTCAAAACAAAATGAGGAGCAGCTGGAAGCAAGAGAAAACAATTGGTAACTGAAAACCGCAGGCAGCTGGTGACAGACGAGAAAGCAAAAGAATTGGCGTGACTTGTGTAGCTGGTTAACAATTGGAGAATTGGTGAGCACATTCAATGAATATCGCAGTATATCTTTTAAATTTTAATGCTATTAAGACAAGGCACACCAAAAGAAGTAAATTTCTCCCGATTTTGTTTGTTTGTCTGACGGAGATTGCACGCGGAAACGATGAACTCCGGCGAACTCGTACGGCGATCTTTCACTGCCTACACGCAGAGATGGGACGCGGAGATGATGAACACTGTTTTTTTTTTTTTTTTTTTTTGTTGAAGGATGATAAGCACGGTCAAACGTAACTCCTGCGGCGATCTTTTACTGCTACCGTAGGTAGAACAAATCCAAAAATATTCGGGACGTGGTAGCACGATCTTTTCCCCGGCGTCTCCACGCGGTTTGGCACGGGCCAGAGCGATTAGGAGATGGATGGAGATGGCCAAGAAGATGAAACCCTCACCTTGGAGCCCCGGCTGCCGGAGCTGGAGAGCCGCCGCGAGGACACGGACGGCGACCTGGCCCTCTCCTCCTCCGCCGTCGCAGGGCCCGGCGCCGCGGCCGACGGCGGATGGTGCACCTCGCGTCCCGGCGGCGGCGGCGGCGGGGCGTCCTCGAGGGCCCTCTGGCGGTCCGGCAGGCGGATGCAGAGCTTGGTGGCGAGCGCGCGCTTGGCCCGACCCCACGACGCCGCCATTGCCGTTCCTCCCGGCGACTTTCTCCCTCACTCTGCCTCTCTCGGGGGGATCGGCGGGCGGAGGAAGCGGATCAGGATTCAGGAGCGCACGCAGGGGCGTCCGGAGGGAGGGAGGGAGGGAGTTGGTTGGCTCGGGTCCCGGCTTCCTCTCGTCGCGCGTTCGCCGCGGGCGTCCGTTTCTTGGTTTATGCGGGGCGTCGCGGCGAATAAAACAACGGGGAGCAGGGGGGACTTGTCCGTGCTTGGCTTCCCGGTTTTGCCCTCGGGCCAGAGGGTGTGGACGCGCCGGGATCCCCGGTCAGCGCGGGGCGTTTCGGGGATTTCGCGCCCGTGGCGCGCGGTGTTCATACTTTTGTAGACTCTGTCAGTCTGTCAGTCTGTGCTTCGAATTCAGAGTTTATTCGTGAGAATTGAATTCGTCAGTCGGTTTCACTTGTTCGACGCGAGGAATGTTGAAGCTTTTTGGCCTGTTTGGATTCGGTTTTGCGGTTGCAGACGCGGCGGCTGCGTCTCGTGTGGCCGGCGGCGAACGGCGAACGAGTTTTTGTCACAACATTGGCGTGAATTGATCACATTTCACATTTGCGCTTGTACTTTGTATGCCAAGGGCATCTTCAACGCCGTTCATCAAAATGTTGTTAAACTTGGCCCGGACGTTGGATATCCTCCAAGCCCGTGCATCGAACGTCCGTGGACCGGTTCAAACGTCTGAATTCCCGTAAACGAGGGGCAAACCTGAGGAAGGTTTGTGCACGATTCGGACCTTTGCAACGTACGCATTTAAACCCTGCTCAGAGCCCTGCTTTTATCACCCAACCCCTGCGTCATTGCTCTATATCCGCGTAGTCCGAAACTGATGTTGCTGCTGTACCACTCGCTTCGTAGCCCAGGCCTTGCCGGACCTCCACCGCTCCACCCGGGCGCCAGCTCTACTTTGCTTATGCCTCCCTTCCATCCATTGTCCAGCCGCCGCCCAGGTAACCTCTGCCACTGCACATTGCAGTCCATGGCGGACACCACGCCCCGGCAAGTGTTCGGCCAAACGCCATGGCCAAAATTATTGATGTGTTTTTGTTGTTTACTTTGCAGCAAACATGATGGATTCTGGCCAGAGAGTACTTCTACGACGATAATGCATGTGGTTATTGGAGATGCCCAACATGTGGAGGAGAATGTTCTCGATTTGAAGGGATCAATCAAGGGGCATCGAGTGATGGATCAATAAAGGGCACTGGGGCATATGATGCTGGTGGGCGATTAAACGGTTCCCAATGCGCTATTCGAGTCCTTTTTTCTGCCAGGTTCCGGATGAGTCAAACTTTCTTTGAAGATGCTTGCCTGTGGTGCGGCCATAGATTCATGGGAAGAGTATCTCCGAATATCTGAAAGCACATTTCTTGAAGCCATGGTCAAATTTTCAACTGCGATGGTCAAGTTGTTTGGACCGGGGTACTTGAGGGAGCCAACTATTGAAAACACCACAAGGCTAATAGCATAGTTGAAAGCAGGAGGGTGGCCAGGTATGCTCTGATCCCTGGATTGCATGTACTAGCAACGGAAGAATTACCCATATGCTCCACAAGGGCAATGTCTGGCCATTGCAAGAAGCCCATTATCATTTTGGAAGCAGTTACATCACAAGATCTCTCGATTTGACACTCTTTCTTTGGAGTATCCGAGTCTCACAATGAAATCAACATTGTGTAGCGGTCTCTATTGTCTGCAAGGTTGTGCGCGAGACAAGCTCCTCCGTGCAACTATACCACCAATGGTCGATCATGACTACAACATGGGACTATTTTGTTTGTGTTGGTATATATTTTCGTGGTCGACCTTCGTCAAGGCCATCTCTGAACCAAGGGGTTAGAAAATATTATACTTTGCCCAAAGGCAAGAAGAAGTTAAAAAAGGATGTAGAGAGGGCATGCATTTGGAGTGCTCCAAACATGTTCTTGTAGTTGTTCGAGGAGCTATAAAGATATGCGATCCATAGACATTGTGGAAGGTGATGACAACTTGTGTGATAATGCAGAACATGAGTAGACGATGAGGGTGACGAAGTTCGCCACTACTCAAAATTTGAGCGCATGGGTGATCCCATTGAACTTCCATAGCAAAATCTAGCGGCGTTTGCGGATTTTATTCAAATGCATCAACTGAATCAGCATCAAGTAACTCATGAGCATATTCAAAATGATCTAGTTGAGCATTTGTGGGCGCTTTGCGGGAAGAACTAGAATGTTGTGTCAAAATAAGTTGAATTCAAATTGAAACTATTTTATTAAAAAAACTTCATGTTTGGACTGTAATATTTATATTTGAATATTTTGCATTAAAATATTCGCACAACAAAATTATGGACCAAAGATTAATTATTTTAAATGCTCCGGATGTAGGAAATAAAATAAGATGGGCATTTGGTGCATGGAGTTGGATGACCGCCCCGCTACCCACTGTTCACAGACACGTCCAAACGTATTCGCGAACATTTGGGGTGTCCGATCTGATAGACTGTGTCGGGGATGCCCTGACAAAGTATTTCTCCATTTGGATTACTTGTGACTTTCCAAATTTCAATGTATTGTTTAGGGTAAACTTCAATGTATTTCAATCATTCATTGCTTGTTCTCCTCACTTTCTTCGGCTATGACAGTGGGGAGCGTGTTTTTCAGGCATGCTCAACGAGCTAGAGTCTCCCCAATCTTAATTTGAACACAGGCATCAGGCAATGACTACTGTTCGGTGTGCGTGTGTGTGGTGTTGGCTGTCACACAACTCCTTGATGATGACTATTCATGGTCCTTGTCAACAGTTTTTCTTTTTCGCTTTGATAAGATGTATTACCCCTTGAGCTGTTAAGTTTTTTCGATCCAATTTTCTTTGAAAACTAAATCAACTTGTTTTTTTTTCAAAGAGATTTCTATTATAAATGGGCGAGACATTTGAGGCTCGAAAATTGGATGAGGAGGAAGGATGTTGACCGAAAAATTAAGACTTAGCTTAGAGCACGCCTAAGGGGATCACTGTCATGTACTCATTGTAAGCACGATATAGTCGTTTTTTCCTAGGATCGCTTGCAAGCAACAATATGAATTAGTCTGCTTGACTAGCCGGCGCTACATTTGTCCACGTCTTCTTCAGATAAGCTCCACATGAATGGATGGACGCGTTGAGATGCTCATGAAGGAATAATAACAACGACTTTCTCATGATGGTGTAGAATTGTGGATGTCTTTGAAGGAATAATACTCTTTCTCATCAAAGGAAGACAGGGAATAATACTCGTACTCGACAACGCCATGACTATATCAAGCGAATAGTAGTAGTGCTTGGCATTCCATGCCATGCCGGGCACGGTGCTACTCGAGCTGCGTCTGCGTGGACTTTGATCCGCATTAATCCATTCCATGCCGGTGCACGCTGTCTATCTACTTCACCGCCTCGATCGGTCCGCGCTAACGTACGTACGAGGACGTGTTAATTATAGTACTGCATCAATCTATCTATTTTATTTTATTTTTGCATGGTAATACGTGTCTAGTGGCGCAAGCACGCACGTACGTACGTGTACGCGGTGGCGGCGAAAAAAAATGTGCTGACGTAGACACGAATGGATGAACGTCGACAATGAACAACGACCAATCATGCACTCTGATGTACGCATGCACATGCATGTCAATTGAATCGAACGATCGATGCCTAAATTATGCTCCATCCGTTCCACAATGTAATGCATATAGGTTTTTCTACAAGTCAAACTTTATAAACTTTGACCGCGTTTGTAGAGAAAAGCATATACATCTAGAATACCAAATACATATTCTTAGATACATCACAAGACATACATTTATATTATATACATTTGGTATTGTAGATATAAATAGTTTTCTCTATAAATTTGGTCAAAGTTTATAAAGTTTGACTTTATAAAAAATATATATGCACTACATTATGAAACGGAGGGAGTAACTCAAAGCAAGAAAATACGTTTAGAAATTTCATTAAGTTGTATAGTAGTGTAAAAAACGCTTGCAACTCCTCCCCCCAAAAACGAAAGGGCTAGGTTTCTCTGTCTCCCGTCGGCTCCGCCGCAAGTCCGCCTCATCTAAGGTGGCCTTAGGGCCATGGCGGCGTGGGAGTAAATTGTGCGAAACCACCACTTTGAAGGCTAGATTTGTAGAAAACACTACGCTACATGTCACGTAAGAAAAAGAAAAAGGGACCCACATGTCATAAACGCGTTCAACAGAGTCAAATCTGTCGATCAATGTTTTTTTTAAAAATTACGCTAGACATGGTGTCTTCTGCAACAAAAATATAGCGTAGTGTTTTCTGCAAACCTAGCCTTCAAATTGGTTTTTTCATGCAATTTACTCGCGGCGCGGTGGATCGCAGCCCTTGCCGGTGGGATGGCTCCGTCTTTAGATGTTCCTTCACATTTTGTTATGGTTTGTGTCCTGCACAGGAAGACGAGTCGGTGAGGACTTTCTGAAGATGGAATAAGGTTCTCCCCGCCTAGTCTTCGTTCCGGTGATACATTTAGCATCGTCGGTGAATCTGTCATTGGTGAATTTGCTCGGATTTTGTCGTAGTTCGTCTACGTTGTGTGTCTTGAGGATGGATCCTTCCGACCTATGCTACTCTTCAACAGCGGCGGTTGCTGTTCTGGTGCGCTGGTCCTATGGGGCTTCTAGTGTCCGTTGTACTATCATGTTCGAAGATGAATAGATTGAAAGTTTTTTTGTAAAAAAGAAGGCTTTTATATTATAGGACGGAGGGGGCACTATATAGTATCTGCTGACTAGCATTGAAAATTAGAGATGTTTCTGTCAATTAATTTGCATCTCCGATGGAGGAAAACGTCACCCATGTTACTTCTGGTCAAGGTTTTGGTGCTAGCTGCCGAACAAAGAACCCGCGAGTGTACGTGTGGATGTACAGGAACGGAATCAATAGCAGAGCTGGAGCGCACCCCACCGCCCAGTTGAAAGATAGATATAGCTCCTGTAGCAGATCCGGCCGGGCCGGGAGAACCGGACAAGGTTGAGCATCGTCGAAGAGACAAACGAGGCTAGCTGCAGATCACTATCACGTAGCACGTCAAAGGTAGCACTCCAGGATGCATGAGAGCGACGGACGTACGTGATCGCATCGTGTACGCCGGCCGGTGCATATCATATACTCCCTCCGTGCGAAATTACTTGTCATAAAAATGAATAAAAATAGATATATTTATAACTAAAATACATTCAGATATGTTTATTTCTTGGACGAGTAATTTCGAACGGAGGGAGTGTATACATGGCTGCATGTGCGCGGTGGTGATACCTTGCGTCAACTTCTGTATACACTTTCTGTCGTGCTCCGGTATCCGGCGATCTCGACGTGTAACCACGAGACGCCCGAATTGACAGGACACGGTGTCCCACCCCCCGGGAATCCGATCCAGCTGCAGCAGTGTGCAGCCAGCTAGCTAGACCCAGATAGAGCATTGATTCTAAAAAAAAAAAAAGATAGAGCATCGAGCGCATATGTGCGGTCCGGTGCGGTGCAGCTGGGTGATGCGCGACATGTCTACGCATTCACCGGTGGCGGTTGGGCGTAATCAAGAATCCATGCACGAGAACGGATCGACGACGGAGTAACAGGAAAGATCAGAAGGCTGGCGTTCGTCCAGCTCCAGCCGCATGTGCCGGCCATGTTCTTGCCTGCTCCAGATCAGACGGCGCGGTTAATGGTACTACGAAGGACCTGCGGTTCAAGTCCGGCGGCTCGATCTGGCGCTCAAGAGAGTGACATTCCGTCCGTTCCTGTGGATGGATGGCCGTCGCTGGAGTGAACTGCCGCAGCAATGCACACTTGGAAAGAGAGCGCCGGCCGGCCGGAGCCTCGTAGGATGCGGCGCGCTGGGCGGACGCGCCGTCCGGACCACATGTTCGGCGGCGCGCGGTTGGTGGGGGTGGACTTGCGCGCGGGACAGAAAGGCGTCGTCGTCGCGCTCGGCGTTCACACGTCGTCGTCGCCTCCGGCTGTACTTTTCTTCGGTCCAATTTGGCATGCACTGACTCTCCTCCGGTTTGGCTGCCTGGGAGCTAGCTTGGCTACTGTGTCAACTCAACCATGGACATGGACTGGCTACTGTGTCAACTCAACCATGGACTCAGACAGAGAACCAGTACAGTGTGCCGCCACGAAGGAAGCGTCTTTCATTTGGACTGAATCTAGCAGATGCCTTTTGAAACAGAAAAGAGTTGACGAAGAAATGCAAGCTGGACTATCCTAAAAAAATTGGAAGTGGCCCAAGAAAAGACAGCGTGTGACAGTGGAGCGCCCCCAAGTGATGCGTCTAGGCGCCGCCATGTGTCGTGCTCTGGCGCATCCTTGGGCTCTTTTTCTTTCATGTGTTTTCAATTTTTGCTATGTTTTGGTGAACAAATGATATTCTCTCCGTTCCATAATGCAGTGACTAATTTTTTTTTACAAAAATCAAACATTACAAACTTTGGCCATATTTATAGAAAAAAGGTAGGTACGCTAGAATACCAAATGCACATTATTGGATACATCGTGAGTTATATTTTCAGAATGTACTACATGTTTCGTATTATAGATGTAGACAGTTTCCTCTATACACTTGGTCAAAGTTGGCAAAGTTTGACTTCCACAAAAATATATAGGCACTACATTGTGAAATGGAGGAAGTATTTTTTTTTTGTGAAGCAGCACTTTTTCAGAAAAAACACAGCATGTATTTCTGTGAGAAGCGCCATACCCTTTCATAAGGATATGTGTTTTCATCAAAAAAGAAAAAAGATACACAATTGTGCTCCCGTGAGAAGCACTTTTCAGATGCCAGAAGCACAAGATGTACTTCCTTGAAAAGGGGAAAAGCGCAGGTCATACTTCCCAAGAAAAGGTGAAAAATATAATTGTGCTTACGGCCTCCCCCCTTTTTTTCTGCTTTTCATTTTCTTCTCGGTTTTAGTTTCTTTCCAATTGCCGATTTTCCTTTTTTGGTTTTTTGTGAATTATCCATATTAACACGAGTACTAGTCATGAAGATCTCAACGCGAGGAATTCACTGGCGAAAACGGTTCATGATTTCACCGTTAATGAGATAAATCATTAAAAAAACAAATCTACAAAAAAAAACTCCATGTTGCAACAAGTGATGCACATTCGGCACCTGTGGAGGTGGGGAGTGACTATTGCAAGGAGTACCCCTTAAATAATGATTTCGGCATAAGGACAAACACGACATATTCAGTGGACCGGCCCGTAGTCCCTGGGCCAGCCCAGTCGGGCCTTACGGACTGCTCCTCTCCTCGACAGCTCACCGTGTGCGTCAAGTGAACTCCTATTTGGCGCTTAAGGTGTTGGTTAAAAGCCAATTAGTACACATAGCACACCCAACTCTCATTTGATATATTTTAATGGACCAACCCAACTAATGCACGAGCGGGAAGCTCTCTCCCACTTCTGGTTTTGTGAAGCATCTTGAGCCTTCATTGGGCCGGTTTTGGGAAGTTTCTAGAATCTTTTGATCGGTTTTATCTTTCTTCTGTTCCGAGTTTCTGGGCCGGTATTCATTTTGTTTTTACTTTTTTTTTTACATTTTTTAATGCACGAATTTTTCAAAACTATAAAGTCTTCCTTCTAAACTCATGAACTTTTTTTGTTTTGTGAAATTTCTAGAAATCATGAACAGTTTTTAATTCGTGAAATTATCTTTAAATATTTGTAAAAAAATTCAAATCCGTGAACTTCTAAATAATCATGAACAATTTTGAAACCCCTGAACATTTTTAAATTTGTAAACTTTTTAAATCCATGTAGTTTTTTCATATTCACGGAAAAGTTCAAATGCATGAGAATTTATTGAATTTATCTTTCAGAATCACAATAACTTTCATTTTTTATGAGCTTAAAAATATTTTTTTAAGGCAATGGTCAAACTGATTGAACAGGTGTCGCTGGGCCGTGGCCCGCGTGGGCGCTTCAGCGCCATCTCACCTTTCCTGCGCTAGAGGCATGGGATAGGAGCTCTCGTGCGTCGAGCAGCAGGGGCCTCACACAGGCAGCGATGCATTTGGGCTGACCCATTTGTGTTTGTAGTTCGACTAAAAAAAGTGATGTTGAAAACCATCATTGTAGCGGTCTAGTACTAACGGGTATTGTAGGGCTGGACAAAAGCTCTGTAGCTCGCAAGCTTAATGAGTGATTGATAGTTCGGCTCATTAAGCTTGTGGCACGATTTCTAATGAACAGAGCCAATCATCGATTTTAGCTGTTAAGCTTAATGAATGAGCTAATGAGTTTTATGAGTAGCTCGTTAAGCTCGTTAATACATATTTTTATGTTACGTAATAAAAATTTTGTATCACCACAACCCATCTATTCAATCTAATTTAGATAGAAGGCAATAAACTAGTGCATTTTCTTTTGTAGTTACCATCTTCCTTCTTAAAAATCATATTTTTACACTCATCTTATAGACTGTAACACATAAGAATCTGCTAACGAGTGCTCGCGAGCTTAATGAGCTTCATACGAACCGATTCAAGCAGGGTTTCTGCTTGTTAATCTGAACGAGCTTAACGAGCCGAGCCTTAATGAGCCAAGCAACTCGTTAATCCACCCCTACAGATAGAGTGACGCCCCTCTCCTCTAATTTATTCGGACATTTTTCTAGAAATTCAATTCGCCTCCCGGCAGCACGAGTTCCCCGGCCCAATTTTTTTAACGTCAAAAAAATCAAAAGAATTTTTTATGTGTTATTAGTTACATCCAAATCCTACCTACAAATTTTGAGGGAAAAAGGTTAAGCATTTTGGCCGGTGAGAATGAAAAGGTGCTTTCGTTCTTGTGGAATAAGAAGCCCTCGTATCTTAATGAAAGGAAAATCGTAATTTTTCGTTAGGTATTTGACCAAATAGGATCGTCCAGTTCCTACAGAACCTATCACTAAAATACCCGATAGGGCTAAGCGGAACGAAAAGGGTTTTCCATGAGATGGTAAATGAAAACGTTTAGTCCCACACGAGGTTTGGGAATAAGTGATTGTCTGATAATGAGCAAGGAATATACGTGCAAAAAAAGTTAAACACCAAACGTTACCCCAAAATGTCATCCTAAATTTGTTTTCTTTTCAAGGACGAAACACCGCTGCTCCATATCACACGAAAATTGTCAAGCATGCGTGCGACACCAACACAATCATCCACAAAACAAATTCAGAATTTTTTGAAAACATTTACTATTTTTTCGGGGTACCGTTCGCCCGGGAGCATGTGCTCCCAGGAGCTAAAATGCCCCTCCTGACATTTTTCTTATTTCAGGACCAACTAATCGAGGGGTGCCGAGAGGGCACGCTCAAGAGGCAATGGAGTGTCACGCCCATTCATCGTCACGTGTCGCGTGCTGGGCGCACAAGCAAGAACGTGTTGGGGGGAGGGGGGGTGGATTTTCCTGCTTTTTCCTAGGATTTTCTCCGAAACAAAAAGTTGTCTTTTTTGTTTTCCATGCTTGAAGCACAACATGCGAAAAAACACGGTTGTGCTTTGTGAAAGTGAAGCAAGTTGTGCTTTGTGGCGACGCGTCAAAAAAAATAGTTGTGCTTTATGGCGAAGCACAATTGTGCTTTCCGAAAATTGAAGAGCATGGGGGTGCTTCCAAAAAAAAGTGAAAAGCACGCTTGTGCTTCTGATTGCCTTTTTTTGTCTATTTATGGTATTTGGTTTTCTTTTAGCTTTCTTTTTCTTCTATTTTTTAATTATTTTTGGTTGCTTTCCTAGTTTTTTACGAACTTTTCCCCAAACCTGTTAATATGGTATCTTGTTTCAAAGATGTTGACGTACAATAAAAAAACGATTCGTGATTTGGATGCATTGTTCAAATGATGAATTATTTTGAAGAAAAAAATCTACACAAAAACACAAAACTTCCAAATTGCATCAATTGTCACACATGCAGTGCGCCACTTGTTGTCACGAGAGGACGTGGGAGTGACATTTGCATGGGTACCCTCTAATTAGTGATTTTGTCTTATTTCTCGTGTTCTTGATTTCATCGGCTTTCCTATCAGTTTCCAAAATGTTTTTCGTAATACCAAAAGTTATGTAAGGCAAAAGGAAAAAGTGTAAGAAAACTTGTGAAAATGTTCACGCATATCAAAAATCTCATTGGACTAGAAATGGTTAATTGCTAACAAATATTATTTAGTTTAGAAAATATTATCTAAATTAATAAATGTTCAGGAATTTTATAAATATCACGGAATTTATAAAAAATGATCTTACTTTTGTAAGTATATTCATATATTTATAACAATTACACTCCATTTTTATAATATTACTAATGTGAAAAATATTTACAACTTTTGGAAGAAATATACATGAGTTTTCAGAGTGTTAGGGGGAAAATAGGTAAGAGGGAGAATAAAAGGAACAAAGAAGCAAAAAAAAAAAAGGAAGAAAGTACGAGAAAACCCCACCGTAAAAGAAACATTCAAAAGTTAACTGACATATCAACCTTCTATTGGATTGCTGCCTCCCTGGGCTATAGAGAAATCTACCTGCTATTTGACGAACCAGCGTTAAACAAAGTTTAACACAAAAGGGGGCTAACGCCCAGTAGTTCATGGCTGGTTCTGATCCTTCAAAGATTACAATTGTAAAAGGATGGTCCTAAAATAATCGTCCATGGTTATTGAGAACGAATCAAATCAAATGGTTCTGTTTCTCAATCCTTCTGATTTGCTCCTATATAAAGTCAGAAGGATAAGAACAACATTCATTAGGTACTGGATCAACCAATTAAACATATGGGTTAGGTATACTCGCCCATGTCTACGTAACTTTGCAGAATTGCTTTCATTTCTTTCCTTTTGCATTTTTGTTACTTATTTTATTTTACTTTTACTTTAGACAAAATGGCTAGGAAATTAAAAAAATATTTAATCTACTTTAGGATGAAAACCCATGGTATTTAAAAAATATTAACCTATTTTTCTATATTTTTGAACATTTTAGAAAATCTACAAAAAAAATAATGTCATTGAAATGTTATATACAAGCGTTCAAGTTTTTTTAAATGCTTATTTGGCAAAATGTTCAGATGGTTTTGTTAAAAAGAGTTTTCATATTTGAAATTTTTTTCCTGGCATAGTATAAAAATGTTCTATACATAAATATCCCTCATGAATTTTGAGAAATTGTTACGTATGTGTCAAAATGTCGCGTAACTAAAAAATGTTTGCAATTTTGTCTGGAAAAGGTCCACATAATTAGAGAAGGCGTTCCATATTTGTAGAGAAATAATCATGTATTTTTAAGTGCCACATTTAAAAAAAAAATCATGTTTTTCAACAGGAGTGTCCACGGATTTTGAATGTGCTCATGTAATTTAAAAAGTGTTCATGTGTTTTTGAAATGTTCGTGTAACTTGAAAAGTGTTGACACATTTCGAATAAACATTATTACTACAACATATGTGTATTTGATTTTGCAAAAAGTAAGAAACGAACTGTTTTTGCCACCCAAAAAAACAAAGATCGGTAAACCTTCAGTTGGCACTTTTCAACAGAAACAAATGCATGGACAAGTGATCATACTGATTAAGTAGTCACACAAGAGAAACAATCACCAAAATTGTCCCAGTAAAGTAAGCAATAAAATTATTCCAAGTCCAAACACGTTCGAAATGACACCTCGTACTCCATTTCGTATGCATAATGGCTACTGGTTTACGTCTCCATTGGGGCTCGGAGCTTGGATCTTCGGCTCGGGGCTCCCGGCATCTTCTTCTCCGGCCTCGGGCTGCTGCTCCTGCTGCTGCCCTTGCTCGGCCGACGCCCCCCGCGCCACACGCGAGCGCAGCAGCATGGCGCGCATGGCCGGCGTCGCGTACGACATGGTCGCCTCGTTCGACGCCTCGGCCACTGGCGCCGCCGCCATATATCCCCCGCCGCTCGACCCCACTCTTCTGATCATCCTCCTCACTCCAGTCCGCGCCCTCATCAACGTCTGCTGCTCCTCCGGCTCCAGCATCTGCCGGGAGGTGGCGCGTTGCTGCTGGTGCGCGCTCATGCCGGCCAGCATGTACGCCCGCCCCGACCGCATGTAGCTCTGCCTGTCCGACACGCGCCCGCGCATCTCCTGCAGCTCCGCCCCCAGCGCCATGATCATGGGGTCACCGTCCCCTGCCGCCTCCGACTGCTCCAGCGCCCGCTGACGGTTCTCGAGGATCTCCACCGCCTCCTGGTGCTCGCCTCGTTCCGCCGCTGCCCTCGCCGCCGCGATGTCCTCTGCCGCCTCCACCCGGACGCGCTCCCGCGCCACCTCCACAGACCGCTCCGACGTCTCCGGCGCGTGCTCTGGCCTCGCCACCACGGTGTCCTCGGCCGTCACGCTCACCTCCGCGCCGGTCGCCGCGTTT
Source organism: Aegilops speltoides (assembly GCA_021437245.1). NCBI lineage: Eukaryota > Viridiplantae > Streptophyta > Magnoliopsida > Poales > Poaceae > Aegilops > Aegilops speltoides. The sequence goes on from CM038144.1 coordinate 479,717,432, forward strand.
CTGTAGCTGAAGACCACTGTCAGCAGAGCAGTCGTGTCGCCATCCGTCGCCTCGGTTCTTGGCACGGCCAGGAACAGCAAGAAACGCCTCTCCTCGTCGGCGTAGAGCTCCCCGACTCGGACAGACGCGGCGCGGCCGTCCTCGTCCACGCGGCTCTCGTAACGCCCGGACTTGACCGAGATGATACGAACTCCGAGGTGCACGCAAGCGACGGCGATGCGCGCCTCCTGGACCACGACGGAGAGCAGCCCGCCGATGCACTGCGCGAACGCGTCCTGGATCACCGCCTCGTTCTCGATGAACGAGAACGTGCCGCCCGTCGCCTCGGCGATGACGTGCATCGCGGCGGCGTCGTGGTCGTTGCCGAAGCCGAAGGTGTGGATCGGCGCGGACCACTCGCCGTCAGCGTCCGTGCGCGCGAAGGAGAGCGGGACGAGGTCCTCGTAGTTGTTGGCATGGACGCCAGACGGCCCCCGGCGCCTCATCATGGTGTAGGTGTCCTGGCCGTCGGAGAGGAGCACGACGCTGGAGACGGCGTTCCTGTGCCGGCGCTCGTCGAGCACCTTGGCGGCCGTGCGGAGCCCCTCGGCGATGTTGGTGCCGCCGCGCGCCGCGAGGGACTCCACGGCGCTCACGGCCAGGGCCTTCCCGGCGTCCGACATGCGCGTGAGCCTGGTCAGCCGGCGCGCCTCGGAGGAGAAGGACACGACGGAGAGCCGGTCGTCGGGGCCGAGGTTGTCGATGACGAACCGCATGGCCTGCTTCAGCAGCGCCAGCTTGTGCCCGCTCATGCTGCCGCTGACGTCGAGCACCGTCACGAGGTCCAGCGGCGCGCGTGGGGGCGGCTTGTCGCTGCCGGCCGCGACGGTGTCGGCCATCGATGGAGCCTTGACGTGCACGAGCACGGCGAAGTTGTCGCTGGACGAGTCCTGGGCGACGGCCGCGTACTCGGTGTGCGTCTTGACGACCGCCGCCCCGTTCGACGCAGCTGGCGGTGTGCCGTCAGCCGGCTGCCCGGAGGCCGGCTCCACCTGCTCGTCGTCGTCGAAGACGACCGTAGGCCCGTGCGGCGGCGGCTGATGATGCTGCACGACATGCACGTTCGGCGGCGGCTGGTGATGCTGCATGATATGCCCGCGCGGCGGCGGCGGTGCCTGCGCCGGGAACGGAGGCACCCCGCCATCGCCATGCATGACAGGAGGCGATGGTATCGGCTCGTTCGGAGGCTGCACGGCGTGCATGGGAACGGGACGGCCCAGCCTAGGCAGCGTAGGCGGCTGCGGCACCGGCGCGGTGGGTCGCAGGAACGGCAGCTCTCGCCAGCGCGCGTTGCAGAGCGGGCAGACGAGGTGGCCGTGCGCGACGCTGGCGGAGATGCAGTTGAAGTGGAAGGTGTGGGAGCACTCCGCCGTGAAGGTGGCCTGCCCGGCGCCGGCGGCCATGCCGCCGAGGCAGATGGCGCAAGGATTCTCCTGCGCAAGCACAAACAAACAAACACAGGATTAAGATGCTTCGATGATTCAAGAGCGAAATATCAATCAAATCGATGATGAAGATGAACACAAAAATCGCAATCTTCAGGATGCATTTGATTACCTGGTCAGGGCCTTCCATCTCTGCAACTGTGAAACTTGGTACGAACAAGTTAGCAGGGCAGCGGCGACATAAAACGAGGCAGATGCTTCGTCGGGAAGGAAAATAATTGTAGCACTGTTAATTTCCGCCGTGGAGGTCACGTTCGTCGTGCTTGACCCCGACCCAAATGCCTAAATAATGGCGGAACTTCGCGGAAGAAACATGGTCATTCAGTACGTCGTCTCCTTTGGCTGTAAGCCATTGACGACTTCACCGCCTTAGAAAAGTGGAGAACGACAAGGACGGTCGGTGAAACTGAGGTTATCATTCCCATTGTTTTTGGGGAAGGCATTATCCGGAACTGGAATTTACACACAACGAGCAAACGAAATGTAAATTCCCAGCTTAAACTCCTAACTGATTCCTTCTCTAGAGCTTCTGGGCTCAAAAGCAAATTATGACAAATCAAACCTGATTCCTATACATGTATCAGAAGAGGAGGTTCATGCTCTGACTGGCATTCTGGGCTGCTCTATAGCTCATTTCCACTTCACCTACCTAGGAGCTCCTCTCAGCGTAACAAAGCCCAGAATGGAACACTTCATGTATATTATTGAGAGAATTCAAAAAAGACTTAGTGTGTGCTCTGACTACCTGAGTTATGATGGTCAATGGTGTCCTATCTTCATTACCCACCTCCCTTAGGCCTTGTTCGTTTGAACCTCCTCTCAAGAGGATTGGAGTGGATTGGAGGGGATTTTGGCTTGTAGGGGATCTAATCCACCTCAATCCCTGCCAATCCCCTTCCAAAACCGCCTCAACCGAACAAGGCCTTATGAGTTTTCTTCTTTTTATAAAGACATTTGTTTTGGAGAGGGAAAGATTTGGAAATAAAGAAGAGACACTTGGCAGCGGCATGGGAGCTGGTATGCAAACCTAAAGAGCAGGGTGGATTAGGGATCCTCAATTTACAGTTACAAAATAATAGTCTGCTGATGAAGATGCTCCATAAGTTCTTCAATCATCATGATATACCATGCGGCCACTTGGTCAGTTGGTCTGGGAAGCATATATCGTTTTGGTGGAGAGATTGTCTCAAACTAATGCCTATCTACAAAAACATGGCCAACTGCATTGTACTCAATGATTTATAAGATCTTTTCCATCTACCTCTCTCTAAAGAGGCATTTGCACAATTTAATGGTCTTCTCCAAATTGTCACAGAAATTGACCTTCACACATATCATGATTTGTCGCAATGTCCAGCAGATGCAACCACTTACAAAATCAACAACATATACAAGATTATCATGGTGAGCATGATGTTCTACCGGTTACTAAACGGGTTTGGCACACATGCTGTTAACTAAAGCATAAAATATATTTTTCTGGCTGCTCATTAACGACAGACTAAGCACCAGGGCCATGTTACAACGCAGGAATTTCTTTCTGGAGGAATACTCTTGTGTGTTATGTCATCTGCATGAGCTTGAAACAAGAGATCACCTTTGTCCCAACTGGGCTCCCCTATATCAGGCCATACAAATGGATATCAATGATATGAAAACTCAGGCCATACAAATGGATATCATCCTTGCTGCCTGGGTCATCTGGACTACCTGAAATGGTTGGATTTTCAGAGGGATCCCTCCAAGCCTATACACACTTGCAGAAGAAAAATCAAGAATGAGCTTCAATGGCTAGTCCACCGGGCCACGAGAAATTGTTTTCCAACCTTGAAGCCTGGGTTGATGCTCCTGAGTATTATTTATTCGCATGTCTGTATAGTTTCTTTTTTTCCTTTTGAACACTTGACTTTGTATTTGCTATTTGAAAATCAATACAAATACGCAACAAAGTCCTACTTTTTTTCCTGAAAAAACATACACAAAAGTCATGATTGAGATATTTGGGCCAGAATACTTGATGGCATCCAATGACGAAGACGAGTAAAGAATGAGGAGGTTTGGGATGTTTGGATCGAACATGTTGTTAACTAAAGCATGTACGCCGGACCCGACCGCGCGTATCTCGGCCGGTTCGCCACGCGCCCGCACATCCCCCACAACTCCGCCTCCAGCGCCATGATCACGGGGTCGTCGTCGCGCGACAACTGTGACAGCGCCACTGCACGCTGCCGGTTGTTGAGTATCTTCACCGCCTCCCGGTGGTCGCCCCGTTCTGCCGCTGCCCTCGCCGCCGCGAAGTCCTCTGCCGCCTCCACCCGGATGCGCTCCCGCTCCACCTCTACCGACCGCTCCGACGCGTTCGGCGCGTGCTCCGGCCTCGCCACCACTGTGTCCTCCGTTGTCACGCTCATGTCCGCGCCAGTCGCCGTGTTTCTGTAGCTGAACACCACTTTCACCAGAGTAGCGATGTCGCCGTCTGTTGCTTCGGCTCTTGGCACGGCCAGAGACACCAAGAAACGCCTCTCCTCCTCGGCGTAGAGTTCCCCGATCCAGACCGTGGCGGCGCGGCCGTCCTCGTCGATGCGGCTCTTGTAACTGCCGGACTTGATCGACATGACATGGACCCCGGGGTGCACGCACGCGACGGCGATGCGAGCCCCCTGGACCACGACGGAGAGCAGCCTGCCGATACACTGGGCAAACGCGTCCTGGATCACCGCCTCGTTCTTTATGAACGAGAACGTGCCGCCCGTCGCCTCGGCAATGACATGCATCGCGGCCGCGTCGTGGTCATTGCCGAAGCCAAACGTGTGGATCGGTGCTGACCATTCGCCGTCAGCTCCCATGCGTGCGAAGGAGGGCGGGACAAGCTCCTCGTAGTTGTTGGCCCGGACGCCGGATGACCCTGGGCCGTCGGAGAGGAGCACGACGCTAGAGACGGCGTTTCTGTGCCGACGCTGGTCGAGTACCATGGCTGCCATACGGAGCCCCTCGGCGATGTCGGTGCCGCCGCCCGCCGTGAGGGACTCCACGGCGCTCACGGACAGGGTCTTCCCGGTCTCCGACATGCGCGTGAGCCTGGTCTGGCGGCGCGCCACGGAGGAGAAGGACACGACGGAGAGGCGGTCGCCGGGGCCAAGATTGGCGATGATGAACCGCATGGCCTGCTTCAGCAGCGCCAGCTTGTACCCGCTCATGCTGCCACCGACGTCGAGAACCGTCACGAGGTCCACCGGCGCCCGCGTCGCGTCGCCACCAGCCGCCATGATGTTGGTCATCCCAGGAGCCTGGACATGCACGAGCATGGCAAATTTTTCACTGGACGAATCCCTAGCGATGGCCGGGTACTCGCTCTGCGTCTTGACGACTGCTTCGTTCGACGCGGCGGCTGGTGACCGGTTGTTAGCTGGCGGCCCAGAGGCCGGACCACCCTGCTCGTCGTCGTCGAAGACAACCGTAGGCGGCTGAGCATGCCCGATACGCACAGCAGGTGGCGGCGGCGGCGGCGGTGGCGGACGTAGCTGCGTGGGCAAGCGGGGACACGACGATGTCAGTGGCGGCGTTGGCTGACCATGTTCAGAGCTTCCTGTGTATTCTTCTTCAGCTTGTAGTTGCTGCCCTTGCTCGGCTGATGCCTCCCGTGCCCTCCGCGAGCGCAGCAGCATGGCGCGCATAGCCGGCGTCGCGTACGACAATGTCGCCTCGTTCGATGCCAACTTCACACGCGGCGCCGCCGTCGGTGCGGCCATAGATTCCACCGACATCTCCTCCACCAGATTCATCTGCCTCGAGGTAGCGCGTTGCTGCTGGTGCGCGCTGATGCCGGCGAGCATGTACGCCCGACCCGACAACGCGTAGCTCTGCCGGTTCGACACGCGCCCGCGCATCTCTTGCAGCTCGGCCTCCAGCGCCATGGTCACGGGGTCGCCATCGCTCGCCGCCTCCGACAGCGCCACTGCACGCTGCCGGTTCTTGAGTATCGCCACCGCCTCTTGGTGCTCGCCCCACTCCGCAGCCGCTCTCGCCGCTGCGATGTCCTCCGCCGCATCTACCCGAACGCGCTCCCGCTCAACCTCCACCGACCGCTTCGCGTCCGCGGCGTGCTCCGGCCTTGCCACCAGTGTATCCTTGGCCGACACGTTCACGTCCATGCCGGTCGCCGCGTCTCTGTAGCTGAATGACACATTCAACAGAGTGGTGGTGTCACCGTCTGTCGCTTCGGCTCTTGGCACGGTCAGGATCAACAAGAAACGCCTCTCCTCATCAGCGTATAGTTCCCCGACCCATACCGTGGCGGCGCGGCCGTTCTCGTCGATGCGGCTCTTGTAACTGCCGGACTTGACTGACATGACACGGACCCCGGGGTGCACGCACGCGACGGCGATGCGAGCCTCCTGGACCATGACAGAGAGCAGCCCGCCGATGCACTGTGCGAACGCGTCCTGGATCACCGCCTCATTCTCGACGAACGAGAATGTGCCGCCTGTAGCCTCGGCGATGACGTGCATCGCGGTCGCGTCATGGTCATTGCCGAAGCCGAAAGTGTGGATCGGTGCTGACCATTCGCCGTCAGCGCCCGTGCGCGCGAAGGTTGGCGGGACGAGGTCCTCGTAGTCCTTGGCCTGGACGCCGGACGATTCCTGGTGCCTCATCATGATGTAATTGTCCTGGCCATCAGAGAGGAGCACGACGCTCGAGACGGTGTTCCTGTGCCGGCGCTGGTCGAGTACCATGGCTGCCATACGGAGCCCCTCGGCGATGTCGGTGCAGCCGCCCGCCGTGAGGGACTCCACAGCGCTTACGGACAGGGCCTTCCCGGCCTTCGACATGCGCATGAGCCTGGTCACCCGGCGTGCCTTCGTGTTGAAGGACACGACGGAGAGGCGGTCGTCGGGGCCGAGATTGGCGATGACGAACCGCATGGCTTGCTTCAACAACGTCAACTTTTGCCCGCTCATACTGTGACTGACATCAAGAACCGTCACGAGGTCCACCGGCGCGCGCGGCGCGCCGCCACCGGTTGTCGTGATGTCGGTCATCCCGGGAGCCTGGACGTGCACGAGCACAGCGAAGTTGTCGCTGGACAAATCCATGGCGATGGCCGGGTACTCGCTTCGCGTCTTGATGACAACTGCTTCGTTTGATGCAGCGGCTGGTGACCGGTTGCCAGTTGGCGGCCCAGAGGCGGGACCAACCTGCTCGTCGTCGTCGAAGCTGCATTGTGGCTGAGCATGCCTACTACGCACGCGTGGTGGCGGCGGTGGAGGCGGCGGAGGTAGCTGTGTGGGCAAGCGTGGCCACGACGATGTTAGTGGTGGCCGTGGCACGGAACGTGCGGGCGGTGGTGGTGGCGGCGGTGGCGGTGGCACGGAACGCAGGGGCGGTGGTGGTGGCTGACCGTGCACGAAATGCACGAGCCGTGGCAGTGGCTGACCGTGCACGAAATGCACGAGCCGTGGCAGCGACTGCCGTGGCTGCGTGGGAATGCGTGGCCACGAGTATGTCCGCGGTGGCGGTGGCCGACCGTGCACGAAATGCACGGGAGGTGATGGCCGCGGGGAAATGATGCACGGGCGGAGGGGAACGGGATGAGTCTCTGGCTGCGGCCGCACCGGCGGGGGCGGCGGAGGTGGAGGTGGTGTGGGTCGCCGGAACGACAGGTCGTACCGCGGCGCGTCGCAGAGCGGGCAGACTCCGGCGGAGATGCAGCTGAAGTGGAACGTGTGGGAGCACTCCGCCGTGAAGATGGCCTGACCACCGCCGGCATCCATGCCACCGAGACAGATCGCGCAGGGATTGGTCTACACACGAACAAACGAACAATTTCATCAGGAGACAAATTTGCATTGAGAAACTCAATCAGCTGAAAGAAAGAGAAAGGGTTAGCACGTACGGACCTGGTCAGGGATCTCCATCTCTTGAAGTTGAAGCTGCTACGGAATGAAATGGAAGTTGAATTTGGTGTATATATAAAACGAGGCGACGTGGACACGTATCAGTGTATCATCGTGCAGGCCACGCGCCTTCCTTGTCGACCCCGACTTCATGAAATAATCAATCAAGAGAATAATCAATGCTCCCCATGTACGTACGCGTTAAGGAATGCACAACAGCAAGGATAATCCCTAAAAAAACAGCAAGGATGATCGATAAAATCAGGCGGAGCGGATTTGCTGACTTTGAGTTGCTAAGTGCATCTCTAACCAATCCTTAAAAAATTGAACTCCTCTTTTTTAGGAGTTCGCTGCACGATCCCTAAAACCTTTACAGAGGAGAAAAATGTTAGCAAGTATAATAGTGGACTTATAGACTGTTTATGTGGAGCAGAGAGACATGAAAAAATAAGAAGAGTGGACTATCATGCAAGAGCCTGGCTATGTTGTCCGAGCTACCTCACTCGCGGTCACCGTAGACAAACAACTCTGGCTAGGTGAGCCGGAAGGAAGAAGAACATGATGAAGAGAGACTTCCATGCGGGGTCAATTCGTTTTAGAAGTTAAATTTGAGGGACATGTTAGGTCCGGCCACCATTAGAGGAGTAAAACTTTAAGGAGTTAAAAGATGAGAGGTCGTTTGCTCCTCTAAATTGTAAGGGGTCGGTTAGACATGCTCTAAGTTGTTGGTTGACTATTCCTCTCATCCACCATACACTCTCCGTCCAACGGCTGCTATACCCATATGGTGTTATTCTTGTTTTGTGTAGAAAATGATGACATCGGCGATTGCCGCGTGGAAGAAGGCCACGAGCTCGCGCTTCAAGCGTGCCCGGAACGAGGGGGGCGACCTCCGGGCTGCTGTCAACAAGGACTTTCAACGAGTGAACAGCCCAAGGATGACGCCCACGAAGTGAAAGTGTGACGCGTTCTTGGAGTCCCAAGGGCTCCACGGTGACTTCACATGGCTTGCGAACAATGTCGGGATGTGAGTTTTCAGTGACTTTCATTACCCGACATACCGCAGCATCACCGTGGAGTTCCTCTCTACCTTCGAGTACACTCTCGAGGATTCGAGGGTGCCGGCGAGCTGCTCCTTCACACTCGGGGGAGTTCAGCATACCGTGACGCTTTAGCAGTGGTGCAACGCTTTTGGGTTTGAGAACCAAGGGGTTCTCTACATCAGGGGCGTGCATTGGGTACTTGGGGATATTGATAGTCCCATGATACCTCACAGGCTCACACGGTTATAAACTAATGGCAATGGGCGATGGCAGCACATGGCAAGCCCATGCATTCTGAATATTCACATGACACCAACATTTGCTGCTACGTGATTATGTAAGTGCCCCAAACCTAAACCTTATACATCGTCTATTTGAAAAAATCTCTAGTTTAAAATTTAATTTTTTTAAAAAAAGAGCTTTTCCTCTTCGGTCATGCTAGTTTGTTTTGCTGAATGTAAATCATGGCGAAATTATCCACATCAGATGGCCTGTGAAAACTTTCATTCAGAGAAATACATGAACGATAAAGGTATTTCTATTATTTCCGTAAAAGGAAAACCAGGAGAATCTTACTTCTCGTTTGGATGCTTAAACAAAAAATAAATAGGTTTTCCAGTTTCTACAAGTTTAAGGTTGGTAGTGGAAGCAACACCCAATTTTGAGAAACCTGGCGGATGGGGGATAAACCCCTCTAATGTCTCATTCATTGTACTCCCTCCGTTCCTAAATATAAGTCTTTTTAAAGATTTCAAATGACTACCACATACGGATGTATATAGACATATTTTAGAGTATAGATTCACTCATTTTGCTCCGTATGTAGTCACTTGTTGAAATCTCTAGAAAGACCTATATTTAGGAACGGAGGGAGTAGACTATATGGTCCATGTTTTCGAATGAAAAAAATATCAATTGTTGATGTTTCATCAAAAATGGTGAGAGAATACAATTTCATCGTACCTTGTTGTGGTACCCTAGATATGTGGGAGTGTTTAAGATGATTGTGCAAAAATTATCCTGGTTGGATAGGATGATTCAGTCGCATGGTCCTTGTCAAAGAATAAGATGCTCTCAGTCAAGTCGCTATATAGACAACTAGCAGTTAATGTGAATAAATTCCCCACATAGATTATTGTGGAATACCAAAATTCCTTTAAAGATAAAAGTCTTAGTGTGATTAATTGTGAAAATTAGTGTATTGGGTTAAAAAAGGATGGCAAGGTAGCAAAGCATGTCCTTTTAGTGGGTGTGGTGAATTTTCTGATCAACTTTTTCTTCGATGCTCATTAGCTAGACTGGTGTGGAATAACTTAAAGTGTGCTTTTAATCTTTGCATGACATGTTTCATATTGGTTTCCTAGATTTAAGAAAGCGGAGGAACATTTGATGATGGTATGTGTTTCTGTTGTCTTTTGACTGAGAAATAGTGTTGTATTTTATTAAGAAAAGTGAATGATTTTGGGGTGGTTGTAAACACCATTTGCTATTGGTTGACATCTTGGCCTATATTGCAGAAAAAACAAGTAAACTAAAATGCTTTAAAGTGGACACAACATGAGAAAGGGGAGCAAAGATGTTCGAGCTAATAGCAAATTAAGTATTTTCGCAAGGTACATGGATGGCATGTAAAAAGGCACATAAACATTTAATGACGCTGGGTATTTCTGTTGTCTTTTGGACTATCTAGACACTGAGGAATGATGGTATATTTGATTAAAACAGATTGAATTGATCATGGGGTGGTTGTAAACACCTATTGGCTGACGCGTTGGTTTATATTGCACAAAATGGAGAAAACAAAAATGCTCTAAAGTGGAGACAAAATTGAGAAGAGGGAACAGAAATGTTTGAGCTAATAACAAATGAAGTGTTTGGCATTGTACATAGATGGCATGTTGATACTAGGAGAATCAAATATGTATGAAGAAAAGTTGTTGATGCTCCAAACCCAGATGATGTTGTTGATTAACTGTAGCTTTAATGTCGAAGCTCTCTAGCCTATTGGTTGTTGTAGCTTTAATATCGAAGCTATCTAGCCTGTTGATGTTTATATTGCCCTGTCTAGCCATGAAAGGGTCTTGTTGCTGGTCTTCATGCGTTTGCCATGTCTATCTTTTCTATAGTTGAGCTAAGACCATATTTTAATATTGCTTTGCTGTATTTATGTAAGCAAAAAAGCACTTGTTTTCAGTTAAATGAAATCTGAGAAGGAACTTTCTTTTTGTGATAAACGTATTACCAAAATCATGGAATGGAATAATTTGTTATCCTTACTAAGTTTTACATGAGATGATAAAAAGGTAGAGTGATGGCAATTGCTCCGCCTGGTATCATCATCCATCCACAGACCCACAAGAGTGTTCCTGTCTAGTATCAAAAGAAAAGAATCAGCAAACCAAATGTTGCCATCTTGTGGTCTGATGACACAAAGTATCCCTTAATTCTAGCATGGATTGGCTGACACTTAGCCCTCTCATCCATCATGCAATCTCTGTCCAACAGCTTACATCAAGGAGTGAAATTTGCATAATAGAAATGGTTTTGCGAAATAAAAGTGAAATTTACGTGTGATGCAAAGTGGCATTTACGAAATAGAAGTGGGTTTTGTGAAATAAGAGAAGTAAAAAAAATGAAATTTGTGTGTTCACTTTGCATTTTTCATACTCTCTCCTTTCATACTGTAGTGCATATAGTAAGTCAAACCTCACAAACTTTTCAAATCTTTGGAGAAAACATTTACATTTAGAATGATAAGCATATATTATTAGATTCACTATAAGAAGTAGTTTCACATTTTATATATTTAGTGCGCACTGTACTATAGATATAAATAGTTTTCTTCGTAACTTCCGTTAAAATTTGTAAACTTAGAATGAAAAAGTCTATACGCACTACATTGTGTGTGTGTGTGTGTGTGTGTGTGTGTGTGTGTGTGTGTGTGTGTGTGAGAGAGAGAGAGAGAGAGAGAGAGTATCTCGTAAAAATCACTTTTTTTTTCATTCCATAAATTTGCAGTTCTTGGAGTGGGAAGTGAGGGGTAAAGCAGGCCATTGGTGAAGATTGTATGGTTGAAGAGAGGCTAAGTCACTCAGTCAATGACGTGGCAACTCAAAGGCAAACAATCCGCTCCAAAGCGGTACTCCCTCGATCCCATAATATAAGATCGTTTTGCAAGTTAAAACAGCCTACAAAATGTATTATGTTGATATTATATTATGAGACGAAGAGAGTAGAAGATAGCAACAAATTAGTGCTCGCCAAGCTCTGTTCTTGATTTCACTTTAGCAAAACAGATACAGCAAGGCGTTACAACATTTTCGAGTATCGATCTTACAGTGCAACACTACTACTATGGCAGCTTAGTACTGCTACTATGGCAGCTTAGTACATCGTACATCAGTTCCTGCAAGCTTTCGAGGTAGCAACGCCGAAACCGGCACCGCCATGTCATCGAAGCTTCAGGCGCGACAACTACTCCCAAGTCACCCGATCGATCGATTGATCTCTCTATGTTTCCTTTCCACCTTCGTTCGGTACACACCACGACATACGCGGATTACAAAATCATAGTACGTATGTATGTATGCACGTACATATGTGAAATAAGAGAAACAAAAACTGAAATTTGTGTGTTCACTTTCCATTTTTCATACTCCCTCCGTTCCGTACTGTAGTGCATATAGTAGGTCGAACCTCACATACTTTTCAAATCTTTGGACAAAAACATTTACATTTAGAATGGTAAGCATATATTATTAAATTCATTATAAGTAGTTTCACATTTTATATATTTAGTACGTACTACATATATAAATAGTGTTCTTTGTAACTTTGGTTAAAGTTTGTAAAGTTAGATTTTTTAGAAAAATCTAAACGCACTACATTATGTGTGTATGTGTGTGTGTGTGAGAGAGAGTATTTCACAAAATCACTTCTTTTTTCAATTTATAAATATAGTTCTTAGGTTGGGAAGTGAGGGGTAAAGCAGGCCATTGGATGAAGATTGTATGGCTGATGAGAGGCTAAGTCATTGACGATGACGTGGCAACTCAAAGTACAATCCGCTCCAAAGCGGTACTCCCTCCATCCCATCCCATAAATATAGTCCCAAACAGGCCGATCTTAAATTATTCTATTCTTCATCCCATAATATAAGACGTTTTTTGATACTACATTAATATAAAAAAATATTTTACATTATGGGACAGAGAAGTACTCCCTTCGTTCAGAATTACTTGTCGCAGAAATGGATGTATTTAGATGTATTTAGTTCTAGATACATCCATTTACGAGACAAGTAATTCCGAACGAAGGGAGTAGGACGGAAAGAGCTATGAGACGGACGAAGAGTAGAGGATAGAACGAAGAGAGTAGAAGATAGCAACAAATTAGTGGTCGCCAAGCTCTGTTCTTAATTTCACTTTAGTGGAACAGATACAGCAAGGCGTTACAGCATTTTCGAGTATCGATCTTACAGTGCAACACTGCTACTACGGTAGCTTAGTACGTAGTAGTACATCAGTCCCACGGAGGGAGTAGGACGGAAAGAGCTATGAGACGGACGAAGAGTAGAGGATAGAACGAAGAGAGTAGAAGATAGCAACAAATTAGTGGTCGCCAAGCTCTGTTCTTGATTTCACTTTAGTGGAACAGATACAGCAAGGCGTTACAGCATTTTCGAGTATCGATCTTACAGTGCAACACTGCTGCTGTGGTAGCTTAGTACGTAGTAGTACATCAGTCCCACGGAGGAAGTAGGACGGAAAGAGCTATGAGACACTACTAGGGAAAAGCCTATACACAGAATCTTACCAGCAGCGCTCCTCAAAATACCACGCTACTGCTATTTAGCAGCAGCGCGTTTAATTGCCATGACCTCCCCCGCTAGTTATAGCGATGGCGCTCTGTCTGAACAGCGCTATCTGCTATAGAAGTTAGCAACAACGCACTTCTAGAAAAACCGCTCATCGCTAAGATCAGCCCACAAGTTTAGTCCAACCTCGCTCCGTGAGCAGGTGTTTACCACCTTAAATATGTTATTTCGAAACTACCACAACTAGTTGGTCTTCTTGAACTCTATGTGTAAAATTTGTGGCATAATATGAGTCCTCTCCAGTTCCTACCGGAGGGGACTCATATTGACAATTCAGATTGTACACAAAAAGATCATTGATGGCCAATGTATTTTTGCATTGACGTATTTTTTGTATAGTTACACTTAGCAGTAGCGGTTTATATGCAAAGCGCTATTGCTATTCGGATTAGCTGTAGCGTGTTTTGGCAAACGCGCTACGACTATCCCTACCTTATCCCCACGCGCACGACCGACCCTCACTCACACTCTCACTCTCGCCCGCGTGCCGATAACCGTCGTCGTGCGTCGCCGCCGCCGCCGCCTTCGTCCGTCCGCCGCCGAGGTACTCCCCTCTTTCCGTCCCTCCTCCTCCCTCCTCCTCCCGCTGTGCCGTCCCTCCTCCTCCTTGCCGCCTCCTCCTCCGCTGCGGCTGCCCTCCTCCTCCTCCGCCGGCAGCCCTCCTCCCACCGCCCTCGACCTCGCCGCCCTAGCTACCTCTCCGTCGCCCCCACCCCCTGCCACTAGTTAATACTAGATTTAGTAGTAGTAGATGTTAATTTAGGGTTCATAGCTAGTACTAGATGTTGCTTAGTTAGTACTAGATTTTTAGTAGTAGTAGTAGTTGTAGTTGAACTACTTTAGTTGTAGTTGAACTAGTTTAGTAAGTAAATTAATAAAATAGTTGAACTAGTTGAATTAATAGAACTTATATATTTTTAGTAAGATAATTAATATAACTAGTTGAACTACTTTATTTTTAGAAAGAACTAGTTTTTTTTCTATTTATAGTATGTTTATATTTAGTAAGAACTAGTTGAATTAATAAAACTAGTTGAACATGTCATATTTGTTGTTATTTTTTAGTTTAAGCAATTATTTGGGATGTATTAGTGATAACTTATATGGTTTCAGGTTACCACCGTCGTCCCCGTCACCGACCCCCTCCGACATCCCCGCCGTCGTCCCGATCACCGACCCCTCCGACATCGAGGTGAGACCAGCCAAATATCCTTGTATATCTTGTGTTGTTGCTCAAATAGGATATGTGGTTGCCCAAGTGGCCGTTCATGTTCAGTTTACATCTCCGAGTGGCCTATGTTTTGCCGGAGTGTTGATTAATTTCCGTTCCGGCAAATTTCAGACGCTCGATATGTCCTTTTTTAGCAAAGGTCATGCTGGATTTTTTCGTGAATTCTGGCATGACTTATGCTAGAATATGTACAAGTTTAATCTTTGAATTATGATTGTAGGAAATGCCGTACTCGGACGACGACAGTCTTTTGGGGGAGTGTAGCTGATGCCACGACGATCGAGGTATGTGCGACAGGTTCGTTCGGCTGGACAAAGATCGGCGCTTTAGCATTAAGCTCGAGAAGACCTTCGATTGTGAAACAGTACGCTACAATGACAAGTGTTTTTTCGTAATTAAGCATGACTTCAACTATTTCAATGTCTAATTCTCATATTTTACAATTCGACTAGCTTATCCCATGCCATGCAAGACGCTATGTCTTGGAGAGGATGGGTTTTGAAGACCATAAAAATTTCAAAACAAAGAAAATACACCTAAGGACCCATCATGATGTGGATTTTAAAGTAAATCTGTGCAATGCTCAGAGCGTAACCCATTTTGGTTGCCAAAATTGGGAAGCACTTTGCAAAATGTATGGTTTTTATGAGGGTATGATTGTCACCATGGATCTTGGTGATCCTGACATCGAGCAAGACAATATGGACATTTGAGTCCTTGTTGATACGCTTCCGATTGTACCGCTATGTGAGTTTCTCAAACATAGTTATTAACTAATTTATGTTGTTTATTTCAAAATAGTTGATAGCTTATTTCCATTGACAACTTATTTTGATTCTTCAAAGACTGTGCGGAAGATGGTAGATAAAACCCACTACACCGATGGCATCGAATTAACGTATAAGCAGAAAAATCATCTGATTGCATTTTGTACTCTTCTTGAGAATTACAATGACTATTATCGAACTCCTTCAAATTATGGTGAATACGTGCCACTAGTGCATGTGTTGAACCACGATAACTTCTCTGGAGATACCCTGGTAAGATTTTTTACTATTACTACATCCGTGCATCTTTTGCATACTTCTAAAACTAGTATATCATTGCTAACTACGAAGTTATTATTATGTTTTTCAACAGAAACTCCCGATGGATTGTGTGCCTCATCTAATGTCGCTGCATGGTCGCCTCTCGATTCGAACATCTTGCTGTAAATCTACGGGCGCTTTTGTGCATATCGGATTTCCAAAACCCGTGAACACATGTTCATTAAAAAATGGAAGAAATGTATGGACATTCGCAAGGAGGTTCTTGGAAGTAACATTCAGCGAAAGGCAAGAATTGAAGACAGGCTAATCTCCAGTCTCCATAATGGAGAGTCAGGGGCTATCTTGTTTTTTGCTATTTTACCTTAAAAAATATAGTAGGTCTTAATCGAATGTAATAGGTCCTATGAGGTACAATATGTTTATTATGTGGTAATGTGTTAGAGTTGATAATGAGGAGTACTTGTGATTACGACTAGTGACCAATTTGCTATGTGATGTCATTGATGAAAACGATGATCTTGAGGAGGTGTTATATGACAATGATGTATTATGATGATAAGTTGTTAATGATACGATGATGATGATGATATTATTATATCATTGGGTGAAAGAACCGTGGACTAGTTTCAAGTGGATGGACATCCACTTGAAACTAGTCCACGGTTCTTTCACCCCATAATGTAATAACTCATTATGATGTAAAACAATCTCGAAATTCCTGTTGTATGAAAACTTGTGTAAAGGTGTATGAATACAACATGAAATAAAAAAAAATAAAATACTAAATAATAGTAGTAGCGCGGGAAAGAAGAAGCGCTACTACTAATTACCAGTAGCGCTGTTCTGAAGAAGCGCTACTACTAAGTCAATTTAGCAGTAGCGTGGGTCTAGCGGCGCTATTGCTAAGCATTAGCTATGGCGCCTTATCGATGGCGCGCTCTGCCCGCTCTTGATAGGCCTAAAACCCGCGCTGCTGCTAGGCTTTTCCCTAGTAGTGAGACGGACGAAGAGTAGAGGATAGAACGAAGAGACCAAGAGTAGATGATAGAACGAAGAGAGTAGAAGATAGCAACAAATTAGTGGTCGCCAAGCTCTGTTCTTGATTTCACTTTAGTGGAACAGATACAGCAAGGCGTTACAGCATTTTCGAGTATCGATCTTACAGTGCAATACTGCTACTGCGGTAGCTTAGTACGTAGTAGTACATCAGTCCCCTGCAAGCTTTGAGCTAGCGACGCCGAGACGGCATCGCCATGCCATGGAAGCTTCAGACGCGGCAACTACTCCCAAGTCACCCGATCGATCGATCGATCCCCGTATGTTTCCTTCCCACCTTCGTTCGGTACACACCACGACGTACGTGGATCACAACAAATCGTAGTAGTACGTATGTATGTATGCATAGTTTACCACCAGATAAGATCTCTACGGCGTCGGCGAGGGTTGATTAGTTGCAGAGGGCGACGGCGGCCTCCTGGACGACACCCTGGGTGGCGTGGGCGACGCCTTGGGCCTCGCGCTCCACCTGCTCCCGGCTCACGTCCCTAACGCCGGTCTCCGTCATGCGCTTGACGAAGGCGGCGAAGCGGCGCCAGTTATCGGGCTGGAAGAGGTCGGGGCCCATGCGGAGGTAGGTGAAGGCGACCATGCGATCCTCCTCGGCCTTCTCGGCCGCGGTGGCCAGCACCTGGTCGTGCGCCGTCTCGTCGTACCTGGGCAGGGCGTTCTCGCCGGCGAGGCCCACTCCGGCCTCCTTGGCGGCATTGGCCACCTGGCTGACGAGCGCCTCAGGCATGCACTGCGCGTCCTGCGGCTGCTCGTGGTTGCGCATCTCGACGCAGGTGAAGTTGAGCACGGCGCCGTGGCGGCCGATCATGCGCGCGATGGGCAGGTACCCGTCGTGGTTCCTGGTGTTGTAGTAGCCGGCGGTGAGCTCGGGGGCGTGGGAGCGGGTGCCGTAGTGCCAGTGGATGCCGGCGACCTTGACGGAGACCTTGACCCCGGGGGTGCCGGTGAATACGGAGGAGCACGCGGAGAGTATGCGCTCGCCGTGCTCGATGAGCATCTGCGAGTACCAGCTCATGAAGAACTGGCCGTAGTCGGTGTTCCAGCCGCCCTCGCGACGGAAGAAGCCGGTGTCCTCGGGCCACTGGTTGTAGCTGCCCGAGTCCTCGGGGCCGGCGTTGCCCCACTCGGGCCTGCCGACGGCCTCGGCGGCGGCCTTGAGGCTGGCGCGCATGTAGCGGTCGTAGCACTGGAACTCGCCGATGCCGGGGAAGGACCAGGTGCCGTTGCTCTCCGGGTAGGAGGGGTAGCGGAGCTCGCCGGCGGGGCCCATGCCGACCTGGATCTCGCAGATGGTGTTGCCCATGTAGGGCGCCATGTGGTCGCGGAAGGCGCGCATGAAGTCGGCGTAGCACTGGACGGGGCTGCGGCCCTTGAGCGCCGGGAGCGTGTCGGCGCCCAGCGAGACGTACTCGTAGTTCCGGCGGCCGCACCTGTCCGTGTACGCCAGGTCCTGGTCCTTGTCCATCTCCTCCGTTACCCATTTCGGAAGTGGTATGCTGCATCCATGCATAACACACATCAACCATTTGGCCAATTATATTGGAAACAAATTATGTACTAATTAGTGGAGTGTGAAACTGTATAAGAGCAACAGTAATTTTTCCAACGATGTTACTGGATGTAATTTTATATTATTTCTGATGTCCGTTGTACTGCCTTAATCGAAGACGAATAGGTTAGAAGTTCGATGAATAGGTTAGAAGTTTCTCGAAAAGAAGCATAATTTCCAGCGAGAGTAACAATTCACATGAAATAAAAAACATAGTTGTGGTCAGAAATCACATGCAGAGTGGACAGGCCACGTACATACGGGGGCAAGCGCCACCGTCCACAGGGCAGGGATCACGTACAGCGTACTTTTCGTTATCCAAGCTCTACGTGTCGTCTGACTCGAGGCCAGTTTTCTTTCATTTTTTGAAGATCACGAGGTCCGAAAATTCGTGACCGTCCACGTCCTACAGTTCGAGAAAGTGCGTGGGAAACGAGCCCGTGTCACTTCTACGTCACGAGTCGCCCGTTGCCTCATATGAGATCCCCATTTCCCGGGTACTCAAATCACCAACGAAAGCTTTGCCATGAGCGCCATGAAGAAGATAACAAGTTTCTTTTCTCGACGATGTTTGCCTCAATGGTCTCTCATCTACACAGTTCTATACGTAGTATTGTACTCTACCCATCATAGCGTTTGTCTATCACATGATACTGTAAGTGCAAGTGGCTACAAACTAATGGCAATGGGCGGTGGCAGCACATGGCAAGCTTTGCTTCTACGACCCTAAACCATGTATGAATACAAGAATGTAGGCAAAGATTAAGACCACCATGCACACATACTAGTAGTAGATAGTAAGGAGAAATTAATGGAGGAGGAGCGGCGTACTTGACTGAGTCTCCGACGTTGCCGCCGCACTGGTGGAAGGACATGACGGCCTGCACCTTGAGCCCGGCCTTCTTGGCCATCTCCATGAGCTCGATGTAGCCGGCGAAGTTGTACTGGCCGGGGCCTTCGCTCTCGGCGATGCCCCACCACACGTCCACCATGATGCCGGCCGCGCCGGCGCTCTTGAGCGCCGCCAGGGACGCCTGCACGGCCTTGCGCCGGTTCAGCGCGCTGCCGTCCTTGCGCACCGTGTCCAGCGGCATCATCACGAACACCGGCACGCCCACCTTGCGCGCCTCCTCGCCGCCCGCGTCCGGGTGCGCGGCCTCGCCCTGCTGCTGCTGGTCGGGCGCCATGGCCTGGAACATGTCCGGCGCCTGCGGCTGCGCGGGCTCCACCATCTGCGCCTGCACCCTCAGGCTGGCCGCCTGCGCCGGCGCCACCACGGAGCCGGCGGCGGCGGCGGCGGCGGGCGAGGCCGCCGCGAACACCGAAGCGCGCGCGCCCGGCGCCGGGGTGGCCGCGATGGCTGCAGCGCCGGTCTGGTGGGTCAGGTTGAGGGCCATGTGGACGAGGACGGGCTGGGTCGGATCACGCGCGTACGACGGGGAGCTTGGGACGACGATGCTCAGATCAGATCAGATCAGACCACCGGTGAAAGAACAGAATGTGACGGACGAACGGGGCTGTTATTGAATGGGTTCGCCGGTCGGAATGGTTCTGGGAATGGGGGGAAACGGAGTCGACTCCGGACCTAGATTTATTGCTGCGGCCTGCCTCGACCGAAGGGAAGGAAATGGGTGGGGCTGACAATGGCGGAGGCGGGCGGGGGGGTTAAATAGTGGGAGGAAAGGTGGCGGTGGGGACGGACGTGGCGCGTGCTCCGCCGGTGAGGGCAACGTGAGGCGGTGCGGCGCGGGCGCGGGGGCCGGGGCCGGGGCCTGGGAATGGACGGCGACGCGTGAACCGGCCTCGAAGCGTCGCGTGGGACGGCGACGTGTGCGCTGGCGCGGGCGGCGCGCGCGGCCACGTCGGGCTCGGAGGATGCCCCCGATGCGCGACGCGTGGCCAGGCCCGGTTTCGGCGGTCTCTCTCGCTGTACGTCCCGCCATGTCCTGCGGCTTCCGTGCGCGGAAAATGCGTCTCGTTTACCGGCGATTTTTTGTGTGTGACGAGGGAGTATTTTTCTCCTCCACGGATGGGTGGATTGGATCAGACGTGGTCGGTCGGCTCGGCTCGGCCGTGCAATCTTTTTTCTGAATTCTCGTGGTGTGTCAGCCACATGATGCGGCGCAGGCACAGATCCCGTGAAGGTAAAGTGACCAGTGTGATCCTGGCAACTGGTGCATGTTGATGTTGCATTAGGTGAGTAAGTATCAGATCGGTGTATTGGGTCAACGCAGATGGGTTCATTGACAGCGCAATAAAAAGTTTTTAGTACAAGGCTGAAGAGGGGATGAGGAGGAGAAATCTGTAAAAGCACCAAGTACTGCAGGTTTTAGACAGACCTACACATCGGAAAGAACGACGAAAAGAAAAACGTTGGATCATGGCCACCATCGCTGAGTTGTTGCTTCACGGATTTGTGGTCACATGGCGTGGCAACTTCTCTCCAACAAGACGGCTTCCTTCCTCCCAAAGGTTGGGGTTTCGCCAAAAGAGAAGTACACTTGATTTGTGGCAAGCGTATAACCTAGTTTTTGTAGAAGGCACTCGAACCGAAGTATTTTAGCACTTTAGCTATGTGTTAAGTCATCTGGATTTAGAATTTAGGAGAGTCAAATTTCACGTGAAGGAAGGAACACTCGGAGGAAAGGAAGGAGCTCGGAGAAGCCATCTTGGTCTATCTTAGAGAGGTAGGCGACCCCATTATTAATCTTAGGGGTGCGAGGGTGGTGCAGGTTTTGACAATTGAAAGAAGAGCTGAAGGTTGAAGAAGAATTCTGATCGCAAGTTTTGCATCGAAACCAAATTGGATTTTCGACTTACACCGAGCCAGTTCCGTATTTTCATCCATGGCCGTTTTATACAGCTACGCTCTACTTAGATATGATATATTCGCCAATATATGTGGCATAGAAAAAACCCAGTATTATCTGCTATATGCAAACATCTGAACCACAACAAAGCCAGACGATACTCCAAGTCTATGTGGTTGACAATTTTGAGCACGTGTTCCAGCCATTTTATCCGCTTAGGAGCTGTAGCTTTCTTTTGATGTTAAATCAAAGCTATCCTTTCACGTAGATCTTGATATGCATCTCGAAGCTGCTTGCTTACACAGGAATTACGAGGGAAATCCATCGCTCGTGAAATCTGCAGCTTCTCAAAAGGAACTCGTAGAACTAACAATTGCCCCATCTACCAAAAGCAAATATATCCAGCAGCATGAGTGCATGACGAGACTGAAATCAACCACATGAAATCTTTAATGTTAACCACAGAGAAGTTCGCACTCCGCGGAGCAAAAGAGAACTACTTGGTACCAAAACATTCGGAACAAGCATAGATACTAAGAACTGGCTCAAGCTTCTGCTCAGGAAACAAGCGCTCTAGCAACCACCCTTGAGATCGTTACACGACGTCGTATGGGATGGGGTGACCGTATCAATGGTGGTGCCCTCCGCGAATGGGTGGATTAGATCAGACGTGGTCAGGTCGGCTCGGTTGTGCAATCTTTTTCTGAGTTCTCATGGTGTCAGTCACATGATGCGGCGCAGGCACAAACCCCGTGAAGGTAAAGTGATCGATCAGTTGATTTTTGTACCAAGGCTGAAGAGGGGATGCGGAGGAGAAATCTGTAAGCACCAGTTATTACAGGTTTTAGACAGACCCACCTAGAAAAGAATGACGAAAGGAAAACATTGGGTCTTTTTTTTTCAACCGGGCTCACACCCCTTTTCATTAATTTCTTAACAAAAAATATACAGTGCAGAGTTCAACCATCAGAAAATTGCAAAACATACTGAAAGCAACTGGACTATAGGAGAGGGGAAGGGGGAGGAGCGAGTTGGAGCATTACAGAAACGCCGCTGTGGATGCTCAAGCTCGAGGCACCACAGGGTGAAAACTTGTTAACACTGCATGTCTCGGAGCAGAACAATACCAATGGGACACAAAAGCCACAATGGCATATTCGAAGACTGAGCAGTACCAATGTGACACAAAAGCCACAACGACATAAACAAACTCGCAGTACTTAGGAGGTATCCAACCTCTATGAGCAACAAAGTATGAGAAGAACCAGCAACCAGGAGAGTCCACGTCCTTGCGCTTCACGGAACAGCAGTAGTATCATATCAGTAGTCATCAATCTGTTGCGCGGTTGGTTCGCCAGCATTGATGCAGCCTGCACCACCTTTTGGTACGCCGGCCTAGAACGCCTCTTTGTCCTCAACTTTCAGTAGCCCTGCCTAGTAAAGAAGAAAAGAACAAGCAGCCCCCCCCCCCCCCCCGCGCGGGAAGAAACAATACAACCAGGCCCAACTTTGCCACAAGTATCTGGGACAGCTTGAAGTCCCCATATATAGTCAGGCCAAACACCCCCCAAACAAAGCGAGCAAACGAGCAAGTAAAGAATAAATGACCAGCTGACTCAATATTCTAATGAAATGAGCATGCAGGACCCCCCCCCCCCCAGTTCCTCTCACGCATGTTTTCTCGGATAGGGATCACATTTTGAAATAGCGCACATAAAGATCTTAATTTTCAACGAGATGTGAGTTCCACACCAGCTTATAATTATAATTTGGACCAGCCAAGTCTTTTTCCAACCAATGATACAATGATTTAACCGAGAACACCCCCTTACTAGTTAGAGCCGAAGCAATAGAGTTAGTATATCTCTGAACTCATAATTAAGATCTTGCTTGAGAAACATTCTCACGCCATTGATCTAGTAACTCCCCAAAGAGCCTACAGCGAAAAGGCAAATCAAAACTAGCTTGGACAAACTCTAGCATAGTACAGTTTTCATTAGAACATATATCATACAAGTCAGGAAAATGAGTCCCAAAAGGCACAACAGATGCTCAGGGATCAAGCCATGGATGAGCCAAACTCCCATTATTAACAATCCCTGCCATATATACATTCTTAACTTTCATGATAGCTTTCCAGCAGGGGGAATCAAACACCAGCGGTTGAATGGACGCCACAATATGTTTTTCTAAAGTATCTAGCATGAGCAATTTGTTGCCATAAACCCTTGCTCGTCTCCAATTTCCACCACCATTTGGTTAACTAGCTAACTTTTTGTTTATGCAAATCCTTAACCCCCAGGCCACCAATGCATTTAGAACAACACGCCCTTGCCCATTTAACCATATGGTAAGTGATACGTCACCAACGTATCTACTTTTCCAAACACTTTTGCCCTTGTTTTGGACTCTAACTTGCATGATTTGAATGAAACTAACCCGGACTGACGCTGTTTTCAGCAGAACTGCCATGATGTTGTTTATTGTATAGAAAGCAAAAGTTCTCGGAATGACCTGAAAATCCACGGAGATAAGTTTTGGAAAATATAAAAAATACTGGCAAAAGAATCAAGGCCAAGGGGCCCACACCCTGTCCACGATGGTGGGGGGCGCGCCCTCCCCCTGGGCGCGCCCCCTGTCTCGTGGCCCCCTGGAGCTCCACCGACCTCAACTCCAACTCCACATATTCTGTTTCGCGGAGAAAAAAATCAGAGAGAAAGTTTCATCGTGTTTTACGATACGGAGCCGCCGCCAAGCCCTAATCTCTCTCGGGAGGGCTGATCTAGAGTCCGTTCGGGGCTCCAGAGAGGGGGATTCGTCGCCGTCGTTGTTACGTCTTGAGCTTGCGTTGGTTTTCCTCGAAGAGGAGAGGGTGATGCAGCAAAGTGTAGTGTAAGTATTTCCCTCAGTTTTGAGAACCAAGGTATCAATCCAGTAGGAGGCTCCTCAAAAGTCTCACGCACCTACACAAACAAACTAAGAACTCGCAACCAACGCAATAAAGGGGTTGTCAATCCCTTCACGGCCACTTGCGAAAGTGAGATCTAATAAAGATAGTATGATAAGATATTTTTTTTATTTTTGTAAGATAGATGCAAAAAAGTAAAGATGCAAATAAAAGTAAATTGAAAGCAAATATGATAAGAGATAGACCCGGGGGCCATAGGTTTCACTAGAGGCTTCTCTCAAGATAGCATAAGTATTACGGTGGGTGAACAAATTACTGTCGAGCAATTGATAGAAAAGCGCATAGTTATGAGATTATCTAGGCATGATCATGTATATAGGCATCACGTCCATAACAAGTAGACCGACTCCTGCTTGCATCTACTACTATTACTCCACACATCGACCGACTCCTGCCTGCATCTAGAGTATTAAGTTCGTAAGAACAGAGTAACTCATTAAGCAAGATGACATGATGTAGAGGGATAAACTCATGCAATATGATATAAACCCCATCTTGTTATCCTCGATGGCAACAATACAATACGTGCCTTGCAACCCTTTACATCCTTTGGTAAGGACACCGCAAGATTGAACCCAAAGCTAAGCACTTCTCCCATGGCAAGAAAGACCAATCTAGTAGGCCAAACCAAACTGATAATTCAAAGAGACTTGCAAAGATAACTCAATCATACATAAAAGAATTCAGAGAAGATTCAAATATTATTCATAGATAAACTTGATCATAAACCCACAATTCATCGGATATCGACAAACACACCGCAAAAAGAGATTACATCGAATAGATCTCCACAAGAGTGGGGGAGAACATTGTATTCAGATCCAAAAAGAGAGAAGAATCCATCTAGCTAATAACTATGGACCCGTAGGTCTGTGGTAAACTACTCACAACTCATCGGAGGGGCAAGGATGTTGATGTAGAGGCCCTCCGTGGTTGCTTCCCCTCTCAGGAGAGTGCGGCAAGGGCTCCAAGATGGGATCTCACGGATCTGAGAAGGTTCTGGCGGTGGAAATTGTGTTTCGTGGTGCTCTGGATGTTTTGAGTGCGTAGACATATATAGGAGGAAGAAATGCGTCGGTGGATGCCGAGGGGCCCACGAGACGGGCGCGCCCTCTGGGGCGTGCCCTCCTATCTCGTGGGGCCCTCGGAGCTTTCTTGACTTGCACTCCAGGCTCTCCGGATCAGATTTGTTCCAAAAATAACGCTCCCGAAGGTTTCATTCCGTTTGGACTCCGTTTGATATTCTCTTTCTTGAAATCTTGAAATAGGCAAAAAAAGACAATATGGGCTGGGCCTCCGGTTAGTAGGTTAGTCCCAAAAATGATATAAATGTGTAAAATAAAGCCCATAAACATCCAAAAGGGGTAATATAATAGCATGGAACAATAAAAAATTATAGATACGATGGAGACGTATCAAGCATCCCCAAGCTTAATTCCTGCTCGTCCTCGAGTAGGTAAATGATAAAAAAGAAATTTTTCATGTGGAATGCTACCTAGCATAATTCATAATGTAATTTTCTTTATTGTGGCATAAATGTTCAGACCCAAATGAATACAAAATAAAAGTTCATGTTGACATAAGAAATAGTAATACTTCAAGCATACTAATCAAAGTAATTATGTCTTCTCAAAATAACATGGCTAAAGAAAGTTATCCCTACAAAATCATATAGTCTGACTATGCTCAATCTTCATCACACAAAGTATTTAATCATGCACAACCCCGATGACAAGCCAAGCAATTGTTTCATACTTTAATAATCTCAAACTTTTTCAACTTTCACGCAATACATGAGCGTGAGCCATGGACATAGCACTATATGTGGAATAGAAGGGTGGTTGTGGAGAAGACAAAAAAAAAGAGAAGATAGTCTCACATCAACTAGGCGTATCAACGGGCTATGGAGATGCCCATTAATAGATATCAATGTGAGTGAGTAGGGATTGCCATGCAACGGATGCACTAGAGCTATAAATATGTGAAAGCTCAACAAAAGAAACTAAGTGGGGTGCATCCAACTTGCTTGCTCATGAAGACCTAGGGCACTTTGAGGAAGCCCATCATTGGAATATACAAGCCAAGTTCTATAATGAAAAATTCCCACTAGTATATGAAAGTGACAACATATGAGACTCTCTAACATGAAGATCATGGTGCTATTTTGAAGCACAAGTGTGGAAAAAGAGATAGTAGCATTGTCCCTTCTCTCTTTTTCTCTCATTTTTTTTCTTTCTTTCTTTTTCTTTTTCATTCCCTTTTTTTCTTTGGCCTATCCTTTTTTTCTTTTTGGCCTTTTCTTTTTTTTCTTTTTTTTCTTTTTGTAAAGTCCGAAGTCTCATCCCGACTTGTGGAGGAATCATAGTCTTCATCATCCTTTGCTTACTAGGACAATGCTCTAATAGTGAAGATCATCACACTTTTATGGATTTACAACTCAAAGTTAGAACAAGATATGACTCTATATGAATGCCTCCGGCGGTGTACCAGGATATGCAATGAATCAAGAGCGACATGTATGAAAATTATGAAGGTGGCCTTGCCACAAATACGATGTCAACTACATGATCATGCAAAAAGCAATATGACGAAAGTAATGCGTGTCATATGAACGGAACGGTGGAAAGTTGCATGGCAATATATCTCGAAATGGCTATGGAAATGCCATAATAGATAGGTATGGTGGCTGTTTTGAGGAAGGAGTATGGTGGGTGTATGGTACCGGTGAAAGTTGCGCGGTACAAGAGAGGCTAGCAATAGTGGAAGGGTGAAAGAGTGCGTATAATCCATGGACTCAACATTAATCAAAAGAACTCATATACTTGTTGCAAAAATTTAGAAGTCGTCAAAAATCAAAGTACTACGCGCATGCTCCTAGGGGGATAGATTGGTAGGAAAAGACCATCGCTCGTCCCCGACCGCCACTCATAAGGAAGACAATCAATAAATAAAATTGTGCTCCAACTTCATCACAAAGCGGTACACCATACGTGCATGCTACGGGAATCACAAGCTTCAACACAAGCATTCTTTAAATTCATAATCACCCAACTAGCATGACTTTAATATCACTACCTCCATATCTCAAAACAATTATCAAGCATCAAATTGATCATAGCATCCAATTCACTTTCTATGATAGTTTTTATTATACCCAACTTGGATGCTCATCATTCTAGGACCAACTTTATGATCATAGAAAATACCATGCTGTTCTAAAAGACTCAAAATAATATAAGTGAAGCATGAGAGACTAGCAATTTCTTCAAAATTAAGACACCACCGTGCTCTAAAAGATATAAGTGAAGCACTAGAGCAAAAACTATCAAGCTCAAAAGATATAAGTGAAGCACATAGAGTATTCTAGCAAATTCTAATCAAATAGGCTTCTCCCAAAAGGTGTGTACAGCAAGGATGATTGTGGTAAACTAAAAAGCAAAGACTAATATAATACACGACGCTCCAAGCAAAACACATATCATGTATCGAATAAAAATATAGCTCCAAGTAAAGTTACCAATGAACAAAGACGAAAGAGGGGATGCCTTCCCGGGGCATCCCCAAGCTTAGGCTTTTGGATATTCTTAAATATCTTGTGGTGCCATGGGCTTCCCCAAGCTTAGGCTCTTGCCACCCTTTATTCCATAGTCCATAAAAGCTTTACCCAAAACTTGAAAACTTCACAACACAAAACTCAACAGGAAATCTTATAAGCTCCGTTAGTGAAAGAAAACAAAACCACCACATAAGGTAATGCAATGAACTCATTCTTTATTTATATTGGTGTTAAATCTACTGTATTCCAACTTCTTTATGGTTTATAAACTAATTTACTAGCCATAGATGCATTGAAATAAGCAAACAACACACGAAAAACAGAAACTGTCAAAAACATAACAGTCTGTAGCAATCTGTAACTAACACAAACTTCTGGAACTCTAAAAATCCCACCAATATAGGAAGTCCTGGACAATTTTTCTATTGAACAGCACCAAAAATAATCAACATAAAAGCACGTTCCTGTGAATTAACAAAATTATATTTGTGCGTGCAGAGTTTCTGTTTTTCAGCAGAATCAAATCAACTATCATCGTAGGTTATCCTATAGGTTATACTTGGCACAAACACTAATTAAAAGATAAAAACACATCTATCCAGAAGGTAGATGCAATATTTATTACTAAACAGGAGCAAAAACAAAAAAACATAAAGAAAATTGGGTTGCCTCCCAACTAGCGCTATTGTTTAACGCCCCTAGCTAGGCATAAAAACAAAGATAGATCTAACGAGTGCCATCTTTGGAACTAGATTCATAAGTAGCACGCATTATAGATTCATAAGGCAATTTGACTTTCTTTCTTGGAAAGTGCTCCATGCCTTTCTTTAATGGAAATTGGAATCGAATGTTCCCTTCATATCAATAATCGCACTAATCGTTCTAAGGAAAGGTCTACCAAGAATAATAGGGCAAGAAAGATTGTAATCTATATCAAGAACGATAAAATCTACGGGCACCAAATTTCTATTTGCAATAATAAGAACATCATTGATCCTTCCCATAGGCTTTTTAATGGTGGAATCCGCAAGGTGCAAATTTAAAGAGCAATCATCAAGATCATGGAAACCTAGAATATCACATAATCCGCGGGCGCGGGGGCCGGGGCCGGGGAATGGACGGCGACGCGTGAACCAGCCTCGAAGCGTCGTGTGGGACGGCGACGTGTGCGTTGGCGCGGGCGTATGTGGCAGCCACGTCGGGCTCGGAGGAGGCCCCCGATGCGCGACGCGTGGCCCGGCCCGGTTTCGGCGGTCTCTCTCGCTGTACGTCCCGCCATGTCCGCGGCTTCCGTGTGCGGAAAATGCGTCTCGTTTACCGGCGATTTTGTGTGTGTGACGAGGGAGTTTTTTTCTCGTCCACGGATGGGTGGATTGGATCGGACGTGGTCGGTCGGCTCGGCTCGTTTCTGCAATCTTTTTTCTGAATTCTCGTGGTGTGTCAGCCACATGATGCGGCGCAGGCACAGATCCCGTGAAGGTAAAGTGACCAGTGTGATCCTGGCAACTGGTGCATGTTGATGTTGCATTAGGCTGGTTGTAATGGGTAGTATCATAAGTTAGTATCATGCATATGATACTAGTGTATGATACTACATCCCTAGTGCATAGTATCATATGGTAGTATCATGATATGACTTTATTTATTGCCATGCATGACACATACTAGTGTAGCATTTATTATGATACGGTATCATGATATGATACTCAACCCTCTCTTACTTCATTTAATTCTATGCCACCTCATCAAAGTTGCCTAGTTGGCATGCATGATACTAGCTATGATACTCCCATTACAACCAGCCTTAGGTGAGTAAGTATCAGATCGGTGTATTGGGTCAACGCAGATGGGATCATTGGCAGCGCAATAAAAAGTTTTTAGTACAAGGCTGAAGAGGGGATGAGGGGGAGAAATCTGTAAAAGCACCAAGTACTGCAGGTTTTAGACATACTACCTACACATCGGAAAGAACGACGAAAAGAAAAACGTTGGATCATGGCCACCATCGCTGAGTTGTTGCTTCACGGATTTGAGGTCACATGGCGTGGCAACTTCTCTCCAACAAGACGGCTTCCTTCCTCCCAAAGGTTGGGGTTTCGCCAAAAGAGAAGCCCACTTGATTTGTGGCAAGCGTTCAACCTAGTTTTTGCAGAAGGCACTCGAACCGAAGTATTTTAGCACTTTAGCTACGTGTTAAGTCACCTGAATTTAGAATTTAGGAGAGTCAAATTTCACGTGAAGGAAGGAACACTCGGAGGAAAGGAAGGAGCTCGGAGAAGCCCTCTTGGTCTATCTTAGAGAGGTAGGCGACCCCGTTATTAATCTTAGGGGTGGGAGGTGGTGCAGGTTTCGACAATTGAAAGAAGAGCTGAAGGTTGAAGAAAGAATTCTGATCGCAAGTTTTGCATCGAAACTAAATTGGATTGTCGACTTACACCGAGCCAGTTCCGTATTTTCATCCATGGCCGTTTTATATAGCTACGCTCTACTTAGATGCGATATATTCGCCAATATATGTGGCATAGAAAAACTCAGTATTATCTGTTATGTGCAAACATCTGAACCACAACAAAGCCAGACGATACTCCAAGTCTATGTGGTTGACAATTTTCAGCATGTGTTCCAACCATTTTATCCGCTTAGGAGCTGATTCATATTACCTTTGTAGATTGCAACTTCTTGATGACGATCTCTTCGTAGCAAGAACGGGTCGGAGACCGTTCAAAGCTTCGTCCCCAGCGGAGTCGCCAAAAAGTGTGTTCGCACACGAACACGTCACCGTGTATCTCCAACGCCGAGGGTGATGCACCGCAGCTCACGTCGAAGGAGTCTCACCGGAAGCGCGATTCGCAAGTCGACCGGCGAGAGCTTTTGAGAACCCGAAACCCTACACTCCCGGGAGGGACCCCGTCGGGGAGTGCGCCGGCTATGGGCTGCCCTAGGTCGGTCAAGCCGCCCCTAGAGCCTCGTTATTCGCAGCTCTCCAACACGAAGAACAACGAAGAACGAGGGAGCAAGAACGAGGGAGGGACAAAACGTAGATGAAAAAGTTGTGGATGTGTTTGCGATTGTGTGTTGTTGTTCAATCGGCCATCACCTCTTGTCTATGTAAGAGGCGGGTGGACTTCCTGTACAAGAAAAGGACTTGCCTAGCCGTCCAAATCATCAAACCCTAATAAAACAGGGACTATTCACGACCCCCGGCCCGGATGTCCGGCTCAAGGCCCGGATGATCCGGCCTAGCCCAGTTTTTTGACAGCAGCTCACTGTTTTGGCTCTAGAATCCTCATACGACCTCGGATTTGGATGTTCCTTATATCCAAATCAACCGCCTCGACGAGACGCACAACTTTCATGTTGTACACTTTTCCATCCGAGGGCATCTTGAGGGTGTTTCGGGCCGTTTTCTAAAGTCTGCAGCAGAAAAACGTGTCCGGATACCCGGACGATTGCCCGGATTGTCCGGCCTTTACCCGGATCATCCGGGAGTTGATCCAGATCATCTGGCTTCAACTTTTAGCTTCTGTTGTTTTGGTCAATTTTTCGGCCCTCGGCCGGATGATCTGGACCCCGGTCCGGATGATCCGGCCATACAGTGCTGCAGCGCATAGTTTTGGCTGTAACTTTTGCATACGAACTCGAATGGGGACGATCTTTATATCAAAATCGTCCGTCTTGACGAGACGAAGAACTTTGCAGTTGTAACTTTTCCCATCCAAGGTCTTCTTATCTAGGTTTCATGCCATTCTTTAATCCGGTGTCAACACGGGTATCTCCGAAATTGTCATATCTTTTGCACTTGAGCTCCTTTTTGGTCCATCTTCATATTTATTTCGATCATCTTGACGAAGGCCATTAAATGGTGACATAAACTCATAATTTTAACCTCATTCAATTATAGACTCAAGTCACTCTTTCCGATCATGCCATTTTTGAGCGTCAACACATGCCCCCCTGTTTTTGGGCAGAGGTAGTATGCCGAAAAATAACTTGTACCGTGTTGGTTCTAAGGACGATGTCAACACTCCATCGGCCACTTCGCATGTGCTTAGAGCGATAAATATATACCGGCCATTTATTTGAGGCGGATTCTTGATGCAAACTTGGGTGAAATTTTCTCAACTTCATTAACAATCCCATAGATATGTATCTCAAGGTCATCCTCCAAACCATATTGCTCACCCTTTTGCTAGGATTTTGCAAATAATCAATAATAAACTTTTTTCAATCCTTACTTTTTGCCTGCATAAAAAATCATTAGTTGCCGAAGCGATGGACTTCGATTCAGCCTTACCTAGACGAGACTAAGCATCGACTATTGAATGAAATATAATACACCATGATTAACATAGTAGCCGGATGCTTGCTGTGCCAACTCTTTTGAATTGTCATGCCTAGAAATATGAACAATTTTAAAGCAACCAAGGTAAATTTTGCATCTAGGCATACCTCAAGATAAACTACAAGTGATTCGTCAAAACATTCATAACCCTTGGATATTTGTTGCACTACTCATAACGAATCACCAAAAGCCTCAATATGTTTAGCACATATGGCAAAAGTTCCAAACCGAATAACATTGCATATTCGGCTTTGATTATTGTGCAATAAATATTTTCAGAGGCACGAGGCTTCACATAACAGCACCATATGGAGATATATAAACAACACCAACACCATGGCCATTGTTATGAATTCAACCATCGAAACATAATCTCCATAGCACTAGAGAGACAAGGTTAATATCACTTAACATGTACCTTGTCTCGGTTCCAATTGAACTAAGGACGATGTTAGAATACTACACCGGCCATGCATTGACATAATCTTAGGACGATAGATAATTATCGGCCATTATCATGAGGTCCATGTAGAATTCATCCATTAAAGCATGTATAGCCGAAATAAACAAATAAAATAGCAATAAAATATTTCGGCCCCTTTGTCTTAGCAACAAAAATGTAACTAACCAAATGTATAGTGATTTGGTAATACTCTGTCACGATATGGAAAATTATGTTGCATCCATGGATCAAAATAAGTCCATGGAGGGTAACTGATCATACCTATGGATGAATTCCATGGCAAAGGCATCAATGGCATTGTTGAAGAAAATGGATGATGTGCTAACCGAAGATTTTGATGTTGTGATGCGCACCTTTGGCTTAATTGTTTGTGGCTTTCATTATTTTCCTTCTTCACTTTTATTGTACTTGTTGCAACAGAAGCATGCACATCATTTTTGTCTTGATTGATCTTCTTGGGAATCCATGCCATGTTCTTCTTTTTCAGCTCTTGTGCACTAAGATTTTGTAATTTCTTCTTTTGCCAATATGATAAGCCGAGTGGGCATCTCGGCTGTGATTCTGTTTTGACCAATGGCAATTCTTTTTTGGCTTTGTGCACTCTCAACTTCTTTTCTTCAGATTTGGCACTTTGAGTCTTAACAATTGATTGCTTCATCTCATTGTCTGTAGTAGCCAATGTCAACACTTTCATTGGCTCTTTTTCATTTGAGATCAAATCTGAAGCAGCACACTTACGACCATCTCTTTTCACGCGATAAACTTGCTTTACCACCTCTTTCTTCTTCCTTGAGCTCTGGACCGATTCCTTATGATTGAAACGGTCTTTAACATGTGATTGTTCAAATGTTGATCTCCTTGGAGCTGCATAGTATTGGTGAGATGGTCTAGAATAAGATGGAGAATGTGCCCTTGTATTATACATGTCCCATGATGAATATGTATCTATATGAGCATAGGGAGGCATCCACGGCATTGGCATTGGCGGCCCAAAATAAGGATATGAATATGTTGCATTAAAATTATCACTTTGCCAATACCAATCCTCATATTTGCACCCTGGGGGTGATCTTGGTTTCTTGGCATGATTTGGCCGATAAGCATTCTTCTCTTCACTCTTCTTTTGATATTTATCCAATAGTTCAGCAAAGGTGATTTTTGATCTCTTACACTTGCGCTTATTCCGGCCTTTGTTTTCTTTTGGTTTGGTTTCATCGATCATTAGATTTGATTGCTGCCCCCAGTCCTTGGCGTCTTCATTGTAGCTTCGATGGAATTTTTGCCCTCAAGGTTATGTTCATTATGCTTTTCAACAAATTCTTTACTTGAAAGCTCGATCCCATCACCTGCAGATTTTATCTTCTCTTTAAATGGATCGGCTTGAAGCAGCCGATGCAAAAACTTTCTGCCATCGGGACCAATCGGAATAGACTGGTCGATTTAACTATTTGACGAAACATGTTGCAATCCTCAAAATTATGCTTGGACGAATCATGCAACTTACAATACATTCGTCCTTGGATTGGTGGCTTAACATGGTGATCAAGAATTGTAATGTAATTATTTTTCAGCAACAAATCAAATATTTTATCACACATGCTTGAATTGAAAGGTATACTTCTTGTTTCCTAGCCGATCTTGCTGTTTGAACGGCTTTGGAGATAAGCAAACGAATGGTTCAGATTTGTAATCTCCCCATTTGGCTATGCATTGTGTTTTCCACTCTATCTCCAATGTCTTTGGATAAGATATTATATTAGCATCGGTTTTCTCAATAGAATTTAACCTTGGCTTTAAATTTCTGAAACGAAGATATTTAGAACATAGATGTCTCAGTTGAGACCAAGTGCAAGCCAAGTACGAAATAAGCAAAGCTACCCAACTAGATGTGAACTTTAGATAAAGCAACGGGGAAAGCTGTGGATGTAACAATAAGTCAATATCGGTCTTTATAAATGGCGTAATGGGTTGACCGATATGTTCCATAACAAGGTTATTGCTAACAAGTAAATTACCCTTCTTCATTGGTCTTTCAAAATTACTTATGAGGATTTTTCTAATAGATGTATCAACAATAAAGTTCTGACCAAATCTGAAAATAGGTAAATTACTTGCTAAACATACCTTTTCAAATATGTTGGTAGAGCATGATGGTGGTGCCACTTGAAGAACATCTTGCTCCGTCTTTGGATGGCTCCCCAACACCTTGTCATTATCTTTTTCTTGATTCTGTGCATCATTACCTTGAAGATCCATGTTAGCCGAACTTTGTTCGGCTACTTGTTCTTGTCCTTGAGGCTTGTCAATTTCTATGGCACGGAACTCATAGGGCAGGAAGTACGTTCCATTGACCTCGGAAAAATCAAGTATGGCTGTTTTGCTATGCTTTCCATGCCCTTTCTCAATAATGCTTGCCTCCTTGGATTTGATGGACTCAGAATATATACTACTTGATTCGGCTTTTCTAATAACCGAATTTTCTTTGTTACTGAATCAATAACTTTATCTTTTTGAATTTGCAAGGCTTCTCGCTCTCGTCTAATTTTAGCCCACATCTCAGCTTGGCGAGCTTTAAACTTTTTCATCTCAATTTCCATCCACTCGTCATGAGATTGCCCCCAATACTTTGAGACTCTTTCAGCAATGAGGTGCCGAAACTTTGCGATTGTTTAGGTAGTACACTGGATGGTACAACACTGGGGGACTGCATCATTTGCACAACTCTAGCTTTTATAGCAGCAAAATCATGAGGCTTCCCGCCTTCTATTAGTTCCTGGCGGATAGAGTTGCACAAATCCCAAGAGAATGTAAGCTTGTTCTCAATTACCCAGTCTGGATATGGTTGCCCCCCAATGCTTTTAGACTCTTTCGGCAATGAGATGTTGCCGAAATTCTGTAATTGTGTAGGGGGGACATGATATGCCACGGTAGTAGGTGAAGGCATTTGTGCTCCTGCAGAAGTTTCACTTATTCGGCCATGACCATGAAGGTGCGGAGCCGAATTATGGACATCAACAGTTGCGTATGGTGCCAAAAAATTAGTAGCATTAGGTGTAGCATATGATGTTTGAGGGTAATTGGCCAAATAACTAGTAGTAACGTGGCCAATTCCCCTATCCACCGGCACGTTTGGATTAACGTACTGCAAGTTATTTGCCGATGAATAAAAACTTGAAACACTTTATTACATACCATTGGAAGTTCCTACATAGGGTGTCTCAACTTGATTAACCGAACTCATCATGTTATTCATCGGCATATAAATTTGTGGGGTTGCCGATGCATGAGAGTTGGGATACATATGTTGCATGTTGCTAAAATTATATGAAGTAGAATCATGGTGATTTTGTTGCATCGGCCCTTGCACATAATTAGATGCATGATTGATAAAGCTAGGGCTAGCCCATACATTATGTTCATTAGATGATCTAGCAACAACATATGCATTATTTGCATCTACATATGTGAATTGGGCATTCATATTATCTTTGTAGCTTGCAACTTCTTGATGACGATCTCTTCGTAGCAAGAACGGGCCGGAGACCGTACAAAGCTTCGTCCCCAGCGGAGTCGCCAAAAAGTGTGTTCGCACATGAACACGTCACCGTGTATCTCCAACGCCGAGGGTGATGCACCGCAGCTCACGTCGAAGGAGTCTCACCGGAAGCGCGATTCGCAAGTCGACCGCGAGAGCTTTGAGAACCGAAACCCTACACTCCGGGAGGGACCCGTCGGGAGAGCGGTGACTATGGGCTGCCCTAGGTCGGTCAAGCCGCCCCTAGAGCCTCGTTATTCGCAGCTCTCCAACACGAAGAACAACGAAGAATGAGGGAGCAAGAACGAGGGAGGGACAAAAAGTTGATGAAAAAGTTGTAGATGTGTTTGCGATTGTGTGTTGTTGTTCAATCGGCCGTCACCTCTTGTCTATATAAGAGGCGGGTGGACTTCCCGTACAAGAAAAGGACTTGCCTAGCCATCCAAATCATCAAACCCTAATAAAACACGGACTATTCACGACCCCCAGCCCGGATGTCCGGCTCAAGGCCCGGATGATCCGGCCTAGCCCAGTTTTTTGACAGCAGTTCATTGTTTTGGCTCTAGAATCCTCATACGACCTCTTATTTGGATGTTCCTTATATCCAAATCAACCGTCTCGACGAGACGCACAACTTTCATGTTGAACACTTTTCCATACGAGGGCATCTTGAGGGTGTTTCGGGCCGTTTTCTAAAGTCTGCAGCAGAAAAACGTGTCCGGATACCCGGACGATTGCCCGGATTGTCCGGTCTTTACCCGGATCATCCGGGAGTTGATCCAGATCATCCGGCTTCAACTTTTAGCTTCTGTTGTTTTGGTCAATTTTTCGGCCCTCGGCCGGATGATCTGGACCCCGGTCCGGATGATCCGGCCATACAGTGCTGCAGCGCATAGTTTTGGCTGTAACTTTTGCGTACAAACTCGGATGGGGACGATCTTTATATCAAAATCGTCCGTCTTGACGCGACGAAGAACTTTGCAGTTGTAACTTTTCCCATGCGAGGTCTTCTTATCTAGGTTTCATGCCATTCTTTAATCCGGTGTCAACACGGGTATCTCCGAAATTGTCATATCTTTTGCACTTGAGCTCCTTTTTGGTCCATCTTCATATTTATTTCGATCATCTTGATGAAGGCCATCAAATGGTGACATAAACTCATAATTTTAACCTCATTCAATTATAGACTCAAGTCACTCTTTCCGATCATGCCATTTTTGAGCGTCAACAGTGCCCTCCGCGGATGGGTGGATTAGATCAGACGTGGTCAGGTCGGCTCAGTTGTGCAGTCTTTTTCTGGGTTCTCATGGTGTCATTCACATGATGGGGCGCAAGCATAGGCACAAGCACAGACCCCGTGAAGGTAAAGTGATCGATCAGTTGATTTTTGTACTAAGGCTGAAGAGGGGATGAGGAGGAGAAATCTGCAAGCACCAGTTATTACAGATTTTAGACAGACACGCCTAGGAAAGAATGATGAAAGAAAAACATTGGGTCTTTTTTTTCCAACCGGGCTCACACCCCTTTCCATTAATTTCTTAACAAAAATATACAGTACGTAGTTCAACCATCAGAAAAGTGCAAAACATACTGAAAGCAACTAGACTAAAGGAGAGGGGAAGGGGGAGGAGCGAGTTGGAGCATTAACAGAAACCCCGCTGTGGATGCTCAAGCTCGAGGTATCCACCACGGGGCGAAAACCTGTTAACACTACATGTCTTGGACACAGAACAATACCAATGGGATACAAAAGCCACAACGGCATACTCAGAGACCGAGCAGTACCAATGGGACACAAAAGCCACAACGACATAAACAAACTCGCACTACTCAGGAGGTATCCAACATCTATGAGCAACAAAGTATGAGAAGAACCAGCAACCAGGAGAGTCCACGTCCTTGCGTTTCACGGAACAGCGGTAGTATCATATCAGTAATCATCAATCTGTTGCGCGGTTGGTTCGCCAGCATCGATCAGCCTGCACCACCTTTTGTAGGCCGGCATGGAACGCCTCTTTGTCCTCAACTTTCAGTAGCCCTGCCTAGTAAAGAAGAAAAGAACAAGCAGTGAAAACAACTTCCAATGAGGTGTGAACAATATGGCCCTCAAAGGTAGCTTTGTTACTGGTGCACCAAATCCTCGAGCAAATGATAGCAATAATCATCATATAGAATCCCCCAGAGGAAGAAACAATACAGCCAGTCAGGCCAAACACCCCCCAAACAAAGCGAGCAAGTAAAGAATAAATGACCAGCCGACTCAATATTCTAACAAAATGAGCATGTAGCCCCCCCCCCCCCCGAGTTCCTTTCACGCATGTTTTCTCGGATAGGGATCACATTTTGAAATAGCTGGCACATAAAGATCTTAATTTTCAACGGGATGTGAGTTCCACACCAGCTTATAATTATAATTTGGACCAGCCAAGTCTTTTTCCAACCAATGATACAATGATTTAACCGAGAACACCCTCTTGTTAGAGCCGGAGCAATAGAGTTAGTATATCTCTGAACTCATAATTAAGATCTTGCTTGAGAAACAATTTCACGCCATTGATCTAGTAACTCCCCAAAGAGCCTACGGCGAAAAGGCAAATCAAAACCAGCTTGGACAAACTCCAGCACAGTACAATTTTTATTAGAACATATATCAAACAAGTCAGGAAAATGAGTCCCAAAAGGCACAACAGATGCCCAGGGATTAAGCCATGGATGAGCCAAACTCCCATTATTAACAATGATCTTCCTCCCTGCCATATATACATTCTTGACTTTCACGATAGCTTTCCAGCAGGGGGAATCAAACACCCGCAGTTGAATGGACGCCACAATATGTTTTTTAAAGTGTATAGCATAAACAATTTGTTGCCATAAACCCTTGCTTGTCTCCAATTTCCACCACCATTTGGTTAGCTAGCTAATTTTTTGTTTATGCAAATCCTTAACCCCCAGGCCACCAATGCATTTAGAACAACACGCCCTTGCCCACTTAACCATATGGTAAGCCTGTTTCTTTTTTCCTTTCCTCCAAAACAAATGTCTACGATGCACATTCATCTTCTCAACAAAGTTTTGTTAAACAAGAAAACATGGACATAAAAACAATGACATCCAAACTAGAGTCAAGCAACACCAATCTTGCTGCTGATGAAGCAACATAGCTAATCCAGACATCACACTTTTTAACAGTTTAGCATCAAGGAAATCCCAATCAACTACCTTGGGTCTAGAATAATAAATAGGGATCCCTAAATACCTGATGACCCACAAGTGTAGGGGATCTATCGTAGTCCTTTCGATAAGTAAGAGTGTCGAACCCAACGAGGAGCAGAAGGAAATGACAAATGGTTTTAAGTAAGGTATTCTCTGCAAACACTGAAATTATCGGTAACAGATAGTTTTGTGATAAGGTAATTCGTAACGGGTAACAAGTAACAAAAGTAAATGAGGTGTAGCAAGGTGGCCCAATCCTTTTTGTAGCAAAGGACAAGCCTGGACAAATTCTTATATGAAGGAAAACGCTCCCGAGGACACATGGGAATTATCGTCAAGTTTGTTTTCATCACGCTCATATGATTCGCGTTCGTTACTTTGATAATTTGGTATGTGGGTGGAACAGTGCTTGGGTACTGCCCTTTCTTGGACAAGCATCCCACTTACGATTAACCCCTATTGCAAGCATCCGCAACTACAAAAGAAGTATTAAGGTAAACCTAACCATAGCATGAAACATATGGATCCAAATCAGCCCCTTATGAAGCAACTCATAAACTAGGGTTTAAGCTTCAGTCACTCTAGCAACCCATCATCTACTTATTACTTCCTAATGCCTTACTCTAGACCCAAACAATGGTGAAGTGTCATGTAGTCGACATTCACATAACACCACTAGAGGAAAGACAACATACATCTCATCAAAGTATCGAACGAATACCAAATTCGCATAACTACTTATAGCAAGACTTCTCCCATGTCCTCAAGAACAAATGTAACTACTCACAAATCATATTCATGTTCATAATCAGAGTGGTATTAATATGCATAAAGGATCTGAACATATGATCTTCCACCGAATAAACCAACTAGCATCAACTACAAGGAGTAATCAACACTACTAGCAATCCACAGGTACAAATATGAGGTTTTGGGACAGGATTGGATACAAGAGATGAACTAGGATTTGAGAGGAGATGGTGCTGGTGAAGATGTTGATGGATATTGACCCCCTCCCGATAAGAGGATCGATGGTGATGACGATGGTGATGATTTCCCCCTCCCGGAGGGATGTTTCCCCAGCAGAACAGCTCCGCCGGAGCCCTAGATTGGTTTCGCCAAGGTTCCGCCTCGTGGCGGTGGTGTCTCGTCCCGAAAGCTTTCTTATGATTTTTTTTCCAGGGTAAAAGACTTCATATAGCAGAAGATGGGCACCGGAGGCCTGCCAGGTGGCCCACGAGGCAGGGGGCGCGCCTAGGGGGGTACGGCGCGCCCCCACCCTCGTGGACGGTGGGTGGCCCCCCTCTGGTATTTTCATTGCTTAGTATTTTTTATTAATTCCAAAAATAACTTCCATGGTGTTTCAGGACTTTTGGAGTTGTGCAGAATAGGTCTCTAATATTTGCTCCTTTTCCAGCCCAGAATTCCAGCTGCCGGCATTCTCCCTCTTCGTGTAAACCTTGTAAAATAAGAGAGAATAGGCATAAGTATTGTGACATAACGTGTAATAACAGCCCATAATGCAAAAATATTAATATAAAAGCATGATGCAAAATGGACGTATCAATACCTCATTGGGAGAGAACCAACTTGACAATTAAAAAGGTTAGCATAGAATTTATCAATGACATTATCTCCCCCATGGTAAACACCTCACTCTTCATAAAATGGATCTTAGCACTAGACATGAGCTCAAACAAATACAATAAAAGTTTCACATTAACCGCCTTATCTTCATCATGGGACATGTAAATAACCGTATCATCGACATATTGAAGGATTGCAACTCCGCCTTCAACCAGCCAGGAGCCAATCCTTGAATTAATTTGTTTTTTTGTGCTGCAAGCACCATTTTAGTAAGGCACTTAGAGCCATATTGAAAAGGAAAGGGGAGAAGGGGTCGCCTTGTCTCACACCTTTAGCACTTTGAATGTAGGGATCCAACTCCTCGTTAATTTTAACACCAACTATCCCATTAAGAAGAAGAGAAACCATCCACACAATTTATCATTGAATCCTCTACCTCTATGGCAAGCTAAACAAAAATCCCATTTGACCTTATCGTATGCTTTTTCGAAGTCAAGTTTAAGGAGGACCCCAGTGTTTTGACATGAGTATAGTGCATAATCTCATGCAAGGACATGATCCTATCCATGATATCTCTCCCCTTAATAAACACAATTTGTTGTATACTAAAGAGCTTAGGTGCATAAGGGGCCACCCTAATGTCCATAACCTTGGTAATCAGCTTATAAGGGCATCTTAATAAGCATATCAGTCTATATTGCTATATTTTACTAGCATCCACAGTTTTAGGCAAGAGAGTAATGATGCCATGATTCAGTCGTTGAACATCCAGTCTACCCTCATAAAACCACACAAACAATCTAAAAAGGTCGTGACACACTACGTCCCGGAAGTGTTGGTAGAATTCAGCGGGAATGTTGTCAGGGCTTGGAGCCCTGTTTGGTTTCTTAGCAAAGAGGGCATGTTTAATTTCCTCTAAAGTAAAAGGCCAGGTAATATCATCATTATCACTAGAAGATATATTTTGCTCGCCAGACAAGAGCAAGGGATCAACTTTACACATGTATCTAGGAGCAGGTCCAAAAAACTCTTTATATAATTCAGTTGCATGCGCCAAAATATTCGTAGTACCCTCTTTAGTGTAAGACTCCAAATCTCAGCCACCAAAGGCAAAAATTCACTATTATTAAGTCAGGACAGCTCAGGCTTAAAACTCCTACTTCCCGAGTTTCTGGAACCAGCAATTCCACAATCCAATAGGAGAGGATTATAATTAGACATTTCTTTGACTAGCTTGGAAATAGAGGCCAAGGGATATAGATCTTCCCACTCAGAGAACATCAACACCCTATCCAATTTCTCAAGTGTGGGACCCTCTTATTTATTAGACCAAGTGTAGCAGCCACCGGCCATAAAAATTTCTCCAAGGCCCAGCAGATGAAT
This sequence comes from Aegilops speltoides, assembly GCA_021437245.1. Lineage (NCBI taxonomy): Eukaryota > Viridiplantae > Streptophyta > Magnoliopsida > Poales > Poaceae > Aegilops > Aegilops speltoides. The sequence continues at coordinate 479,759,483 of CM038144.1, forward strand.
AACATAGTTGAACACATCTGAAAAACATATTAAAATCTCCATCGACTAAGTGTGGCGAATAAATCTTGTGACAAAAAGAGGACAATTCAGGTAGAAATTATGGTTTATTTTCATCATGTGTTGCCCCATAGACAGTCAAAGGGACCCATCTACATTTCTTGACCTTATCAACAAGGTTGATCTGCAGGTTATATTTACCATACATCGTGTCCATGATAACCCACAAGTATAGGGGATCAATTGTAGCCTCTTTTGATAAGTAAGAGTGTCGAACCCAACGAGGAGCTAAAGGTAGAACAAATATTCCCTCAAGTGATACAACTCTACGCACGCTTGACATTCGCTTTACCTAGAACAATTATGAAACTAGAAGTACTTTGTAGGTATTTTTGGATAGGTTTGCAAGATAATAAAGAGCGCGCAAATAAAAAGTAGGGGCTGTTTAGATAAAGAAGCAAAAAAGTTAGTTTTAGTAGAAAGCTTTTTGTCACGAGAAAGTTATTTGTCCCTAGGCAATCGATAACTAAACCGGTAATCACTATTGCAATTTTATTTGAGGGAGAGGCATAAGCTAACATACTTTCTCTTCTTGGATCATATGCACTTATGATTGGAACTCTAGCAAGCATCCACAACTACTAAATATCATTAAGGTAAAAACCCAACCATAGCATTAAAGTATCAAGTCCTCTTTATTCCCATACGCCATGACCCACTTATCCGTGTTTGTGTTTCAAACACTCATGCAACGCAGACAATAAGCAAACCATGAACATATTGCAAACCCTACAGCAGGGATCCCTCACGCTTGCGCGACACGGAGAGCACCATAGGACAGCACCAATAATAAAACATGCAACTCAAACCAATCACGATCATCAATTAACCCATAGGACAAAATGGATCTACTCAAACATCATAGGATAGCCATACATCATTGGGAAATAATATATAGCGTTGAGCACCATGTTTAAGTAGAGGTTTGCTACATCTTGAGCTTGCGTTGGTTTTCCTCGAAGAGGAGAGGGTGATGCAGCAAGTGTAGCGTAAGTATTTCCCTCAGTTTTGAGAACCAAGGTATCAATCCAGTAGGAGGCTCCTCAAAAGTCCCACGCACCTACACAAACAAACCGAGAACTCGCAACCAACGCAATAAAGGGGTTGTCAATCCCTTCACGGCTACTTGCGAAAGTGAGATCTAATAAAGATAGTATGATAAGACAAATATATTTTTGGTATTCTATGATATAGATGCAAAAAGTAAAGATGCAAATAAAAGTAAATTGAAAGCAAATATGATAAGAGATAGACCCGGGGGCCATAGGTTTCACTAGAGGCTTCTCTCAAGATAGCATAAGTATTACGGTGGGTGAACAAATTACTGTCGAGCAATTGATAGAAAAGCGCATAGTTATGAGATTATCTAGGCATGATCATGTATATAGGCATCATGTCCATAACAAGTAGACCGACTCCTGCCTGCATCTACTACTATTACTCCACACATCGACCGACTCCTGCCTGCATCTAGAGTATTAAGTTCGTAAGAACAGAGTAACTCATTAAGCAAGATGACATGATGTAGAGGGATAAACTCATGCAATATGATATAAACCCCATCTTGTTATCCTCGATGGCAACAATACAATACGTGCCTTGCAACCCTTTACATCCTTTGGTAAGGACACCGCAAGATTGAACCCAAAGCTAAGCACTTCTCCCATGGCAAGAAAGACCAATCTAGTAGGCCAAACCAAACTGATAATTCGAAGAGACTTGCAAAGATAACTCAATCATACATAAAAGAATTCAGAGAAGATTCAAATATTATTCATAGATAAACTTGATCATAAACACAATTCATCGGATCTCGACAAACACACCGCAAAAAGAGTTTACATCAAATAGATCTCCACAAGAGATGGGGAGAACATTGTATTGAGATCCAAAAAGAGAGAAGAAGCCATCTAGCTAATAACTATGGACCCGTAGGTCTGTGGTAAACTACTCACAACTCATCGGAGGGCAAGGATGTTGTTGTAGAAACCCTCCATGGTCGATTCCCCTCCGTGAGTGTCGTGAAGGCTCCAAGATTAGATCTCGGATCTGAGAAGGTTCTGGCGGTGGAAATTGTGTTTCGTGGTGCTCTGGATGTTTTCGGGGTATGTAGATATATATAGGAGGAAGAAGTACATCGGTGGCCGCCCGAGGGGCCCACGAGACAGGGGGCACGCCCTACAGGGGGCGCGGCCCCCTATCTCGTGGGGCCCTCGGAAGCTTCTTGACTTGCACTCCAAGCTCTCCGGATCACGTTCATTCGAAAAATCACGCTCCCGAAGGTTTCATTCCATTTGGACTCCGTTTGATATTCCTTTTCTTTGAAATACTGAAATAGGCAAAAAAACAACAATATGGGCTGGGCCTCCGGTTAGTAGGTTAGTCCCAAAAATGATATAAATGTGTAAAATAAAGCCCATAAACAACCAAAAGGGTAATATAATAGCATGGAACAATCAAAAATTATAGATACGTTGGAGGCGTATCAAGCATCTAAGCTTATTTCCTGCTCGTCCTCGAGTAGGTAAATGATAAAAGAGAATTTTGATGTGGAATGCTACCTAGCATAATTCATAATATAATTTTCTTTATTGTGGCATGAATGTTCAGATCCAAATGAATACAAAATAAAAGTTCATATTGATAAAATAAATAGTAACACTTCAAGCATACTAATCAAAGTAATCATGTCTTCTCAAAATAGCATGGCAAAAGAAAGTTCATCCCTACAAAATCATATAGTTAGGCTATGCTTCATTTTTGTGACACAAAGATGTTCGCAACTTCTATACCCCCGATGACAAGCCAAGCAATTGTTTCATACTTAAATAATCTCAAACTTTTTCAGCCTTCACGCAATACATGAGCGTGAGCCATGGATATAGCACTATGGGTGGAATAGAGTATGATGATGGGGATTGTGCGGAGAAGACAAAAAAGGAGAAAGTCTCACATTGACGAGGATAATCAACGGGCTATGGAGATGCCCATAAATTGATGTCAACATGAGGAGTAGGGATTGCCATGCGACGGATGCACTAGAGCTAAAAATGAATGCTCAACAAAAGGAAAACTAGTGGGTGTGCATCCAACTTGCTTGCTCACGAAGACCTAGGGCATTTGAGGAAGCCCATCGTAGGAATATACAAGCCAAGTTCTATAATGGAAAAAATTCCCACTAGTATGAAAAAGACAACTTATGAGACTCACTATATGAAAAACATGGTGCTACTTTGAAGCACAAGTGTGGAAAAAGAGATAGTAACATTGCCCTTTTATTTATTTATTCCCTTTTTTCTTTTTTTTTTCTTTTTTTCTTCTTTTTTTTGGGCCTTTCTTTTTTTTGTTTTGGCCTTTCTTCTCTTTTTTTTTTCTTTGAGCAATGTTCTAATAATGATGATCATCACACTTCTATTGATTACAACATAAGAATTACAACTCGAAACTAGAACAAGATATGACTCTATATGAATGCCTCCGGTGGTATACCAGGATGGTGCAATGAATCAAGAGTGACATGTATGAAAAATAATGCTTGGTGGCTTTTGTCGTGGTACTAATACTGACAGTAGAATAGGGGGTAAGTATGGAGAGGCAAGATCCTAGCTATGGAGTAGTTGTATACGCGATGGATTTACGAGTTTAGGCCCTTCTCGGAGGAAGTAATAGCCCTACGTCTCGGAGCCCAGAGGCGGTCGACTGGATTATAAGCGTATGAGTTACAGGGGTGCGAACCCTTCTGCCAGTGAGGGGGGTGGCTTATATAGTGTCTGCCAGGACCCAGCCGACCCACATAGCGGAGAGTTTAAAGTACATTAAGGCCTGGCGTTACAAGTAACGCCTTACATAAAGTGTCATCATGGCCGTAAAGACTACTTTATTACAGACCGTTTGGATACAGAGTGGCTCTTGGACTCCTGGTGGTCGAGTGAATCTTCATGGTCGAGTGTCTTCGAGTCCGTCGAGTGGAATCCTTCCAGGTCGACTGGAAGGGAGTTTCTTCTAAAGGTGTCCTTGGGAAGGGTACCTTGGACAGGTCCATGACCCTACCCTAGGTACATGACTTCATCATTAGCCCCCGAATGGATCGAGGTTTGAGTGAGGAAGGAGTTGATAGTATTTCCGACCTGATTTTTGTGCTGCGAGTGTGTCTTACTATGGATCAATGACTTCTTAGTGATGGCGTCAACTTCTCTTTCAGTCGCCTTGATCCATTCCTTATAATTGTCGAGTGAACTTTATGAACTTAGAGATTTCCGAGCGACAGATCGTAGGAGATCTTCCGTCTGACAAGTTGCTCTGCTGTTAGCGGATTTAGCGGGATCCGAATTTCGGGAAGCGCGCGAAGCGGAGAAGGCCGCGGTACTCGGATGGGATAAGGCAGAGACGCCTTGATTTCCGCGCTGCTTTTTTCGCCACGTATCACTCGCGACTGTTGCGGGATTTGACAGGATTGTCCGGGCCTACCAGTCAACCACTCGGAAGCGACTCCATATAAGGCGCCGGGCGGAGGTTTTTGAACAGTGCGCTCTCATTTTCCCTTCTCCCATCCTCAGATTCATCTACTGCGCTCGCCACCTGCTCTGCGCCGCTGCTCCGTGCCTGCCTTGCCGGCGACAATGGTGAAGGAGAAGACGGCGGATTTGGAGCGGGCGAAGAAGGCGACGACGAAGGCGAAGGGGAGAGCGACTAGTCGGGGCGGATCCTCGTCGCGGTCCAGCCTGCCGCAAGGTTGGATCCAGGGGGATTGGATTCGCTCGACCATCACCCAGAAGGATCTCGACGACCTGGCCAACGAAGGGCTGATCTCCCACGGGTCAGCGAGGCTTCCGGGGACGGAGTGGCAGCCTCAGCCTCAGGAGGGTGAGTGTGTGCTCTTAGCCACCCATATAGATCGCGGGTTTTCTCTGCCACTGAATCTTTTCTTTCGGGGGTTTTTGAATTTCTTTGGGGCACAACTCCATCACTTCACACCCAATTCCATCGCCTACCTCTCCGCTTTCATGTCTTTGTGCGAAAACTTCTTGGGTTGTCGGCCGCACTGGGGCCTATTCAAGCACATATTCACTTGTCGTTCTCAGACGGTGAAAAAGGCTAGTCCGAATGACGAAAAGACCTAAGTAATCCAGATGTGCGGGGGTCTTGGGTTCTAGATGAGAAGCAAGAGTGCCTTTCCAGCCATGACCCTTCCCGAGTCAGTTAGAGGGTGGCAGTCGACTTGGTTCTACTGCCAAGATGAGTCGACGCTAGGGCAGTCGACTGGCCTTCCTCCGTTCTCCATGGACCGAGTGAACAAGCCGTATTCTCTGAAGGTGCTTCCGGAGGAGAAGGCTCAGGTTAAAATGTTGATGGAACGCGTAGTCCAGCTCATTCGGGACGGAGTGACTGGCATGGATCTTCTGGAGGTTTTCCTTCGACGGCGTATTCAACCACTCCAATACCGAGGCCACGATGTGGCTGTCTTGTGTCTTGAAGATACCACTCGGGTCCATCGAGGCGGTCAGCGACGCCACCACGAGAGGTGGATGACTGCCATCACAGGGAACAAGGATAACCCTCGTGGGGCTAGGAGGATCCCACCACTCGACCATACCTACGAACCAGACACGGTATGACCACTTATCCCCGGTTGTGATCCTGTTTCATTCATTCTCTTTCACTGCAAATCGGTCGATTGACCTTGTCTTGTTTTGTTGTCTTCCAGGCTACCACTGAGTTGTATTCGATGCCCAACGGGGCGCAGGCACAGACCGAGGAGGAGGAAGGAAGTGGAGGTGAAAGTCAAGAGGAGTGGGAATCGGATGGCGATGAGTTTGAGGAAGATGCCGACTCCGATGAGGAAGAGGAGGAGGAAGTCGCGCCTCCCCGTTCTGAAAGGAGATCCAAACTTGTCCATGACCCTGCAGTCGAGCGTGGCAAAGGAGTCGCGCCTGTTGTTCAGTCGACCAAGCGTCCTCGGACGACCTCTCCGGTGCCGACTGAGAAAGCGCCGAAGCAATCTCGAGTGGCGCTGTCAAAGCCGACGAAGGCCTTGCCGAAGATGAAGATGGCGATTCCCACTATGTTTGGGTAATGACGTAACTTGCGTCTCCTTGTTTCTCATGGACTTACTCTCGGTCGATTCGTTAGCTGACCGACTGATTTCTGAAACTGTAGTGCTGCTACTTTTGATACCTCGACCAGACCTGAAGATCACGAAATGGAAGATGCTGTCACTTCCAACCCTGGTATGACCTTTGTAGTTCCGTCTTCAGTCGGTAGGACCTTTGTCCTTAACTTTGACTCTTTTCTGCAGCTCCAACTAACATCATCATTGACCTTCCTGATGACGATGACGAGGAACCACTGAGGCAGAGGAGGAATAGGAAAGCTTCTGCTGGCAAGGCAGCTCAGGTCGTATCAGCACCCGAGACGTTGGTTGTGGAGGGGGACAACGTCACTCGGCCTACCGTATCCTTTGCGGTGCCGCTGACGAGTGCACGCCCTTCGTCGTCGAGTGCTGATCAGCCTTCACTTTTCTCGACCCACCACATCCCAGAAGACCAAGCAAGCGCTGCTAAAGAAGCCATACGCCAGGCGGGGGTCATGATGGAGCAAGTGAAGGCGGTCCGAGACGCCAGTCAAGCGGCCTATGACGCCTTGATTCAGCTCTTGAGCAATGTTCAAAGTTAGTCGATCACCGCCTGTTCTGTTAGGATATGATACCTGAAAACTTTTCTTTCTGAAAATCTTAGTATCTGTCGTACACCCACTGGATGCATCGATTTGAAATTCTGGATTGGTGGGGGCACGCTGAGTGCACCCACTGGGTGTAGTCCCCAAGGCTATGGTGGACTGCTGGCAGTCGACCATAGTCTTTATGTCTTAAGCTTTTTCTTTACTCGATCAGATCGAATGGAATCATAGACCGGTGGGGGCACCTTGAGTGCACCCACTGGGTGTAGTCCCCGAGACTATGGTCGACTGCTGGCAGTCGACTACAGTCTGAAGAACACCTCTTTTTTTGAGGCTATCTGCTGGTGGTTAGCCTTTCTGTCTTTTTTGGTCGACTGATCGACTCTAGCTGATAGAACTAGTGGGGGCACGCTGAGTGCACCCACTGGGTGTAGTCCCCGAGACTACAGTTGAATGTTCAGATTCGGCTGTAGTCTTAGAAATACTACGATTTTTTCCTTAGTCACTCGGAAGTAACCTATCTTTGATGTCTGTCGATTGGTTCTTCGCAGAAATCTTGCGAGCTTGCAGCTCGTTATACTGAGTTGGAGGACAAGCATATCCAGCTCGAACTTGATCTGAAGCTTGTCCAGGAGAACTTCACGAAGGCGAAGGAGGAGGCAAAAGGTATGTTTGGTGAGAACCTTGACAACTGCCTTTGTTTCTTGTTCATTCCTGAGTCTGATCTCACTGTGATTTTGCAGATAAACTGAGGGATTCTCTGAAGAAGAAGGACCTTGACCTCGCTGAGGCGCAGAAAGCAGCTTCAGACAAAACCAAGCTCGCAGAAGAAAAGCTAGCCTCAATCGCCAAGCTTAAAGAGGAGAATACCAATCTGAAAGCTGCTCTTGATGCGGCCAACAAGGAGGTCAGTCGACTGAAGAATGACAAGATTGCTTTGAGTGACAAGGCCAGCGAGTTGGCGAGAAAGAAGAATGATCTGGAGGCTTATCTGGGAGGACTCGCCAAGAAGCTATTCCTCATGCTCGAAGGTAATCCTTTGTATCAGACAGGCTTTTTAACTATGATCTTGCCATCAAACAGCTGCCTTAACTTTGGGGTTGTGTCTGCAGAGTTCTGCCAGAACTTCGAGGAGGAGACTGGTCGACTGGAGACGAGCCTAGATCCCATCAACTCTCCTGTGAAGGACGAAGCCACCATGAATGTGCTCCGACTCGAGTCTCATGTCGCTGCTGTTGTTGACTATCTTGCAAGGCTGAAGGTTGCAACTTCTCGCATCGACACAGCACTCTGGCCAGGAGAAACACTTCAGAATGACCTTGAGTCTCTGATGACTCGACTGAACGATGTTCCCAGTCGAGTGCAAGAATGAAAGAAGTCTTCTGCCAGGTGCGGTGCGGACGTTGCTCTATCTCTGGTTCGTGTTCACTGCAAGGATGCACGAGAGGACAAGCTGACAGCTCTCAAGGTGGCCAATATCAAGAAGCATGACTTTCGATCCTTCATGGAGACCTTCATCGCTGCTGCCACTCGGATCACAGATGGAATCGACCTGGACGAGTTCGTTGCGCCTTCCAGCCCTCCACAGGAGGGGTAAAAAACTTCTATGCTTGATGCTTTAAATTTGCCTCGGTATGCCGAGTGGTTTTTGTAACCGATAAACTTTAACGGGCTTAGCGCCTGAGCACTTCTGGTTCCGTAAGACGTTATCTGAACTTGGATTCGACGTTGAATATGTTTGCATCTGCCTCCGAACTAACACCGTCTTTCGCTTGGTCTATACCCTGGTGTTTGAGATGCCCTTTTGCAGGTTAGGATGAAGAACATATTGCAATCGACTTGTACCTCATCATTCTTAGGCGAGCACTGGGCTGCAGCTAAGCCCCCGAGTGGGAGGTTTGCTCTCCACTCGGTAGGATTTTCAAAAACTTAGGCGAGCACTGGGCTGCAGCTAAGCCCCCGAGTGGGAGGTCTGCTCTCCACTCGGTAGGATTTTCAAAAACTTAGGCGAGCACTAGGATGCAGCTAAGCCCCCGAGTGGGAGGTCTGCTCTCCACTCGGTAGGATTTTCAAAAACTTAGGCGAGAACTGGGCTGCAGCTAAGCCCCCGAGTGGGAGGTCTGCTCTCCACTCGGTAGGATTTCTGTGGCGTACCTCTGAAGAAGAAGGTATTAATCGACCTGCACCTAGTCTTCCTTGCGGAGCGCACATTATACTTGTGGCGTAGCTCGGAAGGAGAGGGTAGCAGTCGACCTGCACCTCGTCTTCCTTGCGGAGTGCATGTTATACTTGTGGCGTAGCTCGGAAGAAGAGGGTAGCAGTCGACCTGCACCTAGTCTTCCTTGCGGAGCGCATGTTATACTTGTGGCGTAGCTCGGAAGAAGAGGGTAGCAGTCGACCTGTACCTCGTCTTCCTTGCGGAGCGCACATTATACTTGTTCTTAGGCGAGCGCTATGCTGCAGCTAAGCCCCCGACTGGGAGGCTGGCTCACCACTCGGCAGGATTTCGTTGAAACTTAGGCGAGTACCTGGACTGCAGCTAAGCCTCCGAGTGGGAGGCTGGCTCACCACTCGGTAGGATTTTATTGAACTTAGGCGAGTACTTGGACTGCAGCTAAGCCTCCGAGTGGAAGGCTGGCTCACCACTTGGTAGGATTTTGTTGAACTTAGGTGAAACGGATTCGCAGCTAAGCTTCCGAGTGTGAGGCTGGCTCACACTCGGTAGGATTTTTACAAACTTAGGCGAAACGGATTCGCAGCTAAGCCACCCATTGGGGGGACCTTTATGTGAACAAAAGTAACAACAATCACTGGGAAAATTATAACACTATTGTCTTTGAAAAATGAACTACAGAAGTACTTTTATTACATTTCCGAGTGCATACTTAAGTGTAAAAGGGGCGGAGCAGCTCCGCGTTCCAAGCTCGGGGCTCGTCGATCTGGTGCTCGACATTGTAAAGACGGCATGCTCCATTGTGGAGAACCTTGGTGACGATGAAGGGGCCTTCCCAAGAAGGAGCAAGTTTGTGTAACCTGGCGATCCACTCGGAGAACCAAATCTCCTTCCTGGAAGGCTCGACTCTTCACGTTTTTAGCGTGGAAGCGACGCAAGTCCTGCTGATAAATGGTCGATCGGATCAAGGCCATCTCCCTTTCTTCTTCTAGAAGGTCGACTGCGTCCTGCCGGGCTTGCTCTGCTTCAGCTTCGGTGTAGAGTTCGACTCGGGGTGCATTGTGATGTAGGTCACTTGGCAAGACTGCTTCAGCTCCGTAGACTAAGAAGAACGGAGTTCTCCCAGTCGACCGGTTAGGTGTGGTCCTTAATCCCCAAAGCACTGACGGAAGTTCGTCGACCCATGCACCAGCTGCGTGCTTGAGATCGCGCATCAATCGGGGTTTCAACCCTTTGAGAATCAAGCCATTTGCTCGTTCTGCTGTCCATTCGACTGAGGGTGAGCGACTGAAGCATAGTCGACTCGTGTGCCCTGAGATGTGCAGAAAGCTCTGAATTCCTCGGAATTGAAGTTTGACCCATTGTCAGTGATGATGCTATGTGGAACTCCATATCTGAATATCAACTCCCTGATGAAGCTGATAGCAGTGCTGGCATCAAGATTCTTGATGGGTTTAGCCTCAATCCACTTGGTGAACTTGTTGACTACTACCAGCACATGGGTGAAGCCGCTTCTTCCTGTTCTCAGAGGTCCAGCCATATCCAATCCCCATACAGCGAAAGGCCAGACGAGTGGTATGGTCTTTAAGGCTGAGGTGGGCTTGTGCGACATATTGGAGTAAAATTGACATCCTTCACACTTGTCGACTATCTGCTTTGCCATTTCATTCGCTCTTGGCCAGTAAAATCCTGCTCGGTATGCTTTGGCCACAATGGTCCGAGACGACGCATGATGGCCACAGGTCCCCGAGTGGATATCGTCAAGGATTATCCAACCTTCTTCTGGCGTTATACATTTCTGACCAACTCCAGTCGCGCTTTCTCTGTACAATTGTCCCCTTATCACGGTAAAGGCTTTAGATCGGCGGACGATCTGCCGAGCCTCTTCTTCGTCCTCCGGGAGCTCTTTCCTTAAGATATACGCGATATACGGCACTGTCCAATCAGGAGTGATCACCAACGCTTCCATGATCAGGTCGACCACTGCTAGAACTTCAACTTCAGTCGGATCTGTGACACTTTTAGGCTGCGGAGCTTCTTCGGTAAAAGGTTCTTCTTTAACTGATGGAGTATGGATATGCTCCAAGAACACGTCACTGGGAATGGCTTCTCTCTTGGAACCTATCTTCGCCAAATCATCAGCCGCTTGATTCTTTAGTCGGGGTTTATGATGGAGCTCTAACCCTTCAAATTTCTTTTCAAGCTTTCTCCTTTGCATTGCGATATCCGATCATGGCTGGGCTTCTAACGTCCTCCTTCATCACGATTGACCACCAAATCTGAGTCACCATAAACCATAAGGCGATTTGGACGCCGAGTGAAATGGCCATGCATAACCCATATAAAAGTGCCTCGTATTCTGCTTCATTATTGGAGGAATAAAAGTGGATCTGGAGCACATATCGAGCTTATCTCCTCGGGGAAACCAATACTACCCACCCGGAACCATTTAACATCTTAGAGCCATCAAAGAACATGGTCCAATGCTCCGAGTGAACTTGATTAACTGTTGTTGTTCAATCCACTCGGCAAGGAAATCTGCTATTGCTTGGGACTTAATGGCTTTCTTTGCCTCAAACTTGATATCAAGGGAAGGAGTTCAATCGCCCATTTAGCCACTCGACCAGTTGCATCTCTGTTGTGCGAGAATCTTTGTGATGGGCGTCGTGGCGGCTGTAATGGAATGATCGGAGAAATAATGAGCAACCTTCTTTGTGGTCATGTAGATCCCATACGAGCTTCGATAATGAGGGTATCTTTGCTTCGATGGGGTCAAAACTTGAAAGATAATATCTCGGGCGCTGAACTTTGAAGGCTTTCCTTCTTCTTCCGCTCGACCGTAAATCTTATCTTGATGACTTGTCCTGTGGCTGCAATGTAAAGCAACAGAGGCTCTTTGCTGATCGGAGCAGCAAGCACCGGCTGGGTGGATAGTAGAGCTTTTAGCTCGGCAAATGCTGCATCAACACGAGTCAATCGAACTTGTCTCGACTTCTTCATCGATCGGTAAAGAGGCAATGCCTTTTCACCGAGGCGAGATGAATCGATTTAACGCGCCAAGCATCCGATAAGCTCGGACATCGTGCACACGCATGTAGGCGTTTCATTCGGATATAGTGCCAACTTTTTACGGGTTAGCGTCGATTCCTCGCTCGAAGCGAAAACCAAGTAACTTTCCCGGGAACTCGAATGTGCACTTTGATGGATTGAGCTTGATATCATATCTCCGAGATTGGCAAATGTTTCAGCGAGGTCGGTCGGCAGGTCGAACCCTTCCGTGATTTGACCACAATATCATCCATATGCGCTTCCACATTCTCGGTGATTTGGTGAGTAAACACTTCGAATCATCCTCATAAGCGTGGCTCCGGCATTCTCGAGGCGAATGGCATGGTGATATAGCGAAGCACCGAATGGAGTGATGAAAGCTGTTTTGATCTCGTCGGGTCCATCTGAGCCGGATCGATGGTACCGGAATAGGCATCTAAAAGACAATCTCTCACATCCCGCGGTCAGTCGACAATTTGGTCGATCACGAGGAAGAGGAAAATGATCTTCGGGCAGGCCCGATTGATATGTTTGAAATCGATGCACATGCGAAGTGACTTGTCCTTCTTGGGGACCATGACAACATTGGCGAGCCACTCGGAGTGGTAAACCTCTCGGATAAACTCCGCTGTCGGGGCGAGCCACCTCCTCGCCAATGGCCTTTCTCTTACGACGGCGGACCGTCGAAGATGTTCTTTGACAGGTTTTGCTTTTGGGTCGACTAAAAGCGATGCTCAGCCAGCCCCACAGGAACACCGGCATGTTAGCGTGCTTCCATGCAAAGATGTCCTAGTTCTCACGGAGGAACTGGATGAGCGCTTCTTCATATTTAGAGTCGAGTGTTGTGGAAATATGAGTCGGAGCAGCACTGGGGTCGGTTGGGTGAATGTGAACGGGTTTCGTCTCACCAAACGACTGGAATGCTGACTCTGTGGCGGGCTTCTTGGCTCGCAATAAATCACTCGGATCTGCATTTTTCTGATATTCTTCCAGCTCCACCACTGTTATCTGAGAATCAGCAATCTTTGAGCCCCTCTGAAAACACTCTTCTGCCTTTTTCCAATTGCCAGTGATGGTGATCACACCGTTGGGGCCAGGCATCTTCAGTTTGAGGTATACGTAACATGGTCGAGCCATGAACCGTGCATAAGCTGGCCTGCCCAAGATAGCGTGATAAGCGCTCTGGAAATCTACGACTTCGAATGTTAGCTTCTCTTTACGGAAATGCTTCGAATAACCGAAAACCACATCTAGAGCTATTTGGCCGAGTGACTCAGCCTTCTTTCCAGGAATGACTCCATGGAAACTCATGTTGCTGGAACTGAATCTGGACATCGGAATGCCCATTCCTTTTAGCGTCTCCGCATACAATATATTCAATCCACTGCCACCATCCATCATAACCTTTGTCAGTCGAGTGCCTTCGACGACTGGGTCGACCACCAAAGCTTGCCTCCCAGGGGTGGCTATGTGTGTCGGGTGATCAGACAGGTCCAATGTAATGGCGGTCTGAGACCATTTCAGATAGCTGGGTGTCACCGGAGCGACCATATTCACCTCACGGTTGATAACTTTCAATCGACTTTTGCTCTCCATGTCAGCAAAAATCATCAGGGTGGAATTGACATGGGGGTACCCTTCGTCACTGTCCTCTTTGTCCACAGCCTTGTCTGACTCCTTCTCCTTATCCTTGGACTGTTTTCCTTGAAACTGCTGGATTAAGAGCCGGCACTGGCGAGTGGTATGTTTTGGGCAGATGAAGTTACCCTCTTCGTCTTTCTTCGTGTGGATGCGACATGGCAGATCCATCACGTCGTTTCCTTCCTTATCCTTTACCTTCCCTTTGAATTTGCCCTGAGTCACGGCCAGGGCCTCTCCAGAGCATTGGCTCGGCTTTCGCATACGCTTCCGACCGAGTTTCCTTTTTCCGACTGACTCGGCTTGTACTTGCCACTCCGGAGTCGATCCTCTTCTTCACCATTGGCGTATTTGGTGGCAATCTCCATCATTCGACTCAGGGTCATATCTCCGGTCCGACCAAACTTCAAACTTAACTCTCTGTTCTTGACGCCTTCCTTGAAGGCACAGATCGCTTGATGATCGAATCGTTCTCCACCGTATGATGCAGTGTGATCCATCTCTGGATGTAATCTCTCAGGGTCTCATTCGACTTTTGCACGCAGACCTGCAGCTCTGTCAGTCCTGCTGGTCGCTTGCAAGTTCCCTCAAATGTCCTGACGAACACTCGGGCAAGATCTTCCCAAGTGTAAATGCTGCTAGGAGCTAGCTGATTCAACCAGGCCCTGGCCGAACCCTCCAACATGAGTGGTAGGTGTTTCATGGCCACCTCATCATTGCCACCGCCAATCTGCACAGCCACTCGGTAGTCCTCGAGCCAAGTATCGGGCTTGGACTCACCAGTGAACTTACTTACCCCAGTCGCCAACCTGCAGTTGGGAGGGATCACCGCGGCTCTGATGGCTCTGCTAAAACATCCTGGTCCTGAAACATGGACTCGGCTGTTGGTGGGCGCATCTCTGTCGTGGCCTCCTCGATGGGCTCTGTTCCGGTCGACCAAACCTTGCACGATGATGGATCTCGCGTCAAAGCCTGGTTCCCTGGGGTCGACCGGAGCTCTCCATAACACTTGTCTTGGCCTTTGTCATCTTGCTGCCGAGGCGTAAGACCCACCCTTGGGGAGGTGGGCACTCGGCGCCGATCATCGCGATCGAATCGGTCATCATACTGATCACGTTGACCCCCACGTCCCTCACGCCGCGGAGGCGATCTTGGGCTATGAGCCGACTGGACTGTATTCGCAGCGACGGATCGACTGTGAATCCTATTGCGTGACTGTGACACAGCTGAATTCTGATCTCCTGCTGCCCGAAGCAAATCTCGGATCTGCATCAAGCCTCTGCCAGCCTCCGACTAAGAGGGCTGAATTGACTCTACTATACGGGCTGCAGCTGCTAGATTCTGAATCGGGGTTCAATATACCTGAGTTGGTTGCGGAAAGAGTTGACGTCGACTAGAATCGGGTACTCGTTGCCGCACGCGTTCGTCGAGTGCTCGCTGGAGGTTCTCCAGTCGAGTGCGCTCAGCCAAGTTGGCCAGACGCGCATCCTCCAAGGCACGAGCCTCGGGGGTTTCTCCTATGATGGGAGTATGCAGAGCATCCACATTCCGGCAGCGAAGATCTAACTTTGCAGAGAAGTGAGTGGCTCGGGTTGATATTCCTCTTGGACCTGAGCGGGGTCGCCTCCGCCAACCGCTCCGTCAGTGCGGGGGAAGCCGGGAGGACTACGAGGCCCATTGACCATCAGGACCTCCGCCGCTGGATCACTACTGTCGCACTCGGATGCAGTCTCTACGGAGCTAGTCGATAGATCGAACAGGCCGTAGAGAGATTCATTGGGCTCGATTGCCGCGACTTGGGTGGTGGCCGATTGGCGAGCCACTGCGTGTGTCACCCACCGCTGAAGCCTCGACCGACTAGAGCGCTTACGCTGGCGGGAGACATGGAGGAGGGCGACGAGTCGACCGTCTGGCCGACGGTTGCCGCGGGGCGCGCGGACACATGCACGAAAGTCGTCGCCCAGAGCGGAAGCGTCAATATCAAGTGGAGCCTCACGGAGCCAAGCGAGTCGTCGGCGATGAGCGTGAGCGCCGAGGCGGATCTCGCGACCCTCGACCAGAACTCCGCCGAAACCATGATGAAAGCGATCGAACAATTGCAACTTCTCCAATAAGTCGCTAAGACACCAGCCCCAAGGTGGGCGCCAAGCGTCGTGGTACTAACTGCGGCAGAGAATAGGGGTAAGTATGGAGAGGCAAGATCCTAGCTATGGAGTAGTTGTATCTGCGATGGATTCTGAGTTCGAGCCCTTCTCGGAGGAAGTAATAGCCCTCGTCTCGAAGCCAGGCGGTCGACCGGATTATAAGCGTATGAGTTACGAAGTGCGAACCCATACGCGGTGGAGGGGTGGCTTATATAGTGTCTGCCAGGACCCAGCCGGCCCACGTAGTGGAGAGTTTAAAGTACATTAAGGTCTGGCGTTACAGGTAACGCCTTACGTAAAGTGTCATCATGGCCATAAAGACTACTTTATTACAGACCGTTTGGATACAGAGTGGCTCTTGGACTCCTGGTGGTCGAGTGAATCTTCATGGTCGAGTGTTTTCGAGTCCGTCAAGTGGAATCCTTCTAGGTCGACTGGAAGGGAGTTTCTTCTAAAGATGTCCTTGGGAAGGGTACCTTGGACAGGTCCATGACCCTACCCTAGGTACATGACTTCATCAGCTTTGCCACAAATACGATTTCAACTACATGATCATGCAACGGCAATATGACAAAAGTAAAGTATGTCATGATGATGATGAACGGAACGGTGGAATGTTGCATGGCAATATATCTTGGAATGGCTATGGAAATGCCATAATAGGTAGGTATGGTGGCTGTTTTGAGGAAGATATAGGGAGGTTTATGTGTGATAGAGCGTATCGTATCACGGGGTTTGGATGCACCAGCGAAGTTTGCACCAACTCTCAAGGTGAGAAAGGGCAATGCACGGTACCGAAGAGGCTAGCAAAGGAGGAAAGGTAAAAGTGCGTATAATCCATGGACTCAACATTAGTCAAAAGAACTCATATACTTATTGCAAAAATTTAGAAGTCATCAAAAACCAAGTACTACGCGCATGCTCCTAGGGGGATAGATTTGTAGGAAAAGACCATCGCTCGTCCCCGACCGCCACTCATAAGGATGCACAAGCCGACTACACTTCATGTTTCAAATTTGTTACACAACTTTAACCATACGTGCATGCTATGGGACTTGATAACTTCAACACAAGCATTCTTTAAATTCATAATCATCCAACTAGCATGACTTTAATATCAATACCTCCATATCTCAAAACAATTATCAAGTATCAAATTGATCATAGCATCCAATTCACTTCCTATGATAGTTTTTATTATACCCAACTTGGATGCCTACCATTCTAGGACCAACTTTAAGATCATAGCAAATACCATGCTGTTCTAAAAGACTCTCTAAATAATATAAGTGAAGCATGAGAGACTAGCAATTTCTTCAAAATTAAGACACCACCGTGCTCTAAAAGATATAAGTGAAGCACTAGAGCAAAAACTATCAAGCTCAAAAGATATAAGTGAAGCACATAGAGTATTCTAGCAAAATTCTAATCAAATAGGCTTCTCCAAAAAGGTGTGTACAGCAAGGATGATTGTGGTAAACTAAAAAGCGAAGACTAATATAATACACGACGCTCCAAGCAAAACACATATCATGTGGCGAACAAAAATATAGCTCAAGTAAAGTTACCAATGAGCGAAGGATTTAAAGAGGGATGCCTTCCGGGGCATCCCCAACTTAGGCTTTTGGCTATTCTTGAATATCCTGGGGTTCCATGGGCATCCCCAAGCTTAGGCTCTTGCCACTCCTTATTCCATAGTCCATAAAAGCTTTACCCAAAACTTGAAAACTTCACAACAAAACTCAACAGGAAATCTTATAAGCTCCGTTAGTGAAAGAAAACAAAACCACCACATAAGGTACTGCAATGAACTCATTTTTTATTTAATTTGGTATTAAACCTACTGTATTCCAACTTCTTTATGGTTCATAGACTGAATTACTAGACATAGATGCATTGAAATAAGCAAAGAACACACGAAAAACAGAATCTGTCAAAAACAGAACAGTCTGTAGCAATCTGTAACTAACACAAACTTCTGGAACTCTAAAAATCCTAAAAAAATAGGATGTCCTGGAAAATTTGTTTATTGAACAGCAGCAAAAAGAATCAATGCAAAATCACGTTCCTGTGATTTAAAAAAATTTATATTTGTGCGTGCAAAGTTTCTGTTTTTCAGCAGAATCAAATCAACTATCATCGTAGGTTATCCTATAGGTTCTACTTGGCACAAACACTAATTAAAAGATAAAAACACATCTAAGCAGAAGGTAGATGCAAGATTTATTACTAAACATGAGCAAAAACAAAAAACATAAAGAAAATTGGGTTGCCTCCCAACTAGCGCTATCGTTTAACGCCCCTAGCTAGGCATAAAAGCGAAGATAGATCTAACGAGTGCAATCTTTGGCACTAAATTCATAAGTACCACGCATGATAGATTCATAAGGTAATTTGAATTTATTTCTTGGAAAGTGCTCCATGCCTTTCTTTAATGGAAATTGGAATCTAATATTCCCTTCCTTCATATCAATAATCGCACCAATCGTTCTAAGGAAAGGTCTACCAAGAATAATAGGGCAAGAAAGATTGCAATCTATAAAGAACGATAAAATTTACGGGCACCAAATTTCTATTTGCAACAATAAGAACATCATTGATCCTTCCTATAGGCTTTTTAATGGTGGAATCCGCAAGGTGCAAGTTTAAAGAGCAAACATCAAGATCATGGAAACCTAGAATATCACATACAGTTTTCGGAATCGTGGAAACACTAGCACCCAAATCACACAAAGCAAAACACTCATAATCTTTAATTCTAATCTTTATAGTAGGTTCCCACTCATCATTAAGTTTTCTAGGTATAGAAACTTCCAAATTAAGTTTTTCATCATAAGATTGCATCAAGGCATCAACAATATGTTGGTAAAAGCTTTATTTTGACTATAAGCATGAGGAGAATTGACAACGGATTGCAAAAAGGAAATACACCCTTTTAAAGAACAATTATCATAATCATATTCCTTGAAATCCGAGATAGAAGGTTCAATATTATTAGAAGTTGAGGATTCTCCAATCTCACTTTTACCAAATTTAGCATTAAGATCTAAAGACTCCGAATTCTTGGGACGCCTTCTAGGCAAAGTTGATTCATCATCAGTCCCATAATCATCAAAATTCATATTGCAAAACATAGATCTAATCGGAGATGCATCAATAACTTTAAGATCCTGTCGGGGCGGGGAGGATGCCGCCCGCCACGAACACCTATGGGGCCGGGGGCCCCTTGTCTGTGCGGTACGAGGGCGGAGGAGGCACAGAGAGCAGATCGAGGCGAGCACGCTGGCCTTTTACCCAGCCCGGAGCTCTCCGAGAGATAAAACTCCCTCTGCTGCTTTGTGTGTATTGAGCTCGGGAGCTTGAAGAGCTACTGATGGCAGCTACACCGAGCGAGAGGGTTGCGAATGAGTCGAACCAGCCGAACCCCTTCTCGTTGTGCATGGGCCTCCTTTTATAGTGCAAGGGGTCACCGACAGTGTCAACGAGGAGAAAGGGGTAAAATGTAAAAGAGGTGGTAGTTGGAGCAGTCTGCGGGAGCAGTGAAGCTACGGTCGTGAGCAGTGGTTTCTACCTACTTTTGACAGAGGGGGACAAGGGCATTTAATGCCCGTCGCCGTCGACCCCAAAAGCTCCCGCCCTAGCGTCTCCGTCTGCCACAGCGATGGATCCACCACCGTGAAGTGCCACCGTGTCCCCAGGCTGCACAGCCATCCGCCACGCGCCCCTGGAGAGGCCCCAGGGTGACGCGTGGGCAGATGAGCTGGAGCGTAGGCACACAACGCGACTCCCCCGGCAAGCAGCTTGCCGGGGTCTTGACCTTGTCGGGCCCGGGGGCTTGCCGGGCTCTGTAACTTGTCGCTCCCCGGGCCCCCGCCGGGACGCATGTAGCGCCGAGGCGTGTCTTCTATGATGTAATCTTCTAGTCTTCCCGGCGAGCTCCTCTCGCCAGGGCCTTGCGTGAGTGATGTAACCTTGAGCCTGGAACGGCCTTCCCGGCAAGCTCCGCTTGCCGGGGTCTCGATCTTCTGTCTCGTATACTTAGCCTCTGAGTGGTTTATTACGGAGCATGATGGTCTCCGGCAAGCACGTGGTAAACCTTGCCGCGGGAAGCTGTGACTGCCCGTGCACAAGTTGGGGTACTGAGGTACCCCTACCTTAGTACACCGACAGGAGCCCCCGGGCCTGGGCCACACACGGTGCCGAGGGCTGTTGGGCCAGGCCCAAAAGCAGCACTGCACACGCGCCCACCGGCGCGCCGAATCCACTTCGCATCCGCCGTATCCCCCGAATGGCAGCGTCGATTCTTGGCGTCGTGGGGAGGCAGGCGGCGCATGCGTCTTTAGGGCATCCACTCCGTGATCGTGGTGCAGGCGAGGTCACTTCACCCGTCGCTCGGCCCGCCGCCACGCGGCCCTCATGCACGGGGGTCGTGGGCGGCGAAGGTGGGAGACCGGGCCGTCACGGGCGAAGATGGTGAGTCGGCCCCGCTCCTCTGCCCCCCTCGTCTCCTGATTGGTCGGGCTGGGCGGTCGAGCCCCCACCTCGCCCTTTAAAAGGGGCGGAAGGGGAGCACAATGGTCTTCACACTTCATCTTCTCCCTTCGCCTTCAGCTTCTATTCTTCTTTCCGCCATGGAAGGAGGAAATCCTAGTTCCTCAACGGTGGCAGCGAGGGTCGCCTCCAGGCAGCGCACCTCTCCCTATCCCGCACCCGTGGCGGAGCGGGCAGCGAGGGGAAGAGGGAGGGGGCGAGGCAGCGAGCGAGGCCGGCGTGGTCGGCGGCCGGGAGAGGCGGTCGTGGCGATGTGCCTCCCCGTCTCCTCCGGCTCCTGTCCTCGGCGGTCCATCTTGAGCGATCCAGGAGTTCTTCATCAAGCTGCGCGGCGCCTCGTCGCCGCCTCCGGCTGCCGGCCCGTTCGCGGCGCGATGGAACCGGATCCGCCGAGGTGATGGAGTTGCGCATGAGGGCTGTGGGATCAGCGGCACTCGGGTGAGTGTCATGTCCCCAGCCCGGCGTGATGTGCCGACCGAGGTGGAAGGCGTTCGCCGGATCCACAGCTTGCGGCGGGGTTTACCCTCCATTTCAAGTTGATGGAGGCGACCTTCTCGCCGTCAAGGTCTTGAGGACTCGGGACCCGGGCGAGATCTTGTGTGGACAGCTCCTCCGATAGCGAAGGTCCCTCCTCGGCGAGAGCGAGGAGGGCGGCAGCGGCGGCGAGGGGATGGCGGGTCGACTAGGCGTCGGATGCCGCCCAGCGCCACCGGCGACCCCATCATCCGGTCGCCCGGCCTTCAACTCCAGGGCCGTCTCCTTGGCGGTGGCGCAGGAGGCTGCGGAAGAGGAAGAGGGGTGGCGGCCAGGCCGTCAAATCGAGTCTGAGGCGAGAGAGCCTCGTCGTCGTCGACGCCCCACCTCCTCGTCCTCAACCTCTGCCTCCGGAGCCTCCGTCTCCGCCAAGCTCCTGGCCGGCCCCCGGGAAGTTCTCTTGGTGTCTTCTGGCGCCCGTAGTTCTCCTAGGCGCCCCTTTCGCCCTTCCCGGCAAGCTTCTCTTGCCGGGGCCTCCTTGACCTACCTCCTGAACTCCTGAACAGAGAAACAGGAGAGGGATCACGGGCATCTTATCTTTCAATTTGTAAGCCCTTGGGCCTTAGTTGCATTTAAAATCTGTAATCCTCTCTATCATGTTTTTCATCCTCTTATGGACTTGTACTAAACTAGGATGTTTTTAATGAAAAAAGGGGGGAATGCTTGTCGGACCGAGTCCTTTACTTGACTTCGTGTCTTGTATGTTCCTATCCTACGCTCTCGGGGAGCTTGCCGGCGCGAACACGCTTGCTGAGTGCGGGACATCAGCAGCCCGCTGGCGGTGTTGCTTCCGGCAAGCAACCTTGCCGGGCCAGTCGCGACGCCCTTAACTTGTTGAGCAGACTCGAAAACGAAACAAGGGCGCGATACTTATCGCAGCTCACTTAAATCGTTGAGCGTGCTCGAAAACAAGATAAGGGTGCGGGCAGCGCACTTGTGTTTGTTGAGCGGACTCGGAAACAAAACAAGGGCCGGCGGGCCGCGACAGCTCCTCCGTGCATGGGTTTTACAAGACACGCTCGTTCAAGGACGCAGCCCCGCTTTCCCCAGTCCATGAGAGGATGCATGACGAGGGATGAAAAACTTATCTGGCGACGCAGCCCCCGGTGACTCTAGCTTGCCGGGGAGGAACTTTGGCACTCGCAGCCCCCGGCGACTCTGGCTTGCCGGGGAGGATCCTTGCCACTCGCAGCCCCCGGCGACTCTGGCTCCGCCAAAATCCAGGTGCTGGTGTGCTCTTCTGGTTTCTTCTTGTTGCTGTAATTTCAGCCATGAAAACAGCTGAGATAGATCTGCCACAGTTTCGTTATTTACATGTATATGTATGTAAATCCTTGCCGCGCAACTTTGCAATGCGATGCCGTGCCTTGCCCTTCGTATGTTTATACTCTACGCTCTTGGTGAGCTTGCCGGTGCGAACACGCTTGCTGAGTGCGGGACATCAGCAGCCCGCTGGCGGTGTTGCTTCCGGCAAGCAACCTTCTCGGGCAAGCTGCAGTGCGCCCGAATTGTTGAGCGGACTCGGAAACAAATCGAGGGCGCGACTCAGCCGCGAGTTGGCTCCTCTGCGCCCAAGTTTTTCATACGAAGGGTATCTCACGGCAGGGCTTGCTACGTTACACCCTCTACTTTACATCCTTTGCGCGCTTTTACCCTACGCTTCTAGGGAACCTGCCGGCAAGGGGCCCTTGTCGCGAGCGCTGAGTGCTGAACTCGAAGCAGCCTGCTGGCCAAGGTTTTACCGGCAAGCAACCTTGCCGTGGCTAGTCGCGACGCACTTAGCTTGTTGAGCGGACTCGAAAACAAGATAAGGGTGCGGCTATCCACGGGTAGGTTCCTCCGCGCACAGGTATTGCGTACAAAGGACGAACGTACGAGGATCATAACATAAAAATGCATGGAACTAAGGAGTGCTCTGCACAGAAGCTCGGATGACTTAGCTTTTCCGTCTTCTGCGATCCGACAAGACCGCACTTCTTCCTTGATTTCTTCCCTTGTACGTTTTCACCCTCACGCCTTCAGGGTACCTGCCGGCGCAAACACACTCGCTGAGTGCGGAACATCAGCGGCCCGCTGGCGGTGTCGCCTCCGGCAGGAAGAACTCGTCGGGCTAGTTGCGGCTCGCCTTCGTCGTTGAGCGGACTCGAAACAGATCAGGGGCGCAACTTAGCCACGATTCAACCCCTATGCGCACAGGTTCTCCATACAAGGTGCGAAATTTCAGGAATATAACTCAAAAGTTTGAAGCGGCTGCTTTCTTTGCCCTCTTGGCGGTGGAGCTCGATGAGTGCGTCCTCGGCGGCGGCGCAGCACTCCGGGAGGTGCGCTTGCGGATCGAGCACGAGCTGTTCTTGCGGGCTTTAGCCTTTTGCGGAGCTCGATGGCGTCCTCGGCGCGGCGCGGCACTCCGGAGAGGTGCGCTTGCGGGCGAGCACGAGCCGTTCTGCCGGGCTTAATCTATGGCGGAGCTCGATGCACGTCCTCGGCAGCGGCGCAGCACTCCGGAGAGGTGCGCTTGCGGGCGAGCACGAGCACTGCCGGACTTGGCCTTTGTCTTCTCGGCTTGCAGCGGCGCGAGGTTGCGGCTCTTTGTCTGTCGTTGTTGGCGGCGACCAGGCTCTTGATGGTAGCCCTCCGGTCTTGGCCTTGTCGCGGCTGGAGAAATCGAGCGATTGCGCCCTTATGGCGCTCTGCGGAGTGGAAGAGGCGGGAAGCGGCGGTGCGAGCGGGTATGCTCGGACTCCTAACGGTGTTAGGAGGAGGCGAGTCTGCCGGCGCGTCGCCTTGCTTGTGTCCGGACGATGGTGCAGAGCATCACCGTCCGGGCGTCCGCGAGCCTCCGGTGCGTCCTTGCCCGGCGGCGGATACCACCTCCCGTGGTATGGCGCTGCTGGGTTGTCATCGCTGAGATGGGCGTGGATCCACGGAGACGAAGCGCGGTCATCCATCCTCGCCCTGGATGCGGTGGCGCCCGCGAGTGTCTCGCCGGCGACCACCCTTAACAGCGTCTCCTCCGCCCACCGTTGGCTCGGTGGCGGCGGATGAGACGCAGACGGGCCTCAACCTCGAAGCTTCTTCTTGAGGCCATGGCGCGATTGTTGATGAAGTTCTTGTGGCCGGAGAGGTTGATGAAAAACGCGCCCGCGCAAACGCCGGATCAGGTCCGCACAACCTCGACACCCCCAACCTGGCGCGCCAAAGATGTCGGGGCGGGGAGGATGCCGCCCGCCACGAACACCTATGGGGCCGTGGGCCCCTTATGCATCTTGATGCGAGGCGGAGGAGGCACGAGAGAAGCGGATCGAGCGAGCAGCAGGCGGCCTTTTACCCAGCCGGAGCTCTCCGGAGAGATAAAACTCCTCTGCTGCTTTGTGTGTATTGAGCTCGGGAGCTTGAAGAGCTCGATGGCAGCTACACCGGCGAGAGGGTTGCGAATGAGTCGAACCAGCGAACCCCTTCTACGTTGTGCATGGGCCTCCTTTTATAGTGCAAGGGTCACCGGCAGTGTCAGCGTAGGAGAAAGGGGTAAAAATGTAAAAGAGGTGGTAGTTGGAGCAGTGCGGGAGCAGTGAAGCTACGGTCGTGAGCAGTGGTTTCTACCTACTTTTGTGAGAGGGGACAAGGGCATTTAATGCCCGTCGCCGTCGACCCCAAAAGCTCCGCCCTAAGCGTCTCAAATGTCTTGCAGCGATGGATCCACCACCGTGAAGTGCCACCGTGTCCCCGGCTGCACAGACCATCCGCCCACGCGCCTCGAGAGGCCCAGGGGTGGCGCGGGGGAGATGAGCTGGGCGTAGGCACCTGTGCGACTCCCGGCAAGCAGCTTGCGGGGTCTTGACCTGTCGGGCCGGGGCTTGCGGGCTCTGTAACTTGTCGCTCCCGGGCCCCCGCTGACGCATATAGCCCCGGCGTGTCTTCTATGATGTAATCTTCTAGTCTTCCCGGCGAGCTCCTCTCGCCGAGGGCCTTCGTGAGTGATGTAACCTTGAGCCTGGAACGGCCTTCCCGGCAAGCTCCGCTTGCCGGGGTCTCAATCTTCTGTCTCGTATACTTAGCCTCTGAGTGGTTTATTACGGAGCATGATGGTCTCCGGCAAGCACGTGGTAAACCTTGCCGCGGGAAGCTGTGACTGCCCGTGCACAAGTTGGGGTACTGAGGTACCCCTACCTTAGTACACCGACAGATCCTCATCATTATTTTCATGAAAACTAGAGGAACACGCTTTTATAAAGCTTTTTTTAGCACGCAATCTAGCGGTTCTTTCCTTGCACCCGTCAATGGAAATTCTCATTACTTTGAGAGACTCATTGATATCATGCTTAGGAGAAGAAGATCAAAGTTCAAGAGAATTAACATCAAGCGAAAGTCTATCAACGTTCCTAGCCAAATCATCAACTTTGAGCAATTTTTCTTCAAGCAAAGCATTAAAATTCTTTTGAGAAATCATAAATTCTTTCACACTATTCTCAATATCAGAGGGCATCTTATTAAAATTACCATAAGAGTTATTGTAGGAATTTCCATAATTATTAGAGGGATTACTAGGGAACGGTCTAGCATTAAAGTTTCCTCTATAAGCATTGTTTCCAAAACTATTCCTTCCAACAAAATTCACATCCATAGAATCATTATTATTCTTAATCAAGGAAGACAAAGGCATATCATTGGGATAAAGAGGTGTATTTTTAGTAGCAAACATCTTCATAAGTTCATCCATCTTTCCACTCAAAACATTGATTTCTTCTATAGCATGCAGTTTCTTACTAGAAGATCTTTCGGTGTGCCTGTCGGTGTCAAAACCGGCGGATCTCGGGTAGGGGGTCCCGATCTGTGTGTCAAGGCTGATGGTAACAGGAAGCAAGGGACACAGATGTTTACCCAGGTTCGGGCCCTCTCGATGGAGGTAAAACCCTACTTCCTGCTTGATTAATATTGATGATATGGGTAGTACAAGAGTAGATCTACCACAAGATCGTAGAGGCTAAACCCTAAGAGCTAGCCTATGATGGTATGAATGTAATTGTGATCAGCCTTCTAAGGACCAACCTCTCCGGTTTATATAGACACCGGAGAGGACTAGGGTTTACATGGAGTCGGTTACAAGGAATGAAATATAATATCCGGATCGCCAAGCTTGCCTCCCACGCAAAGGAGAGTCCCATCCGGACATGGGCCGAAGTCTTGAGTCTTGTATCTTCACGCTTCAATAGTCCGGACGTAGTACACAGTCCGGCTGTCCGGATACCCCCTAATCAAGGACTCCCTCTATTGCCCCTGAACCAGGCTTCAATGATGATGAGTCCGGAGCGCAGTATTGTTTTCGACATTGCAAGGCGGGTTCCTTCTCCGAATACTCCAAAGTACCTGTTACGACGAATTATGTCCGGCCCCCAATCATTGTTGTGCTCCTCGGCTTCAGCGCCTCAGTAATGACCATCTCCATGTGTCGGCGAATCACGAGAGTCGAACATTTTGCATTTGCCATCCTCGATCCTCCGGCCAACCGTCTATTTGAAGGGACAGGTATTCTCAGATCCAAGCCTCACTCTTCTCCCCGAGCTAGCATCCTAGGCGCTCATGAAAACCATCCAGCATGGCGGTCGTGCATAACTCTTACCTTGCCCCCTCGCTCTA
Source organism: Aegilops speltoides (assembly GCA_021437245.1). Classification (NCBI taxonomy): domain Eukaryota; kingdom Viridiplantae; phylum Streptophyta; class Magnoliopsida; order Poales; family Poaceae; genus Aegilops; species Aegilops speltoides. Next base: position 479,785,937 of record CM038144.1, read on the forward strand.
AGTCGGAGTTGGGGAGGTGCTCGATTCCTCACGAGTCGTTTAAGTAAAATTCTGAGACCAAGGGTTTCTCCACCGGCGTTCATGGTCTCCTCCGAGCTGGAATAGCCACTTATAGCCGGAGGAGCAGTGAGGATCTCTAACCCATCTCCGGACGGCGGATATGCCTCATCTCGCATCTGCTGAGGGGCGTCGGGTTTCCTATCCATCCGTTTTTTCCCGGGCTCTTGGAGTTTTACGGCCTCCAGTTACACAATCTTACCCAAGCCTCTATTCTGCACATAGCGGGGTATGTCGCCCTTTGCGAGCTGTTTTTAGGCTGCGAACCACACTTCGGATTATGGAGGAAGCTGTTCTGCCTTGTCCCCCGCACCCAGGGAGAGTCCCTATGTCAAGTGGGCGGGGCCAAAGTATGGCGCATCACCGAGACCGGATACCTGTCCGGCACTCCTAAGAAGGCACTAGAAAACTGGCCTTCAGAGTGGTTCTATATAAATGACGTTCTCCTTCCGGATCCAGTCCGAATAGGCCTCCCTAAGTTCAGCAGCATACTGCGGAGCTGCGCTTAAATGGCGCCCAGGGCCCTCAAGAAGAGGACACAAAGGAGGTATACCTCCTGATGAACAGGATAAAGTCGCTGGCCAAATCCGGACTGACGATAGTCGAGGTCATGGCGATATGCATAAGGCGAGGAGTGCAACCGCTCTGATGTGGAAGCCCATGTGGCATTTCAATGGGGAAGACGACGCCACCCATTGCGGCCGTAAGGGTCCGGACTCCGCTGCTACTTTGGCGAGGATATTGTCCGATTTGTACAAAGGGGAAGAGGAGGAATTCCTCCGCATAAAAACGCGGGACAGATTCTCCATGTACAACCCCCCAGAGTGGGTAAGTTGCCATTCTTTTCCCAGCTTTGCTTACTCTAGTGTCCTTCCGCTGAGATTACTTGCATCAATGCTTCTGAGCAGGAACTGAGGAGGGCCGTAGAGGGAACATTCAGCCCCTCCCCGCAACCAGAGGACCCTGGAAGAGCCCTAGATCCGGGACTCAAGGTAGACCCGGATATTACTATGGAGCTTGTCAACGGGGTATTTTATCAGGCTAGCTAGGATGGCGCCCTAGTGGCCATTACGACCGACTACCCTGGACTGCTCCCCGCATCGCGTGTAAGCTGGGCTAAAAAACCCTATCCTTCGAAGAGGATTCGCCCCAAGTATTGTAATTTACCCCTGAGGCATCATTCTATTTGCAGAAACGACGGCCGAAGCGAAGGGCCGAGCCCCTAGGGACTCGTCAACCACGGGCGCCCGGATCAGGCAGGCTCAAGAGGAAGGCGGTGAGGGTTGACACACCGCTACAGAGGTAAAGTAATGACCTGTCCTGCAATTTACAGATGTCGGAGTAATGGGCCATGGGTAGGCTGACCCAGGACCCAAGATCTTTCAAGACACCGAGTCCCAGAAGGGCGACCTCCGAGAAGGCCGAGTCCCGGCTGGGCGACCTTCAAGAAGGCCGGGCCTCAGCTGGCGACCTTAGGGAAGGCCGAGTCCCAGCTAGCGACCTTCGAAGAAGCAGAGTCCCCAGACGGCGACTCTGGACCAAGCCGACTCCGAGCTTACGACCTCCCAAGGGGCCGACTCTGAGAGTCGGCCCGCGACCTTCCACGACGACCAACGCAGGGTACAGCCCGTCGTGGCTGTCCCCTCGGACCCATGGGAGGGGGCATGGCTCTGATGAGCAGCGTCACGGGAGATCTCCGGTGAGGTGCAGCCTTTGTTGCCATACCACCCCGACCTCGGCCCACAGTGCTGCACCTTGTACCCACTCAACAATGGCAGCGTCTGGCCCGAAGATCGCCCGGGCCCTCCGTCGATGAGATAGAAGAGCTCGGTAGGAGAGTCAGAAAGCGGCCCCTCTGAGTCGGCCGCCCGGTCGGCCGCCTCTGGCTGGGGCCCCCAAGCCATAAACCAGTTGGACGGGGAGTGGCAGCAGTGATCACTGACGGTAGCGGCCTGTTCCCACGCCCCTGACCGAACTGCGTCATCAGAAGTCTTGCCTGATACTCAGCTTTGTCTGGGACCCGACCCATGGTGCGGCCCAGGCCCAGCGGAGAAAGACGGCTGAAGAGAGGCTGACGGCCCGGGGCCACGCCCGATCAGATACCCTTGTACCCCGGGTAGGCCTATCTAAACCCCAGGCACCCATGCAAAGGTTCGGCCTGAGCAGGTTCTTAGACACATAGCAAGAGGAAAGAAGCTAGCCTTGCTCCTTCACGCCTCCACAGCTCGAGGAGCACCCTTGTACTATCCCCCATAGTGACCATGCGGAGACCCCCTTGAGCAGCGATGGGGTATTATCTCCTCGGAGAGCCCCAGTGGGTAAGATTCGCCGGCGTGCATGTCTTCGCCTCATCCGTTTCGAGCACCGGCGACGTTCTACTCGCCCCACCATGATAAGCCATCCGTTGGCATATATCGCACCCAACCCCAACATTTGGCGCCCACCGTGGGGCGAGGTGCCGTCGTCCGGAGATCTGTACGGGCGGAACCCTCTTCCTCCTGGCGGCGCAGCAGCCGGCTTCGCGGATGGGGCCTGCATCGGCCTTGCTGCGTGGCGTCGAAGCCGTCTGCCTTGGCGGCCTCGCCGAACTCCTCGGTGAGTCGCCTCTCAACGAGCCCAGCGCCCGAGCACCGCGCGGGTGGCTCCGAGAACCTTCGCGGGCCTCCTTGACTAGCTTCAAGTCGCGGCCGAGCCCGCCGTGAACTTAGAGTCCGTGGGCTCCTCCGACCCGATCGCGGTCGACTCCGGCGCCCGTATCGCGATACCTTCCCCACCAGCGTGGTGGTCACGACGAGCGCTTCCGTACGAGGAGAAGCGGCGGAAGCGCCGTCCACGGAGGTGCTCGTCATCGGCCACGCGAGCACTCCGGAGCGCCAGAGACCCCGCGCTGCGCTGCAAGAACCTGTCGCGCCCCTCCGGAGGAGCAGGCCTTGAAGATCTGGAAAAACGCCGCCTTCAGCTTATCGAAGGCGCCAAGAAGTTAGCAAGCATGAGCGCTTTATGCAGAAAGCGTACCAGCCAGGTGGATCGCGCTGGTGGCACGTACGCCGGCTCCGGCCCAGGCGAGCCGTCTTGGCGCTGATCCCGAGCGCGCGCAGCCATCGCCGATCTGTTCGGGCGGCGCCCGTCTCGCCACCTGCGGAGAACATCCGCGCCCTAAGCGGCATCGAAGCGAGGACCTCGGCGGCGAAGCGCGCCGTGTGATGACGGAGCGAGTCCAAAGCTCCTCGATGCGGTTGCTGCCAGAAGCGGCAGCAAGCGGCGGCTTGACCTGCAACGCGAAGAATGACGACTTACCCCTCGCCCGAGATCAAGGCGCTACCTCCGGGCGCTTGATCCGGCGGAGTCCGCGGAGGAGGAGAAAA
>CM038144.1:481111369-481422597 GCA_021437245.1 Aegilops speltoides
AACTCCTGTTTTGAGTTACTAATCTTAGCAACCGAACAAGTATCAAATACTCAGGGGCTACTATAAACACTAGTAAGTCACACATCAATAATCTGCATATCAAATATACTCCTGTTCACTTTGCCATCCTTCTTATCCACCAAATATTCAGGGCATTTCCGCTTCCAGTGACAATTTCTTTTGCAGTGTAAGCACTCAGTTTCAGGCTTTGGTCCAGCTTTGGTCTTCTTCACGGGAGTGACAACTTGTTTGCCATTCTACTTGAAGTTTCCCTTTCTTTCCCTTTGCCCTTTTCTTGAAACTAGTGCTCTTGTCAATCATCAACACTTGATGCTCTTTCTTGATTTCTACCTTCGTTGATTTCAACATCACGAAGAGGTCGGGAATCATTTTCGTCATCCTTTGCATACTATAGTTCATCATGAAGTTCTACTAACTTGGTGATGGTGACTAGAGAACTCTGTCAATCACTATCTTATCTGGAAGATTAACTTCCACTTGATTCAAGCGATTGTAGTACCCAGACAATCTGAGCACTTGCTCACTAGTTGAGCGATTCTCCTCCATCTTTTAGCTATAGAACTTGTTGGAGACTTCATATCTCTCAACTCGGGTATTTGCTTGAAATATTAACTTCAATTCCTGGAACATCTCATATGGTCCATGACGTTCAAAACGTTTGTGAAGTCCCGATTCTAAGCCGTTAAGCATGTTGCACTAAACTATCAAGTAGTCATCATATTGAGCTAGCCAAACGTTCATAACGTCTGCATCTGCTCCTGCAATAGGTTTGTCACCTAGGGTGCATCAAGGACATAATTCTTCTGCGTAGCAATGAGGATAAACCTCAGATCACGGATCCAATCCGCATCATTGCTACTAACATTTTTCAACACAGTTTTCTCTAGGAACATATCAAAATAAACATATGAAAGCAACAACGCGAGCTATTGATCAACATAATTTGCAAAATACTACCAGGACTAAGTTCATGATAAATTTAAGTTCAATTAATCATATTACTTAAGAACTCCCACTTAGACAGACATCTCTCTAGTCATCTAAGTGATCACGTGATCCAAATCAACTAAACCATAACCGATCATCACGTGAGATGGAGTAGTTTTCAATGGTGAACATCACTATGTTGATCATATCTACTATATGATTCATGCTCGACCTTTCGATCTCCGTATTCCGAGGCCATATCTGCATATGCTAGGCTCGTCAAGTTTAACTTTGAGTATTCTCGTGTGCAAAACTGGCTTGCACCCGTTGTAGATGGACGAGAGCTTATCACACCCGATCATCACGTGGTGTCAGGCACGACAAACTTTGGCAGCGGTGCATATTCAGGAGAACACTTCTTGATAATTTTAGTGAGAGATCATCTTAAAATGCTACCGTCAATCAAAGCAAAATAAGATGCATAAAGGATAAACATCACATGCAATCAATATAAGTGATATGATATGGCCATCATCATCTTGTGCTTGTGATCTCCATTTCGAAGCACCGTCGTGATCACCATCGTCACCGGTAGCGACACCTTGATCTCCATCGTAGCATCATTGTCGTTTACGCCATCTATTGCTTCTCGACTATCGCTACCACTTAGTGATAAAGTAAAGCAATTACAGCGCTTGCATTTCATACAATAAAGCGATAACCATATGGCTCCTGCCGCGTTGCCGATAACTTCGGTTACAAAACATGATCATCTCATACAATAAAATATAGCATCACGTCTTGACCATATCACATCACAACATGCCCTGCAAATACAAGTTAGACGTCCTCTACTTTGTTGTTGCAAGTTTTACATGGCTGCTACGGGCTGAGCAAGAACCGTTCTTACCTACGCATCAAAACCACAACGATAGTTTGTCAAGTTGGTGCTGTTTTAACCTTCGCAAGGACCGGCGTAGCCACACTCGTTCAACTAAAGTTGGAGAAACCGACACCGCTAGTCACCGTGTGCAAAGCACGGCGGTAAAACCAGTCTCGCGTAAGCGTACGCGTAATGTCGGTCCGGGCCGCTTCATCCAACAATACCGCTGAACCAAAGTATGACATGCTGGTAAGCAGTATGACTTGTATCGCCCACAACTCACTTGTGTTCTACTCGTGCATATAACATCAACGCATAAAACCTAGGCTCGGATGCCACTGTTGGGGAATGTAGTAATTTCAAAAAAATTCCTACGCACACGCAAGATCATGGTGATGGCATAGCAACGAGAGGGGAGAGTGTTGTCTACGTACCCTCGTAGACCGTTAAGCGGAAGCGTTATGACAACGTGGTTGATGTAGTCGTACGTCTTCACGAATCGACCGATCCAAGCACCGAACGTACGGCACCTCCGTGTTCAGCACACGTCCAGCTCGATGACGTCCCCCGGGCTCCAATCCAGCGAAGCGTCGCGGATGAGTTTCATCAGCACGACGGCATGGTGACGATGATGATGTTCTACCGGCGCAGGGCTTCGCCTAAACTCCGCGACGATATGACCGAGGTGGAATATGGTGGAGGGGGGCACCGCACACGGCTAAGGAACGATCCGTAGATCAACTTGTGTGTCATGGGGTGCCCCCCTGTCCCCATATATAAAGGAGCAAGGGGAGGAGGGCCGGCCAAGGAGGAGGAGGCGCGCCCAAGAGGGGCAATCCCTACTCCAAGTAGGATTGCCCCCTCTTTCCAAGTCCTACTAGGAGAAGGGAAGGAAGGGGAGGAGAAGGAGAAGGAAGGAGAGGGAGGAGAAGAAGGAAAGGGAGGCCGCCCCCCTAGTCCAATTCGCTTGCTAGGGGGGCCGCGCGCCTTTCCTCCTCTCTTCCACCACTTGGCCCATGAGGCCCATTGCTCCTTCCTCGTATTCCCGTAACTCCCCGGTAACCCCGAAAATACCCGAATCACTCGGAACCTTTCCGAACTCCGAATATAGTCGTCCAATATATCGATCTTTATGTCTCGACCATTTCGAGACTCCTCGTCATGTCCCCGATCTCATCTGGGACTCCGAACTCCTTCGGTACATCAAAACTCATAAACTCATAATATAATTGTCATCGTAACGTTAAGCGTGCGGACCCTACGGGTTCGAGAACTATGTAGACATGACCTAGAACTATTCTCGGTCAATAACCAATAGCGGAACCTGGATGCCCATATTGGTTCCTACATATTCTACGAAGATCTTTATCGATCAAACCGCATAACAACATACGTTGTTCCCTTTGTCATCGGTATGTTACTTGCCCGAGATTCGATCGTCGGTATCCAATACCTAGTTCAATCTCGTTACCGGCAAGTCTCTTTACTCGTTCCGTAATACTTCATCCCGTAACTAACTCATTAGTTACAATGCTTGCAAGGCTTAAGTGATGTGTATTACGAGGGCCCAGAGATACCTCTCCGACAATCGGAGTGACAAAACCTAATCTCGAATTACACCAACCCAACATGTACCTTCGGAGACACCAGAGAGCACCTTTATAATCACCCGATTCGTTGTGGCGTTTGGTAGCACACAAAGTGTTCCTCCGTAAACAGGAGTTGCATAATCTCATAGTCATAGGAACATGTATAAGTCATGAAGAAAGCAATAGCAACATACTAAGCGATCAAGTGCTAAGCTAACGGAATGGGTCAAGTCAATCACATCATTCTCCTAATGATGTGATCCCGTTAATCAAATGACAACTCATGTCTATGGTTAGGAAACATAACCATCTTTAATTAACGAGCTAGTAAAGTAGAGGCATACTAGTGATACTGCTTATCTATGTATTCACACATGTATTATGTTTCGGTTAATACAATTCTAGCATGAATAATAAACATTTATCATGAAATAAGGAAATAAATAATAACTTTATTATTGCCTCTAGGGCATATTTCCTTGAGGAAGCTTCAATTCGGGTAAGTAATGTAATTTACATTCACATGCTTGCTTTGCATGAAAAATGCCTTACCCGCCGCTATTTTCTTCACCGCCTCAATCTCTGGAGGGCCTTATGGGCCTCGGCCTTAGCGGCTTTGGCACTTTCAAGAGCCGAGGCAAGCTCGGACTCTCAAGTCTTGAGTCGCGCCCAAACTCTCATGCTTCTCCATGAGAGCACGGAGCTCTTGCCGCTCCTCCGCCACCCGCGCCTCCTGCTTCTCTCGCTCCGCTCGTTCTGCGGCCGCATTGCGTTCGGCCGCGGACACGGCCTCCTTCAGGGTCGCCACCTCGTTCGTGGCCCCTGAAGTGCTCATGTTATCCTTGTCATTTCTATTCCAACCAAAATCCTTTTCTGTAAGGTACAAACTTATTACGATGTTACTCACCTTCTTTGTCCTCGAGCTGCTTCTTGGCCAGGCCGAGCTCATTCTCGACCCACTCGAGGTCTTGCTTCAAAGCACCGACCTCCATGATCGGTCTGGGCAGAGGTCGGCAGCACACCTGCAAACCCATATTGACATAATTTTAGCACTTCACAGATATCTTTTTAGATCCTCGGTCCGGTTTTCTTTCCGAACATCGAACCGAGCATCAGGGGCTACTGTCTATGTGGTATTACATTACATATTTTAAACTTCTTACCTCAAAGCCTGGTAGAAGGCTGCTGCAGGCTTCGGTCAGCCCGCTTTTGGCGAGCTGAACTTTCTGAATCACCGCACTCATGATAGTGTGGTGCTCTTCCTCGATGGAAGCGTCGTTGAGCGCTTCCAACAAGTTGTCCGGCGCCTCCGGTTGGACGGAGGCTGCCGGTGTTGCGGTCTTGCCCTTCTTACGAAGGGGCCACCTGCTGGACTCCAGAACCACTGCGGGTTCTGGCATGGAGTCCGGCGCGAAGTCCGGAAGGCTGCCTTGTGGCACCTCGAGCCTCCTCTTGATGGGTCCCTCACGGGATCCCACTCGGCATCCTCGGCGTCGCGAGGGTGGAGGCAATCGAATGGAATCTACATCCGACGGAGCAAGGACCCGCTGAAAGCGGGAAGATCGCCCTCGGCGGACTACTGGTAGTGTGCGGCATTAGAAGGACACTATGTGACATAAAAGAGAAATTATAAATCATTTAGGAGTCCGGATACTTACGATCTTGCCGGAGGCTTGGCCCTTGAGGGCCACCCTTCGTCGCCAACGTTGGCGTTGGCGGAGCTGTCCGGAGGAAGGTCCTTCCTCTCTTGAACCCTTCGGCCTCCCCCGTTGGGGAAGCCTTCCTCTTCCTCTCTCCCCCCTCTTGGGGAGAGTCTTCTTTCTCCTCCTCGTCTTCGGGGAGGAGTCCGCCTCGGAGCCATCGGACGATGAGTCTGATATCACCTGGCGCCGGGAACTCCTTCGGGTTCCCGTGGCCTTCTTCTTGGCCTTCTTCTCGGCACCACATAAAGGGATTCGAACCAGCAGCCCGTCAAACGGGTGTCCGCTGGGTCTTCAGGGAGGGGAGCCGGACAGTCTACCTGTCCGGACGTCCTCTGCCAGTCCTGTCAAAGGCATTGGGAGTTTTAGATCCCACAATAGAGTCAAACTATGAAAAAAAAATGTCCCATAGAGGATAGAAAAGCATGGACTCCACGAAGGCCCCCTCGAGCGGTGGCGGGGCATTTTGCCCACCATCAAAACCGGCGGATCTCGGGTAGGGGTCCCAAAGCTGTGCGTCTAGGCGGATGGTAACAGCGAGGCGAGGGACACGATGTTTTACCCAGTTTGGGCCCTCTCGATGGAGGTAAAACCCTCGTCCCGCTTGATTAATATTGATGATATGGGTAGTACAAGAGTAGATCTACCACGAGATCAAGGAGGCTAAACCTAGAAGCTAGCCTATGGTATGATTGTTGTAATGGATGTTGTCCCTCGGACTAAAGCCCTCCGGTTTATATAGACACCGAGAGAGGATAGGGTTACAAAGAGTCGGTTACAATGGTAGGAGATCTACATGTCCGTATTGCCAAGCTTGCCTTCCACGCCAAGGAAAGTCCCATCCGGACACGGGACGAAGTATTCAATCTTGTATCTTCATGGTCTTGGAGTCCGGCGGACGATGATAGTCCGGCTGTCCGGACACCCCCTAGTCCAGGACTCCCTCAGTAGCCCCCGAACCAGGCTTCAATGACGATAAGTCCAGCGCGTTATATAGTCTTCGGCGTTGCAAGGCGGGTTCTCCTTTAAGTTCAATGTACCTGCCGGACAGTGTCCGGCTTCCTTATCAATGTTGCGCTTCTTGGCTTCCACGCCTAATAATGGCCTTCTTCCACGCGTCGCATGAATGCAAAAAGGCGAGGTATCTTTATGTTTTACCCCTAGCTGTGCAAATAATCTGCCTATAAGAGAGGCAGGAATCCAGATCCAAATCACACCATCCTCCTTCCGCGTGTACTCATCGGAGCGCTTCTGACCAAGAATCCATTCCATCATGGACCATCGACGCGGCTCCTCTTCCCGCGCTCCCAGCCCTCTGCCAGGAGATTGGAGGAGATGCTTTGTTCCGCACAATAAGCTGGTGAAGCTCCAAGCGGAGGGATATCTCCCTCCGGCCTTCATGGTTCCGGTTCGAGCCGGGCTGGCCACCTACAAAGGTGGGAAGCAAGCGGAGGCTACCCAAGTCCCAACAAAGGGAGCGGGTATGCTTTGTCCCCTATCGATAAGGGGCTCGGTTTCTGTACATCCGTTCCTCCGCGGGCTCCTAGAGTTCTCGGACTCCAGCTCCATCACCTCACGCCCGCCTCTATCCTGCATATCACGGGATCGTAGCTCTTTGCAAGCTGTTTACGGCGTCGAGCCCCATTTCTTTTGTGGAAGAGGTTGTTACGCCTTGTACCCGTTCTCATGAGGGTCCATATATCAAGTGGCGGCGCCAAAATTTGGCGCATTCTTGGGACGGATATCCATCCGGAACCCCTAAGAAGCGTCCGAAGACTAGCCTTGAATGGTTTTACATAGAAGATGCTCATTGTCGGACCTGTTCGGATCGGCCTCCGGAGTTGATAATGCTCCTCTGAAGAAAGCCTTAGTTGGTGTCCACGGAGCCCCAATTGGAGGAAGACAAGGCGTTCATTATTTGATGGGCGGATAAGATTCTTGGACCATTCGGGTTGACCATGATTGGAGTCATGGCAACATGCATTATGTGGGGTGCAGCCACTGTCTGAGGCCACCCATGTGGGACTTCAACGGGGAAGACGATGCCACCCGTCATGGCCGCAAAGGACCGGATTCGGCCGAGGACCTGGCGAAGATCCTGTCCGGCCTGTACAAAGGGGAGAAGGAGGACTTCCTCCGGACGAACCCGTTCAATGGGTTCTCCATGAATAATCCCCGGCGTTGGGTAAGCGAATACCCTGTGTGCCCGACCCATGCCTTCGAAGTTTAAGCTTCTTATATTGTATTTTTCGACGCAGGAGCTGCGTCGGGTTGTGGAGGACATGCGCAGTCCAGCTCTACAACCCGAGGATCCGGAGAGATCCCAGGATCCTGCCTCCGAAGAGGATTCAGACATAAAGGTGGAGCTAATCGACGGGGTGTTCCACCAGCTCAGCATGGATAATGCTTTAGTCGCCGTCATGGCTGACTACCCCGGACTATATCCGGCTTCCCAGGTGATTGTGACCGAAGTCCCGACACCATTATTTCTTCCTCGCTCATTTCTGACCTTCGCATACGATGGTGTTTTGCAGGAAGCGCCTTCAGGGTGGGAAGCCGAGCCCGTGACGGCTGACCAACAAAGGCTAGTCCGGACTAGTAGGCGGAAGAGGAGCGGGCGCGGATTGAAACGTCTCCGCAAAGGTATAGCTCACAGTTCATTATTTGGAGCAACGTTCCTAGGAAGCGTTTGAGTGCTCATGACTTTTGTAGGAGAAAAGGCACCCGCCAGACTGCGGACGTGGAGGTTGCCAATCCAACCTCTACCAGTCAGGCTCCGATGCACAGTGCGGAGGGGAGGCGGCGCAAAGCGCGAGCGACCTCCTCAACGGAGGATGCCGACAAACTGTCCACCACCAAGTCTGAGGTGGAGAGCGCCATGAACCATAGGCGCCGCCGGACAGTATTTCGTGACACATGCTTCTCCCCTGAGGCGTTGAATGCCTTTAACACAGGGGACGCGCACCTCCGTGCTGCTCAAGATGGTTTTACCAGAGCCACGGAGTAGTATGTAAAAGACATACGGGTAAGAGAATTTAATAGTTGTATATGCGGTAGCCCCGAGACTTAAAGTAGTTATATTAACTGATTTAAGGATCATTTGAAGCGTGGGATCTTACCGAGAAGAATACCCAACTGTCTCGGGGCTGCAAGAGTGCAAGGCCCAACTTGAGGCGCACTTGCTGCTGAGGAGGAAACACGAGACCCCTCCCGGTAACACATTATTTTAATAATATATATATATATATATATATATATATATAAGCGGCATGCGCGCAAAGTCTAATAATGACATTGCGAGTGCTTTGCGGACAAGATCCGGACGAGCAAGAACTCTGCGCCCGGTGAAGGCGGCGAGAGGTCTTGAATAGAGTGCAGCAAGAAAGGAACATGCTCTAAGATGCCCACGCCCATCTTGGAGAAGAGCTGAAAGCGTTCGGGCGAGCTGTCCGGCTCCGTTAAGGAGAATCGGCGGCTTCGTCGCGGCATTTATAGTAAGTGCTTGGCGAACTCCTTTGAAAAGAAGAGTTTGGCGAGGAAGTCAATTGACAAAATATGTGCAGTAGGTATACTCACAGTCGTCTGAGGAGGATATGCCCGTGTCGACGGGTGATCAACTTCGAACTATTGCAGCTGCTCGAGCGAGTTCGGCAGGCAATGGCGGCATCGTCCGGGCTTTATGGTCAGCCCTCTCCCTACCGAAGGCCTTGGGGAGCTTGTGGAGAAGCTTGAGGAGTCTTGGCAGTGCTTCCGTTTATGGAAGATTTCGACTGCCGCCAAGGTGCCGAGGAGGCTGGGCCATGGTGAAGGCGCGGTACAAGAAGGTGGATCCCAATCATATGGCGAGTCGGACCTATGGGGCCCGATGGGAAGGAGATCCTGTGAGTTTAGTATCTGACCAAGTAGAGTTGGCTGCTAAATTTTCCCAACGGGATCAGAATTGGACAGCTGTTAGGCGGGATTGAGGAGGAATCTGATCGATCGATGTGACAATGTATTTTAAAATGACATGTAAAATGCCTTCTAGCGGATTGTAGATCGTTTGTCTTTGCCGACCTTTTCGCTTCAACCTCGGGGCCCTAGAGTCGGAGTGTGTCGAATACCTTCTCGGTTAAAAACAACCGGGGCATGCATGGAGACCAGGCGTAGGGGTCATTAGTGCTTTATCAGACAAGTGCCCAACTAGTTATGTTATATTACATGGTTAGTAAGAAACATCTTCCAGGGAGAATAGTTCCGTTAAGGGTTCCTTTCCCTGGGAGGCATGCCCTAAAGTGCATGTCCGGACTGCGAAAAAAGCAAAAAAACATCTGGGGGCAGATAAATAAGTAGGTAAAAAATCATCTTTCAAGTCACCGACCGAATATTCCCTTAAGAATGCTAGCTTTCGGCTTCACCCAGTCTGAGGTACACATCCGGTGACCAGCAAGTAACAATCGCAGAGGTGCTCCCTTTACCTCCTAGCCGAACAATCGGGAACGTAGGGGTAAGCACAGGGCGAGCAACCCAGCTTGGCCAAAACTTAAGTCATATCGATGCATATAATGGTGAATAAAAGGTACATGTGGAAGCTTGACACATGTTACGGGCATAAAGCCCTTATAATTAAGCTTACGGTAAAGAATCCCCGGTATAATGAGTGCGGATGGCACATCAAGTGTATGAACAATGCGCAAGTAGGCCCTTAAGGGCTTTTTAGTAAAGTGTTAAGAGAAAAAGAGAAACAAAAGATAGCTGAAGTGTAAAAATTTGAATGGGGAAGGGGCGAACTCTTAGTCGGCGCTAGGCATAGAATCTTCGGAGGCGGGCTGCGTTCCATGGGTTCGGCTCGAGTCGGTTGTCCGACGCATTTTGTAGACGATACGCTCTGCCGGTCAGGACTTGATCGATAATGAAGGGGCCCTCCCATTTGGGCTTGAGCTTGTCCTTTTTCTTGTCCGGCAGGCGTAGAACTAGTTCGCCAACGTTGTAAGTCTTGGCCCGTACTTCTCTGCTTTGATATCTTCGAGCCTGCTGCTGATAGAATGCGGAACGAGCCTTGGCGACGTCGTGTTCTTCCTCCAATGTGTCCAAGCTGTCCTGCCGATCCAGCTCGGCTTCTCTTTCTTCGTACATGCGCACTCGAGGTGAGTCATGAATGATGTCGCAGGGCAGAACTGCCTCTGCGCCGTATACCATAAAAATGGTGTGAATCCGGTGAAATGCGGTTGGGTGTTGTCCGCAGCCCCAGTCTGGTCGAGCTCCTCTACCCGGTCGTGTCGATTTTGTAAGTGACCGCACTAGTGCGGGTTTGATGCCACTCATTATTAGACCATTTGCTCGTTCCACTTGACCGTTGGTTTGAGGATGATAGACTGAAGTGTAATCGAGCTTAATGCCCATATTTTTGCACCATGATTTAACCTCGTCGGCCGTGAAATTCGTGCCATTATTGGTGATGATCTTTGTGGGGACACCAAAGCGATGTACTACCGGAGATAAAGTCTATCACTGGTCGGACTCTGCGTTTTGGTGGCTTGGCCTCTATCCATTTGGTGAATTTGTCCACCATGACCAATAGGTACCTTTGCTTGTGGGTTCCTCCTTTAAGGGTCCAACCATGTCAAGCCCCGGACATGACAGACGGTAATGGGTATAGTTTTTAGGGCGGTGGGTGGCATATGGCTCGATTAGCAAAGAGCGACAACCGGCGCATCTTTGGACTAAGTCTGAGCATCTGCCGGGCCGTCGGCCAATAAAATCCTATCTGGAATGCCTTTCCTACAAGGGCCCGAGCTGCGGCATGGTGTCCGCCTAGTCCGGCATGAATTTCAGCGGAAGGTTTCGCCCTTCCTCTTGGAGATACACCTTTGAAGGACTCGGTTGTGCTTTTCTTATAAAGTTCGCCCTCATGGACCTTGTAGGCTTTAGATCGCCGGACAATACAGCGGGCCTCATTTTGGTCATCGGGAAGTTCCTGCCTAAGCAAGTAAGCTAGGAATGGTTCTATCCACGAGGCGATTATTGCCATTATGTCGTGGGCTGAAGGTGTTATGTCATCGGCTGAATCGCCTGTTGGTGCGGCTCTTTTCGGTTTGTTATTTCCGGACTCCTCTTCCCATAGTATGGATGGCTTGAAGAGCCGTTCCAGGAAGATGTTTGGAGGGGCAGCGTCACGTTTTTGCGCCGATGCATGCGATCGTCGGCTGCTTGGTTATTATCCGGGCTCGTGATGGAATTCAAGTCCTTCAAACCGAGTGACATTTTAGGACAGCGTTGCGATATGCTGCCATTTTCGGATCCTTGGCGTCAAAGTCTCCATTTATTTGGGATATTGCAAGGTTTGAATCCCCGCGCACCTCTAGGCGTTGAATGCCCATGGAGATTGCCATCCGGAGACCATTTAAAAGGCCTCGTATTCAGCTGCGTTGTTGGAGTCTGTGTACATTATCTGAAGTACAGATTGGACTGTGTCCCGGTTGGGGGCGTCAATCGACGCCACCCCAATCCGAACAACATTTTAGAGCCGTCGAACTGCATAATCAATTGGAGTATCGCCGTACTCTTTAGGGAGTTCGACCGTCCATTCAGCGACAAAGTCAGCCAAAACTTGTGACTTTATAGCTCGCCGAGGTTTGTAAGTTATATCGAATGGTAAGAGCTCAATGGCCCATTTTGCGATCCTGCCCGTCGCGTCGTGGTTGTCTATAAAGTCGTTGAGTGGTACTTCGGAGGCCACTGTTATCGAACACTCTTGAAAGTAGTGTCGGAGCTTCCGGGATGCCATGAACACCGCGTACGCTATCTTTTGATAGTGCGGTAGCAGGACTTGCGGGGGTTAACACGGTGGATCGTAGTACACTGGTTTTGAAGAGAATTCATGCCCTTACGTCTCTCGTTAAACGACGAGTACCGCTTACTTACAACTTGATGTGTTGCGCGATGTATAACAACATTGGTTCGCCCGGGTTGGGCGCAGCCGGGACGGTTGTTGCCAATATGGCTTTTATTTCTTGAGTCCGGCGGTGGCAGCATCCGTCCACTCGAAGTGTTCGGTGCGCCTAAGGAGGCGATAGAGGGGCAATGCTTTTTCTCCTATATGGGAGATAAAGTGGCTTAGAGCCGCCACCCATCCAGACAATTTTTGTATTTGTTTGAGGTCTTTTGTGATATCTAGCTGTGACAAAGCTCGGATCTTGGCTGGGTTTGCTTCAATTCCTCTACCGGATACAATGAAGCCCAGTAGCTTTCCGGCTAGGACACCGAAAACGCATTTTTCCGGATTCAGCTTGATGTCATATGCTCTGAGATTGTCGAATGTGAGCCTCAAATCGTCTACTAGAGTTTCGACGTGTTTGGTTTTGACGACTACGTCGTCTACGTATGACTCTACTATTTTGCCGATCTGGGTGGCCAGACATGTTTGAATCATGCGCTGATATGTTGCGCCGGCGTTTTTAAGTCCGAAGGGCATCGTGTTGAAGCAGAATGGTCCATATGGAGTGATGAATGCCGTTGCGGCTTGATCCGCTTCCGCCATCTTGATTTGATGGTATCCGGAGTATGCATCAAGGAAGCACAATGAATCGTGCCCTGCGGTAGCATTGATTATCTGGTCGATGTGGGGGACTGGGAAGGGATCCTTTGGGCAAGCCTTGTTGAGGTCTTTGAAATCGGCACATAGGCGCCGAGTTTGTCCTTCTTGGTACCACTACAAGGTTTGCTAGCCAATCCGGATGTTTGATATCTCTGATGAATCCGGCTTCCAATAGTTTGGCTAGCTCTTCTCCCATTGCCTGTCTTTTGGGTTCGGAAAATCGTCGAAGAGCCTGTTTGACTAGCTTGAATCCTTTTAGGATGTTTAGGTTGTGTTCTGCCAAACTGCGTGGGATTCCGGGCATATCCGAGGGGTGCCAGGCGAAAATATCCCAATTTTCCCGAAGGAATTCTCGCGATCTTGGCGTCTACATCGAGGTTCAATTGTGCCCGATGGAGGCCGTCTTTGTTGGAGTCGTTGGATGGACCTGGAATTTTACTATTTCGTCCGTTGGTTTAAAGGAGGTGGGCTTGGATCTCTTATCGAGTATCACATCGTCCCTATTCACCATATTTGATGAGTTCTTCTGCCGCTAGGGCTTGGATAGTGCCTCGGGGCTAATCGGTGTCTTGTTTTTAAGTGCTATGTCCGGATCACTAACGGTTTTGAGCTTCATGTACTAATGGATGCGGTTTGAAAAATTGTGAATGCCTCTCGTCCTAATATAGCGTGATATCCGTAGCAGGGCCACTTGGGCGTGACTTCTTGGGATCTGTAATTGTCCGTGAGCCAAACACCACATCGAGTGTGATTTTTACAAGGATTATTCCTCTGAAGGTTGTCTGCTTCGCTCAATCGGCTCGATCTATTTTCATTTTTGAAGAGTTTCCTCGTAGATGAGGTTTAATCTCCATGAGGACCTTTGTAAGTCATGAAGGAAATATGCCCTAGAGGCAATAATAAAGTTATTATTTATTTCCTTATATCATGATAAATGTTTATTATTCATGCTAGAATTGTATTAACGGAAACATAATACATGTGTGAATATATAGACAAGCAGTGTCACTAGTATGCCTCTACTTGACTAGCTTGTTAATCAAAGATGGTTATGTTTCCTAACCATGACAAGGAGTTGTTATTTGATTAACAAGGTCACATCATTAGTTGAATGATCGATTGACATGACCCATTCCGTTAGCTTAGCACCACGATCGTTTAGTATGTTGCTATTGCTTTCTTCATGACTTATACATGTTCCTATGACTATGAGATTATGCAACTCCGTTTGCGGAGGAACACTTTGTGTGCTACCAAACGTCTGGCGTAATCGGGTGATTATAAAGGTGCTCTCTGGTGTCTCCAAGGGCACTTGTTGGGTTGGCGTATTTGAGATTAGGATTTGTCACTCCGATTGTCGGAGAGGTATCTCTGGGCCCTCTCGGTAATGCACATCATTATAAGCCTTGCAAGCATGTAACTAATGAGTTAGTTGCAAGATGATGTATTACTGAGCGAGTAAAGAGACTTGCGGTGGCGAGATTGAACTAGGTATTGGATACCGACGATCGAATCTCGGGCAAGTAACATACCGATGACAAAGGAACAACGTATGTTGTTATGCGGTCGACCGATAAAGATCTTCGAGAATATGTAGGAACCAATATGGGCATCCAGGTCCGCTATTGGTTATTGACCGAGAATAGTTCTAGGTCATGTCTACATTGTTCTCGAACCGTAGGGTCCGCACGCTTAAGGTTTCGATGGCGGTTATATTATGAGTTTATGAGTTTTGATGTACGAAGGAGTTGAGTCCGGATGAGATCGGGGACATGACGAGGAGTCTCGAAATGGTCGAGGCGTAAAGATCGATATATTGGACGACTATATTGGAGTTCGGAAGGTTCGAGTGATTGGGTATTTTGAATCTGGGAGAGTTACGGAATTCGTATTGGGCCTCATTGGGCCATACGGGAAAAGGAGAGAAAGGGCCAAAGGGTGGCGCACCCTCCCCTTGCTCTAGTCCGAATTGGACTAGGGAAGGCGCCCCTTCCTTCCTTCTCCTTCTCTCTTCCTTTCCTTCTCTCCTACTCCCCTACATGGAAGGATTCCTAGTTGGACTAGGAAAGGGAATCCTACTCCGGTGGGAGTAGGACTCCCCTAAGGCGCCCAAACCTAGGCCGGCCTCCCCTCCTCCACTCCTTTATATCTGGGGTAGGGGCACCCCATAGACACACAAGTTGATCTTGATCGTTCCTTAGCCGTGTGCGGTGCCCCCTCCACCATATTCCACCTCGGTCATATTATAGCGGTGCTTAGGCGAAGCCTGCGCCGAGAAACATCAAGATCGTCACCATGCCGTCGTCTTGTGGAACTCTCCCTCGACACTCTCTTGGATTGGAGATCGAGGTGCGTCATCGAGCTGTCGTGTGTCAAGAACTTCGGAGCCGGAATGCGGTGCTTGGATCGGTTGGATCGCGAGGAGAACGTCGACTACTTCCTCTACGTTGTGATCGCTTCGCTTGGTCTCACGAGTGCGTAGACAACACTCTCCCCTCTCGTTGCTATGCATCACCATGATCTTGCGTGGCGTGGGAAAATTTTGAAATTACTCGTTCCCCAACAGTGGTATCGAGCCTAGGTTTTATGGTTTGATGTTTTATGCACGAGTAGAACACAAGTGAGTTGTGGGCGATATAAGTCATACTACCTACCAGCATGTCATACTTTGGTTCAGCGGTATTGTTGGATGAAGCGGCCGGACCGACATTACGCGTGACGCTTCGCGAGACTGGTTTCACCGCCACGAGCACTTTGCTTAAAGGTGACTAAGGGTGTCGGTTTCTCTCACTTTAGTTGAACCGAGTGTGGCTCGCCCGGTCCTTGAGAAGGTTAAACAGTCTATTTGACAAACTATCGTTGTGGTTTTGATGCGTGGGTGAGATTGGTTCTTGCTTAAGCCCGTAGCAGCCACGTAAAATTTGCAACAACAAAGTAGAGGGCGTCTAACTTGTTTTTGCAGGGCATGTTGTGATGTGATATGGTCAAGACGTGATGCTATATTTTATTGTATGAGATGATCATGTTTTGTAACGAAGTTATCGGCAATGGCGAGGAGCCATATGGTTGTCGCTTTATTGTATGCAATGCAAGCATACATAATGCTTTACTTTATCACTAAGCGGTAGCGATAGTCGTAGAAGCATAAGATTGGCGAGGCGACAACGATGCTACGATGGAGATCAAGGTGTCGCGCCGGTGGCGATGGTGATCATGGTGGTGCTTGGAGATGGAGATCACGAAGCACAAGATGATGATGACCATATCATATCACTTATATTGATTGCATGTGATGTTTATCTTTTATGCATCTTATCTTGCTTTGATTGACGGTAGCATTATAAGATGATCTCTCACTAAATTATCAAGTAGTGTTCTCCACGAGTATGCACCATTGCCAAAGTTAAATCGTGCCCGGACACCACGTGATGATCGGGTGTGATAAGCTCTCGTCCATCTACAGCGGGTGCAAGCCAGTTTTGCACACGCAGAATACTCGAGTTATACTTGACGAGCCTAGCATATGCGAGATATGGCCTCGGAACACGGAGACCGAAAGGTCGGCGTGAATCATATAGTAGATATGATCAACATAAGATGTTCACCATTGAAAACTACTCCATCTCACGTGATGATCGGTTATGGTTTAGTTGATTTGGATCACGTGATCACTTAGATGACTAGAGATGTCTGTCTAAGTGGGAGTTCTTAAGTAATATGATTAATTGAACTTAAATTTATCATGAACTTAGTCATGGTAGTATTTTGCAAATTATGTTGTAGATCAATAGCTTGCGTTGTTGCTTTCATATGTTTATTTTGATATGTTCCTAGAAAATTGTGTTGAAAAATGTTAGTAGCAATGATGCGGATTGGATCCGTGATCGAGGTTTATCCTCATTGCTGCCTGAAGAATTATGTCCTTAATGCACGCTAGGTAGCGGACCTATTGCGAGGAGCGGATCACGAGGCGTTATGAGCGTTTGGCTAGCTCAATATGATGACTACTTGATAGTTTTGTGCACCATGCTTTATGGCTTAGAATCGGGACTTCAAAGATGTTTTGAACATCATGGACCATATGAGATGTTCGAGGAATTGAAGTTAATATTTCAAGCAAATACCCAAGTTGAGAGATATGAAGTCTCCAACAAGTTCTATAGCTAAAAGATGGAGGAGAATCGCTCAACTAGTGAGCATGTGCTCAGATTATGCAGGTACTACAATCGCTTGAATCAAGTGGGAGTTAATCTTCCGATAAGATAGTGATTGACGAATTCTCTAGTCACCATCACCAAGTTAGTAGAACTTCGTGATGAACTATAGTATGCAAGGGATGATGAAAATGATTCCCGAGTTTTTCATGATGATGAAATCGATGAAGGTAGAAATCAAGAAAGAACATCAAGTGTTGATGGTTAACAAGACCACTAGTTTCAAAAAAAGGGCAAAGGGATAGAAGGGAACTTCAAGAAGAGCGGCAAGCAAGTTGCTGCTCAAGTGAAGAAGCCCAAGTCTGGACCTAAGCACGAGACTAAGTGCTTCTCTTGCAAAGGGACTGGTTCTTTGAAGCGAGAACTACCCCAAGTATTTGGCGGATAAGAAGGATGGCAAAGTAAACAAAGGTATATTTGATATACATGTTATTGATGTGTACTTTACTAGTGTTTATAGCAACCCCTCGGTATTTGGTACTGGTTCGGTTGCTAAGAGTAGTAACTTCGAAGCGGAGTTGCGAATAAGCGAAAACTAGTTAAGGGTGAAGTGGCGATGTGTGTTGAAAGTAGTTTCAAGATTGATATGATCATCATCGCACACTCCCTATACTTTCGGGATTAGTGTTGAACCTAAATAAATGTTATTTGGTGTTTGCGTTGAGCATGAATATGATTTGATCATGTTTATTGCAATACGGTTATTCATTTAAGTAAGAGAATAAACTGTTGTTACTGCTTACATGAATAAAACCTTATATGGTTACACACCCAATGAAAATGGTTCATTGGATCTCGATCGTAGTGATACACATATTCATAATATTGAAACCAAAAGATGCAAAGTTAATAATGATAGTGCAACTTATTTGTGGCACTTGCCGTTTAGGTCATATCGGTGTAAAGCGATGAAGAAACTCCATCTTGATGGGATTTTGGAATCACTTGATTATGAATCACTTGGTACTTACCATGCCTCATGGGCAAGATGACTAAAACTCCGTTCTCGGACTATGGAGAGAGCAACAGACTTATTGGAAATAATACATCTTGATGTATGTGATCCGATGAGTGTTGAGGCTCATGGCGGATATCGTTATTTTCGACCTTCACAGATGATTTGAGCAGATATGGGTATATCTACTTGATGAAACATAAGTCTGAAATAGTTGAAAGGTTCAAAGAATTTCAGAGTGAAGTGGAAAAATCATCGTGACAAGAAAATAAGGTTTCTCCGATCTGATCGCGGAGACAAATATTTGAGTTCTGAGTTTGGTCTTCAATTAAAACAATGTGGAATAGTTTCACAAATTCATGCCACAGAACACCACATCATAATGGTGTGTCCGAGCGTCATAACCGTACTTTATTGGATATAGTACAATCTATGATGTTTCTTACCGATTTACCAATATCGTTTTGGGATCATGCATTAGAGACAGCTGCATTCACGTTAAATAGGGCACCATCTAAATCCGTTGAGGCGACACTATATGAATTGTGGTTTAGCAAGAAACCAAAGTTGTCGTTTCTTAAAGTTTGGGGCTGCGATGCTTATGTGAAAAAGTTTCATCTGATAAGCTCAAACCCAAATCGGAGAAGTGCGTCTTCATAGAATACCCAAAGGAAATTGTTGGGTACACCTTCTATCACAGATCCAAAGGCAAAACATTCGTTGCTAATAAATGGATCCTTTCTAGAGAGGAGTTTCTCTCAAAAGAAGTGAGTGGGAGGAAAGTAGAACTTGATGAGGTAATTGTACCTTCTCCCTTATTGGAAAGTAGTTCATCACGAAATCTGTTCTGTGACTACTACACCAATTAGTGAGGAAGCTAATGATGATGATCATGTAACTTCGGATCAAGTTACTACCGAATCTCGTAGGTAAACCAGAGTGAGATCCGCACAGAGTGATGCGGTAATCCTGTTACGGAAGTCATGTAACTAGACCATGATGAACCTACGAACTATGAGGAAGCGATGATGAGCCCAGATTCCGAAATGGCTTGAGGCCATGAAATCGAGATGAGATCCATGTATGAGAACAAAGTGTGGACTTTGGTGGCGTTGCCGATGATCGGCAAGCCATAGAAAATAAATGGATCTTCAAGAGGAAGGCGGACGCGATAGTAGTGTTACTATCTACAAAGCTCGACTTGTCGCAAAAGGTTTTTGACAAGTTCAAGGTGTTGACTACAATGAGATTTTCTCAACTCGTAGCGATGCTTAAGTCTGTCCGAATCATGTTAGCAATTGCCACAATTTATGAAATTTGGCAAATGGATGTAAAACTGCATTCCTGAATGGGTTTTAAAGGAAGAGTTGTATATGATGCAACCAAGAGGTTTTATCGATCCAAAGGAGCTAACAAAGTGTGCAAGCTCCAAATGATCCATCTATGGACTGGTGCAAGCATCTCGGAGTTGGAATATACGCTTTGATGAGTTGATCAAAGCATATAGTTTTATCTGAGACTTACGGTGAAGCTGTATTTACTAAAAAGTGAGTGGGAGCACTACAACATTTCGATAAGTATATGTGAATGACATATTGTAGATCGGAAATAATGTAGAATTATTCGCAAAGCATAAAGAAGTGTTTGAAAGGAGTTTTTCAAAGAAAGACCTCGGTGAAGCTACTTACATATTGAGCATCAAGATCTATAGAGATAGATCAAGGCGCTTGATAAGTTTTTCAATGAGTACATACCTTGACAAGATTTTGAAGTAGTTCAAAATGGAGCAGTCAAAGAAAAGTTCTTGCACGTGTTACAAGGTGTGAAATTGAGTAAGACTCAAAACCCGACCACGGCGGAAGATAGAAAGAGAATGAAAGTCATTCCCTATGCCTTGGCCATAGGTTCTATAAAGTATGCCATCTTTGTGTACCAGATCTATTGTATACCCTACCTTGAGTTTGGCAAGGGAGTACAATAGTGATCTAGGAGTAGATCCTTTGACAGCGGTCAAAATTATCCTTAGTGGAATAAGGATATGTTTCTCGATTATGGAAGTGACAAAAGGTTAAATAAGTAAAGGGTTACGTCGATGCAAGTTTTGACACCGATCTGGATGACTCTAAGTCTCGATCTAGATACATATTGAAAGTGGGAGCAATTAGCTAGAGTAGCTCCGTGCGAGCATTGTAGACATAGAAAATTGCAAAATACATAACGGATCTGAATGTGAAAGACCCGTTGACTAAGACTCTCTCACAAGCAAAACATGATCACACCTTAGTACTCTTTGGGTGTTAATCACATAGCGATGTGAACTAGATTACTGAATCTAGTAAACCCTTTGGGTGTTGGTCACATGGCGATGTGAACTATGGGTGTTAATCACATGATGATGTGAACTATCGATGTTAATCACATGGTGATGTGATCTAGATTATTGACTCTAGTGCAAGTGGGAGATGAAGGAAATATGCCCTAGAGGCAATAATAAAGTTATTATTTATTTCCTCATATCATGATAAATGTTTATTATTCATGCTAGAATTGTATTAACCGGAAACATAATACATGTGTGAATATATAGACAATCAGTGTCACTAGTATGCCTCTACTTGACTAGCTTGTTAATCAAAGATGGTTATGTTTCCTAACCATGGACAAGGAGTTGTTATTTGATTAACAAGGTCACATCATTAGTTGAATGATCGATTGACATGACCCATTCCGTTAGCTTAGCACCCGATCGTTTAGTATGTTGCTATTGCTTCCTTCATGACTTATACATGTTCCTATGACTATGAGATTATGCAACTCCGTTTGCGGAGGAACACTTTGGTACTACCAAACGTCTGGCGTAATCGGGTGATTATAAAGGAGTACTACAGGTGTCTCCAAAGGCACTTGTTGGGTTGGCGTATTTGAGATTAGGATTTGTCACTCCGATTGTCGGAGAGGTATCTCTGGGCCCTCTCGGTAATGCACATCACTTAAGCCTTGCAAGCATTACAACTAATGAGTTAGTTGCAAGATGATGTATTACGGAGCGAGTAAAGAGACTTGCGGTAACGAGATTGAACTAGGTATTGGATACCG
This sequence comes from Aegilops speltoides, assembly GCA_021437245.1. Lineage (NCBI taxonomy): Eukaryota > Viridiplantae > Streptophyta > Magnoliopsida > Poales > Poaceae > Aegilops > Aegilops speltoides. The sequence continues at coordinate 481,132,331 of CM038144.1, forward strand.
ACGATCGAATCTCGGGCAAGTAACATACCGATGACAAAGGAACAACGTATGTTGTTATGCGGTCGACCGATAAAGATCTTCATAGAATATGTAGGAACCAATATGGGCATCCAGGTCCCGCTATTGGTTATTGACGAGAATAGTTCTAGGTCATGTCTACATTGTTCTCGAACCGTAGGGTCCGCACGCTTAAGGTTTCGATGATGGTTATATTATGAGTTTATGAGTTTTGATGTACCGAAGGAGTTGAGTCCCGGATGAGATCGAGGACATGACGAGGAGTCTCGAAATGGTCGAGACGTAAAGATCGATATATTGGACAACTATATTCGGAGTTCGGAAGGTTCCGAGTGATCCGGTATTTTTCGAGTCTGGGAGAGTTACGGGAATTCGTATTGGGCCTCATTGGGCCATACGGGAAAAGGAGAGAAAGGGCCAAAGGTGGCGCGCCCTCCCTTGCTCTAGTCCGAATTGGACTAGGGAAGGGCGCCTTCCTTCCTTCTCCTTCTCTCTTCCCTTTCCTTCTCTCCTACTCCCCTACATGGAAGGATTCCTAGTTGGACTAGGAAAGGGAATCCTACTCCCGTGGGAGTAGGACTCCCCTAAGCGCGCCAAACCTAGGCCGCCTCCTCCTCCACTCTCCTTTATATCACGGGGCAGGGGCACCCCATAGACACACAAGTTTGATCTACGGATCGTTCCTTAGCCGTGTGCGGTGCCCCCTCCACCATATTCCACCTCGGTCATACCGTAGCGGTGCTTAAGCGAAGCCCTGCGCCGGTGAAACATCAAGATCGTCCTGCGCCGTCGTCTTGTGGAACTCTCCCTCGACACTCGGCTGGATCGGAGATCGAGGGATGTCATCGAGCTGTCGTGTGTCAAGAACTCGGGCGCCGAGTAACGGTGTCGGGATCGGTCGGATCGCGAGGAGAACGTCGACTACTTCCTCTACGTTGTGATCGCTTCGCTTCGGTCTCGAGTGCGTGAGACAACTCTCTCCCCTCTCGTTGCTATGCATCACCATGATCTTGCGTGTGCGTAGGAAAATTTTTGAAATTACTACATTCCCCAACACTTCAGCCGCTAGGGCTTCGGATAGTGCCTCCAGGGCTAATGCGGCTGTCTTGTTTTCGGCGCGGAGTGCTATGTCCGGATCACTAACGAGAGTGATTATTCCACCGGGCCCAGGCATTTTGAGCTTCATGTACCCGTAATGGGGTACGGCTTGAAAAATTGTGAATGCCTCTCGTCCTAATATAGCGTGATATCCGCTGTTGAACGGGGCCACTTGGAACGTGACTTCTTCGGATCTGTAATTGTCCGGCGAGCCGAACACCACATCGAGTGTGATTTTTCCGGTGCAGCGCGCTTCCCGGCTAGGGATTATTCCTCTGAAGGTTGTGCTGCTTCGCTCAATGCGGCTCCAGTCTATTTCCATTTTTTGAAGAGTTTCCTCGTAGATGAGGTTTAATCCGCTGCCGCCATCCATGAGGACCTTTGTAAGTCGAAAGCCGTCCACTATTGGACTAAGTACCAATGCGGCTGGTGCTCGGGCTGTTCGGAATTTAGGTTCGTCGCTGGCGTTGAAGGTGATGGCTGTGTCGCTCCATGGATTTGTTGTTGCTACTTTGTAGACTTCGACGAGGCTGCGGATTGTTCGTTTCCGCATATTACTTGATGCGAAAGTCTCGAAGACTGTTGATACTGTACCGATATTGTTGGAGTGGTTTTCCGGGGCTAGAAGCTCCTCGCCACTTTTGGCCACCTGCCGTAATATCCAACATGCTCGAAGGCTATGTGTTGGGATGGTGCCCTCTGTACTGTGAATTTTACAGGGTCCGCTAAGCCATCCCTCCAGCACGGTTCCATGCCCTTTACGGGGTTTTTGCTTTTTGGTTTTTGTATCTGGTGCCTGAGTGTAATGCACCCTTTTGTTGCGGACTAGGGTTGTATTCGGGGCCGGATTGTCCCAAAACTTATTTTCGGTTTTAACTCTCCATCGCACAGTACGTTCGTACTATGGACGCCAGGTCGGCGAATCGTGTAATTTCACGACGGCTGACGGCATTCAAGATTCCCTCGTCCGTGTAATTATTGCAAAAAAATGAGATTGCGTTTTCCTCTCGGCAGTCCTTTATCCTGTCCATAACCAGGAGGAATCTGGCCCAGTAGTGATTTACTGTTTCAGCGGGCTCTTGCCGGATTAGAGATAGATCGCATATGTCTGGGCGGGCGGGCGGAATTAAGTCCGGAACCCTACCCATCTCAAGGCTCGAAGGCCGAGAAGTTTCCAAATTTGGAAGCTTGGATTGCTGGGCGTTATCCATCGAGTCGATCGATGCGACTTTAAGTTCAGTGCTTGATCGAAGTCCGTCCCTCCGCGGGAATCCGGCATGGAGGGTTCGGGAGCTCGGATATGACTGGTTTTCAATACAGGAGAAGAGTCGCCGCGTTGTTCCTCTACCACTGCGACGTGGTGAGTGACCTGGGGAGAGTTACAGATCGGTTTTAAGCCCAATCTGATTGTAGTCTGTAGTGACTCCCAGGGCGGCGATGCGATCCAAGAGCTCGTTCACGGACGAGAGCTCTATTGGATCCAGCCGCTCGGCGAATTCCGAGCTGGCGTGAAGATTGCTTTTGACGACTTGAGAGGTCATTGTCGAAGCGGTGGCCGGACAGGCGGTCATAAGAAAACCGCCTAGCCGGATAGTTTGGCCGGCGGCCAAGGCTCCTTTGACGAAAATACCGTCTTTGAAGACGGGAGGAGGCATCCTTCCTATCGGTGACGACACAGAGGAACTCTCAATGAAAGCACCAATGTCGGTGTCAAAACCGGCGGATCTCGGGTAGGGGGTCCCGAACTGTGCATCTAGGCGGATGGTAACAGGAGACAAGGGACACGATATTTTACCCAGGTTCGGGCCCTCTTGATGGAGGTAAAACCCTACGTCCTGCTTGATTAATATTGATGATGTGTATTACAAGAGTGGATCTACCACGAGATCAAGGAGGCTAAACCCTAGAAGCTAGCCTATGGTATGATTGTTGTAATGGATGTTGTGTCCTACGGACTAAAGCCCTCCGGTTTATATGGACACCGGAGAAGGCTAGGGTTACACAGAGTCGGTTACAATTGTAGGAGATCTACATATCCGTATTGCCAAGCTTGCCTTCCACGCCAAGGAAAGTCCCATCCGGACATGGGACGAAGTCTTCAATCTTGTATCTTCATAGTCTTGGAGTCCGGCGGACGATGATAGTCCGGCTGTCCGGACACCCCCTAGTCCAGGACTCCCTCAGACGCCCTTCACTACCTTCGTCTTGACACTGAAGGTCTTTAGCCACAAGCCGAAGTGGGGCTGGATGCAGAGGAAGGCCACGCACACGACGATAAACTCCGAGATGTTGAGGATGAAGTTTGGCGCCAGATCGTGGAAGTCCAGGCCGTAGTAGTACATGAGCCCCCGGACAAAGGGATGAAGTGGGAAGCCCAGTCCTCGGGGGAAGTGGGGAAGGAATACGACCCTCTCATGGGGCCTGGGGGTGGGGATGAGCTGCCCCTCGTCGGGCAGCCGGTGCGCGATGTCGCTGGACAGGTATCCGGCGCCGCGCAGTTTTTGGATGTGCTCCTCCGTGACGGAGGAGACCATCCACTTGCCTCCCGCTCCGGACATGGCTGGAGAAGGTTGAGGCGAGATGTGCGAGCTTGGGCGCTGGAGCTCGAGTGCGCGGAGATGGATAAGCAAAGGAGGAGGAAGACGTAGGTAAAAAAGGTGCATCCTTATCCCCTTATATATGGGCGGACAAAGACTATGCGTCCCCACCGGCCTGGTAAAACTCGCTTATCTCCCAAGCGCCACCATCAGTGGCGCGGTTGGGTTACCCACGTCCGTATTGATGGGAATCCCGGAATAAGGGGAACACGATCTCTGCTTCGACAAGACGTGCCAAGGAAACCGCTTTGCTAAACGCGCTGAGGTGGTATAATAAAAACGATTCAAGTGAAGGCTTGGTGGTGGTATGACGTCATGCCACAAAATACGTCAGCAGGTTGAACTTGTGTACATGTTATTCTCTCTACGGTGGAATGTGGAATTTATTTTGCAGAGCTGGACACTATCCTGGTGTTCACAATCTTCTATGAGTTATTCGGAGGAGGAAGCCGCCTTGAAATGCCGAACAATATGCGCGCCGGACTCATCGTCATTGAAGCTTGGTTCAGGGGCTACTGAGGGAGTCCTGGACTAGGGGGTGTCCGGATAGCCGGACTCCAAGACTATGAAGATACAAGATTGAAGACTTCGTCCCATGTCCGGATGGGACTTTCCTTAGCGTGGAAGGCAAGCTTGGTGATACGGATATGTAGATCTCCTACCATTGTAACTGACTCTGTGTAACCCTAGCCCTCTCCGGTGTCTATATAAACCGGAGGGTTTTAGTCCGTAGGACCAACAACCATTACAACAATCATACCATAGGCTAGCTTCTAGGGTTTAGCCTCCTTGATCTCGTGGTAGATCCACTCTTGTACTACCCATATCATCAATATCAATCAAGCAAGAGTAGGGTTTTACCTCCATCGAGAGGGCCCGAACCTGGGTAAAAACATCGTGTCCCTTGTCTCCTGTTACCATCCGCCTAGACGCACAGTTCGGGACCCCCTACCCGAGATCCGCCGGTTTTGACACATATAATGAGAGTGCGTATAATCCATGGACTCAACATTAGTCAAAAGAACTCATATACTTATTGCAAAAATTTAGAAGTCATCAAAAATCAAGTACTACGCGCATGCTCCTAGGGGGATAGATTGATAGGAAAAGACCATCGCTCGTCCCCGACCGCCACTCATAAGGATGCACAAGCCAGGTACACTTCATGTTTCAAATTTGTTACACAACTTTAACCATACGTGCATGCTACGGGACTTGCTAACTTCAACACAAGCATTCTTTAAATTTATAATCACCCAACTAGCATGACTTTAATATCACTACCTCCATATCTCAAAACAATTATCAAGCATCAAACTTTTCTTAGTATTCAACGCACTCAAAAGAAAGTTTCACATATCTTGAATACCAAGTATATAAGGTTTTTAAGCAAATTACCATGCTCTTTAAGACTCTCAAAATAATACAAGTGAAGCATGAGAGTTCATCTATTTCTTCAAAATAAAACTACAACCATTCTCTAAAAGATATAAGTGAAGCACTAGAGCAAATGACAAACTACTCCGAAAGATATAAGTGAAGATCAATGAGTAGTCGAATAATTGTGCAACTATGTGAAGATTCTCTAACATTTAAGAATTTCAGATCTTGGTATTTTATTCAAACAGCAAGCAAAGCTAAAGAAAATGACAATGCAAGTATATCACAACTCATGTGAAGAAGCAAAAACTTAGGCTCAATCGATACTAACCGATAGTTGTTGAAGAAGATAGGTGGGATGCCTACCGGGGCATCCCCAAGCTTAGATGCTTGAGACTTCTTGAAATATTATCTTGGGGTGCCTTGGGCATCCCCAAGTTTGAACTTTTGTGTCTCCTTAATTCCTCTCATATCATGGTTTCTCTTTTTATCAAAAGCTTCATTCACAACAAACTCAACAAGAACTCGTGAGATAGGTTAGTATAAACCAATGCAAAACCTTATCATTTCCTACTGTAACAAATCACGAAAATTATTATTCAACATTTCATACTAAATGCCTCTGCATATTTAATACTCCTAACCTCAAATAGAATCATTAAACAAGCAAACATATGCAAACAATGCAAACATAACAGCAATCTGCCAAAACAGTACAGTCTGTAAATAATGCAAGATTCATCAAACTTCCCTAACTCCAAAAATTATGAAATAAAATTCCCACTGCTGTAAATTTATCACAGCTCATTATGCAAAAAGTTTCAACCTTATATCATGCTCTGACTTTTCTAGGGAATTTTTGCAACAGCGGTAAACTTTTTGTTTTCAAACAGCAACATGTATATTAGCAAAATAAGCATGGCAAAGGCTATCCTTGACTTTTTATTGAAAATAAAGATGCAAAACATTATTCTAACTAACAGCAAGCAAAAACTAACAAAAGGAAATGACTCTCCAAGCAAAACACATATCATGTGGTGAATAAAAATATAGCTCTAAGTAAAGTTACCGATGAACGAAGACGAAAGAGGGGATGCCTTCCGGGGCATCCCCAAGCTGAGGCTTTTGGCTATTCTTGAATATTATCGTGGGGTTACTTGGGCATCCCCAAGCTTAGGCTCTTGCCACTCCTTATTCCATGGTCCATCGAATCCTTACCCAAAACTTGAAAACTCCACAACACAAAACTCAACAGAAAACTCGTAAGCTCCGTTAGTATAAGAAAATAAAACCACCACTTAGGTACTGTAATGAACTCATTATAAATTCATATTGGTGTAATATCTACTGTATTCCGACTTATCTATGGTTCATACCCTTTGATACTACTCATAGATTCATCAAAATAAGTAAACAACACATAGAAAACAGAATCTGTCAAAAACAGAACAGTCTGTAGTAATCTGTATCAAACGTATACTTCTGGAACTACAACAATTCTACGGAATTAGGAGGTCCTAAGAAATTTGTTTACCAATCCATAGCAAAAAGAATCAGATCAAGAGCACGTTTCTGTGCATTAACAAAACAAATTTACTGGGTGCAAAAGTTTCTGATTTTCAGCAGGATCAACACAACTATCACCGTAAGCTATCCTAAAGGTCTTACTTGGCACTTTATTGAAACAAAACCTATAAAACATGATTACTACAGTAGCATAATCATGTGGACACACAAAAACAGTAAGGATAAATATTGGGTTGTCTCCCAACAAGCGCTTTTCTTTAATGCCTTTCTAGCTAGGCATGATGATGACAATGATGCTAACATAAAAGATAAGAATTGAAACATAACGGGAGCATCATGAAGCATATGACCAGTACATTTAAGTCTAACCCACTTCCTATGCATAGGGATTTTGTGAGCAAACAACTTATGGGTACAATAATCAACAAGCATAGGAAGATAAAACAAGCATAACTTCAACAATTTAAGCACATAGAGAGGAAACTTGATATTATTGCAATTCCTACAAGCATATATTCATCCCTCATAATAATTTTCAGTAGCATCATGAATGAATTCAACAATATAACCAGCACATAAAGCATTCTTTTCATGAGCTACTAGCATAGAAAATTTACTACTCTCCACATAAGCAAAATTCTTCTCATGAATAGTAGTGGGAGCAAACTCAACAAAGTAACTATCATGTGATTGAAAATCAGGATGACAAGTTTCATGGTTATCATTATTCTTTAAAGCATACGTGTCATCACAATAATCATCATAGATAGGAGCCATGCTTTCATCATAGTAAATTTTCTCATCAAAGCTTGGGGGACAAAAAATATCATCTTCAGCAAACATAGCTTCCCCAAGCTTGTGGCTTTGCATATCATTAGCATCATGGATATTCAAGGAATTCATACTAACAACATTGCAATCATGCTCATCATTCACATATTTCATGCCAAGCATTCTATGTAATTCTTCTTCTAGCACTTTGGCATAATTTTCCTTTCCATTATACTCGCGAAAGATATTACAAAGGTGAAGCGTATGAGACAAACTCAATTCCATTTTTTTGTAATTTTCTTTTATAGACTAACTAGTGCTAAAACAAGAAACAAAAAGATTCGGTTGCAAGATATAAAGATATACCTTCAAGCACTCACCTCCCCAGCAACGGCGCCAGAAAAGAGCTTAGTTGACGGGGTGTGAGTGAGTGCCCTTTACCTAGCCTCCCCGGCAACAGCGCCAGAAAAGAGCTTGATGTCTACTACACAACCTTCTTCTTGTAGACGTTGTTGGGCCTGCAAGTGCACAGGTTTGTAGGACAGTAGCAAATTTCCCCCAAGTGGATGACCTAAGGTCTATCAATCCGTGGGAGGCGTAGGATGAAGATGGTCTCTCTCAAGCAACCCTGCAACCAAATAACAAAGAGTCTCTTGTGTCCCCAACACACCCAATACAATGGCAAATTGTATAGGTGCACTAGTTCGGCAAAGAGATGGTGATACAAGTGCAAAATAGATAGTAGATAAAGGTTTTTGTAAACTGAAATAATAAAAACAGCAAGGTAACTAATGATAAAAGTGAGCGTAAATGGTATTGCAATGATAGGAAACAAGGCCTAGGGTTCATACTTTCACTAGTGCAAGTTCTCTCAACAATAATAACATAGATAGATCATATAACAATCCCTCAACATGCAACAAAGAGTCACTCCAAAGCCACTAATAGCGGAGAACAAACATAGAGATTATGGTAGGGTACGAAACCACCTCAAAGTTATTCTTTCGGATCAATCTATAAAAGAGTTTGTACTAGAATAACACCTTAAGACACAAATCAACCAAAACCCTAATGTCACCTAGATACTCCATTGTCACCTCAAGTATCCGTGGGCATGATTATACGATATGCATCACACAATCTCAGATTCATCCAACCAACACAAAGTACTCAAAGAGTGCCCCAAAGTTTCTATCGGACGAGTCAAGAACGTGTGCCAACCCCTATGCATAGGTTCCCAATGTCACGAAACCCGCAAGTTGATCACCAAAACATACATCAAGTGGCACATGATATCCCATTGTCACCACAGATAATCACGGCAAGACATACATCAAGTGTTCTCATAAAAGACTCAATCCGATAAGATAACTTCAAAGGGGAAACTCAATTCATCACAAGAGAGTAGAGGGGGAGAAACATCATAAGATCCAACTACAATAGCAAAGCTTGGGATACATCAAGATCGTGCCATAGAGGGAACACGAGAGAGAACACGAGAGAGAGAGAGAGAGAGAGAGAGAGAGAGATCGAACACATAGCTACTGGTACATACCCTCAGCCCCGAGGGTGAACTACTCCCTCCTCGTCATGGATAGTGCCGGGATGATGAAGATGGCCACCGGTGATGGGTTCCCCCTCCGGCAGGGTGCCGGAACGGGCTCCCGAGAGGTTTTGGGTGGCCACAGAGGCTTGCGGCGGCGGAACTCCCGATCTATCTTCAGTTCTGGAAGTTTTAGGGTACGTAGGTATATATGGGTGAAAGGAGTACGTCGGTGGAGCTACGGGGGGGCCCACGAGGCAGGGGTGCGTGCCCTAGGGGGTGGGCATGCCCCCCACCCTCGTGAGCACCTCCCGTATCTTCTGTCGTGGGGTCCAAGTCCATCAAATGGGTTTCCTTCCAAAAATAACTTCTCCAGTTGTTTTCGTTCCGTTTTGACTCCGTGTGATATTCCTTTTCCTCAAAACACTGAAATAGGCATAAAACAGCAAATCTGGGCTGGGCCTCCGGTTAATAGGTTAGTCCCAAAAATAATATAAAAGTGGATAATAAAGCCCACTATTGCCCAAAACAGTAGAAAATATAGCATGGAGCAATCAAAAATTATAGATACGTTGGAGACGTATCACCTGCCACAAGAACTTTACGAGAAATAGAGGTCAATCAAACTGATGATGAAGCATTATAAATGGCATTGCTAAAAGTAGCTAGAATCAACGGGAGATGCACATAACTAGCTAGCTAGTAGTACTTACTTGCGGGTATTTTCATCGCAGATCCCGCGGCAGTCCCGGAACTTGTGCGGTGAATACTTCCCAAACCCTGAGAGACAAAGAAAACAATTACTTGATATCATGAAATGAACAAAGTTGCCGATATGGTGCAATAATGATCGATTCAACTTACTTGTAGAGCATTTTAGACATGTCCACATAGTCCTCGGGATATTTTCGTCTCGAGTCTAAGACGATTACTAGTCCCTGCTCAAGCTTAATCTCTAGGAGAATATAGTGGAACCTGCGCACGCATGCATAACTTATCAATTACATTTATTACTATAACCTCGAGTGATAATTAAGGGAAACCGAATATGCACAAGACAGTAACACTCACTTGAAGTTGTAAGGAAAGAGTATTGTATCTTTGTTTTGATTTATTACCAACGATCATAGCAAGTTGTCCTCGGTTTCTTTGGCATGAAATGTAACTATATATTCATCTATGAGATTTGTGTTAATGAACCCAATATCATACATTTCAGCTTTTCTGCATTCGACGATCTTCAATCTGCATAATATAGTGAGGATAATTATATATACATGCAATGAAAGAGCTGAGCTATATATAGAGACTTAATGACAAGTAGTACTTACAGACAGTAGCAAGTGACCATTAATTTATGGAGGGCCTTTTGATTCAAAAACTGGAAGAACTCCTCAAATGGAACAGACAACAGCTCAATTCCAACGAGGTCGCGCTCTTCTTTAACTTTCAGCGTCAAAGTATCGATATCCTTCCAAGACTTTCTGCAGGTTTCCATGTACCAATCATGGAATCTTCGCATCATCGTTGTTAGAGTAGTTCCATCTTTGATGAGAGGCTTCCCGTACTGGTATCTGAATTCATCCACCTCCATTATATCAAAATGTGCATCGTTCTCGTGCATGTAATCTGTAGGATTGGTACCGGGCAAGATCCTTGGATGATTAGCGACGATATCGCTAGACACCTTGAGAGGGGGGCACGAGGTTCGCTTGTTCGCCGAGCTGGGGAATTTTTTTCCCACTTCTTCGTTCTTGTAACCTTTTTTCACAGCAAGTACTTCCCGACCGCTCCACTTTCTTATATGTCCTTTCAATAATGCGCTCATAGTTGGTTTGCGGCGGAGACGGTGGTGGTCGCTTCAGGGCATCAAAAGTGCGCTTCGCTTTCACCGGATCTATCTTCTCCTCAGAGGTGGATGTTTCTTAGCTCTTTGTGTTTCGAAGTAGTCCTTCACTTGGGCTTGACAGATCTCCGCGTTTTCCTGTTCGGTCATCTCGTATGGTAACTTCTCTGGAGTCTTGAGAGATGGACCGAATCTGTATTGCCTCCCGCCTCTGGCTGTACTTCTAGACGCCGGAGCAGGCCGAGCGGCTGCGGTTGTCTTCTTTTGTTGCTTACGAGGCAGAGGAGAAGGACTATGACGCATCGGAGCAGCCGGAGCGGTGGCGGGTCTCTTACTCCCTTGCTGACGAGGCCGAGAAGGAGGAGGCTGGTTGCTCGGGCGTGCCGGCGCAGGTGGAGAAGGAGGCGGAGTGCAACCATGCACCGGAGAAGGAGGTGGAATGCCCTGATCACTTGCCGGAGGAGCATGTGGAGGCGGAGGAGGAGGCGGAGTGCCCTGACTCATCGGAGGAGGAGGAGGCGGCGGAGGCGTCCAGTTCGGAAGGTTGATGAGCTCCTTCCACCATAGGCATGGAGTCTTCAGAGCAGAACCCAGCCGAGTCTCCCCTTCGCCGGTAGGGTGGTCAAGCACAAGCTCCTCAAATCCCTCCGTTACTTCGTCCACCGTCACCCTAGCATATCCTTCTGGAATTGGACGGCAGTGAAATGTTGCGCCAGGTTCAGGAGGTAGAACAGAGCCGACAGCCGCCTTGACTTTGTAGTTCTGTCATTGCGTCATAAGGTGGCAATTTTTTTTTGAAAGAAAGGGGGCTGCCCCCCCCCATCCCATTTTTATAGAATGAAGCAGACCACAGCCAGTCATAGGAATACAGAGTCTTTGAAAATGAAAATGACCTAACTACTACAAAGCATCAACCTCTCACAGGAAAGTATCCTACGACCAAAATAACAGTTTAAGCTTAACGGCAGCAAAGCCACATAACCAGACCGAAAATATTACAGATGCCCAACAGAGGAAAGGAAGCGAAGCAATCCACCATCCATCGCCCCGATCTTCAGTTGGCCTCCTCCAGTCTCATTTCCAAGCGATCCGGAGGAGTTCCCCATGGCGCTTGTCCAGTAGCAGTAAGCATTGCTTCAGAAGCTTCGCCTGTCCATCGTCGCAGAGAACCATCCACTGGTGTAAAAAGCAGCTTAGTTTTGCAAGAATGCATTTCACATTTTTCCACTTGCGCCCCTGAAAACAAAATTCATTCCTTAGTATCCACAAGCTCCACAAGATAGCAGTTGTTACCATATTTAAAACAGCCTTTTCTTTACGCCTATGCCAAAAGAACACAATGTTTGTAAAGCAGGATATATCAACATTAAACATTTTTGTCACAACATTCCACACTTGCTGGGCCACCACACAATCAAACAACATGTGTTGAACAGTTTCAGGTTCTGCATAGAACAAGCATGAAGGATCTTCCGCTTCCCTTCTCTTCGCAAGGTTATCTCTTGTTAGTATCTTGTTATGAACACACAGCCACAAGAATACATGAATATTCTGTGGACATAAAATTTTCCACATTTTGGGACTAATATTTGAAACCACCCCTCCAAAATTGATCTGTTTATAGAAAGATTAATTTAACTGAAAAAATTCCACTTGGTTCTAAACCCCAAACTAGGGTATCTGTTTCCTCTCTCAGGGGATGTTGTTTGGCCATATCAACGAGCTGATTCCAGCGTTTCAAGCCAATATGGTCAACGCACCTCCTGAATGTAAGTTTCAGCTCATTCCTATCCCAAACCTGGGTAACAGTGTTGTCAGCCTGATTACATGTGCAAAACAGGTCCCAGAACTGCACCTTAAGGGAACAATCCCCTAACCAAACATCATGCCAAAAACTAATGAGTTTCCCATTTCCCAGTTTCTAGGTATAAAAGGTTTTGGCACTTGCCAACGCCCAAGTAATGCTCTTCCAGAAGGTAGAGCCTCCTTCACTTTTAGCCCAAAGGAGGTTAGGGGAATTAACACGATATTTGTGAAGTAGAAGCTTAGACCAATCCGAATCGGAGTTATTAAAAAATCTCTTCCCCCAAGAATCTAATAAGGCCCTATTATACTCTTCAATATTTGGGACCCCCAAACCTCCAAACTCTTTCCTTCTAGTAACTAGTCCCCAATTGGCTAAGTGGTACTTGTGTTGATCTCCCAAATTACCCCAATAGAAGTGGGCCATTTGGTAGTTAATTACATGAATAGCCCACTTGGGAAACTTGATCACAGACATTAGGTAAGCAGGGATACTAACCACACAAGCACATAGTAGGATAATTTTCCCTTTATAAGTGAGGTATCTCCCTAGCCAGCCAGAAATCCCTTTAATTATCCTATCAATGATAGGCTGAATATCTTCCCTTTTCAGTTTATCATAGTGCAGAGGCACTCCCAAGTATTTTATAGGAAATGAGCCGTTTTTACAACAGAATATTTGAGCAAATTCCTTAGCACTTGCCTCCTCCACATTTATGGTCATGAGGTCACTTTTATGAAAGTTGATTTTCATCCCAGACAGATTTTCAAAGCATGACAAAAGCCATTTAAAATTTCTTGCTTTATGTACAGATTTTTTCCAAGAAGAGTATGGTGTCATCTGCATATTGTAGACTAACCACACCTCCAGGAATCACATGAGGCAGAAGCCCAGAAATTAAATCTTGAGAAGCAGCTTTCTTGAGAATTTTGGTAAAAACATCAGCAACTAGATTAAACAACATAGGAGAGTGAGGACCCCCTTGTTTGAGACCTTTCCCTCCTATAAAGTAGGGACCCGTTGTATCATTAATTCTCACACTGAAGGTACTATTAACAAGAGTGCTTTTAATCCAAGAAATCCATTTTGAGCCAAAACCCCTCGAATGCAGCATGTCAAACAGAAATTCCCAACTAACTCTGTCATAGGCCTTTTCATAATCTAGCTTAAGAACTAAGCCTTGCGATCCTGATTTCTTGACTTCATGAATAACTTCATGTGCCATCACCACACTCTCTAGAATGTATCTCCCCTTAATGAATGCAGTTTGATTAGAAGAAATCAGCCTGCGCCCAACAGGGGAGACCCTATTGGCCATGGCTTTAGAGAAAATCTTAATCCCACAGTTACTCAGACTAATAGGGCGAAATTTCTTCATATCCCTGGCATCCACTTCTTTAGGAATGAGCACAATTAGGGCAAAGTTTAGTCGCTGCAAATCCAGCTTACCTGCCTCAAAGTCTCTCACCAGGGCCGTAAAGTCATTTTTAATCACTTCCCAAAAGGATTGATAAAACAAAACGGACAGCCCATCCGGGCCAGGGGCACCATGGGCATAAGACCCAAATATCGCCTCTTTAATTTCCTCCTTGGAAAAGTTTTTCTGTAAAAGTCATTCTCTTCCGGGGTAACTAATTCATCCTCCTCCCAAAAGGAAGGACCCAGACAAATATTATGTTTGTTTTCAAAGCAAAATAAGTTTTTATAATAGGTAGTAGCGACCCCAAGCATCTCCTGAGTGGTGTACATAGGACCATTCTCCCCAACTAATTCAGATAAGTGATTTTTCCTGTGTCTATGATTGGCCACGGCATGAAAATACGCGTTATTTTTATCTCCATCTCTAATTCTACGGTCTCTGGAACGTTGCCACAAGGTAGTCTCCTCTTTGCTCCAGATCTGTTGGAGTTCTTTCCTGATTTCCTCCATCCTAATTTTGTCTCTATCATCAATTTGATTACTCTCAGAAAACACATCAAGGATGTCAAACTCCAGCAAAAGCTCTCTCTTCCTTTTTTTAATATCAGCCTCAATATTAATACTCCAACCTCTAGCTTTTTTCCTGAAAAGTTTACTTTTGTTCATCCAAACATCTATAGCTGTTTTACCAGGAACTGAAGTGTTCCAGGTATCAATCACCATTTGCTTAAAATCAGGGTGGTCAAGCCACCATTTCTCAAATCGAAAAATTCTCGGGGAGGTAACCCTCCAAGCCCCTATGTCTAACAATAGTGGTGTATGATCACTTCCCACACGAGGAAGTGCCAAGATCGCCGATAGGGGGAAGTGAGCATCCCAAGAAATGGAAACAAAGACCCTATCTATAGTTGCAAAGATGGGATTATCTTGGTTATTGCTCCAAGTATATTTTCTATTCGCAATATTAATCTCCATAAGACACCATTTGTTAATCCAGTCATTAAAGAGATAAGAAAATTGACTATTAACAACACCTTATTCTTGTCAGTCGAAGACCTGACTAAGTTGAAGTCTCCTCCCAGCAAAGCTGGGCATGTGAGCCCCTCCATGGTATCATGTAATTCAGCAAAGAAATCTAGCTTAAATTCGTTATAAGAAGTACCATAAACCGCAACAAGATGCCAGATGAAACCATCTAATTTTTTTTCACAGTTGCAACAATGCAAAAACTCTTACCTATGAAACCAATTACTTCAAATAGATCACTTTTAAGACCCATAAGGATCCCACCAGCCATGTTTACAGCAAGAAGATAGTGCCAGTCAAAAGAGACCCTACCAGAGATGCCATTAAGGATATGAGTCTCAATAACTTCTCTTTTAGTTTCAGAAAAACACACAAAGTCAACATGGTTGTTACTAATAAAATCTCCTACGCACTGAATTTTACCAGGCTGCCCTAGACCATGGATATTCCATAAGGCCCCTATCATTTTATTTTGAATGGATGAGATAAGCCACAAGGCTTTTTCTTAGTATTCAGGACAGGGCATTCCATACCTGAACCAGCAGTGCCACCTGATTCAGTTTTTGGAATGTCCTTTTCCCTAGACACAAGGGGAGGGTTATTGGCATCTAACATATCTAAATCATCAGGGAGAACAATCTCCGGGTTTTCATCAGCAAACTACAAGCATCTAATTTTTTCTCTATCAATTAGGTCCAAAATGATATTATTGCATTCTTCTTCATTACTACCAATGCACAAATCAACTTTAGCGGCATGAGAAGTAAGATCACTGGGATCAAGAGTGGCAAACGATTTACCTTTAAATGTGGCTGGTATTTCCAAATTCTTCTTCATCATATATGTCGCAGCCTTGTCCAGGATCTTCACATGACCATGTTTCCTGGTTGTGGGTTTATCAGCCAGCACAGGTCCCCAAACGGTGAGTTCTTGTTGTTGATTTTCTTCTTGACCACCGACTCTGCTTTTTCAAGTGACTCCAGCAGCGATTTATTGACTGAATTCATTGCCAATGTTAGATCTTCAGGCAAGCATTCTGTGTCCATCTCGTTGATTTCCTCTTCTCCGTCTGATTCCACCATCTCAACCTTACTTAGCTGGTTCGAGCAATAATCCAAATGGACTAACAGAGCATTAGATTTCTCAGTTCCAGAAGCTGGTTCCTTATTATTTCCAGTATCCTTTGTTGGAGTCCAATCCTCGAGGTCATCACTAATCTCTCCCTGAACTGTACCCTCCATATCCATCTGATGGATTTCTGCTGCAGAAACAGCCACTTGAGACATGTTTTTGTTTGAATTGGAAGTTGGGGCTGTTTTGGTAGAGAAGTTGGCCTTGTCTAATTCATCAATCGCCTCGTCATCGTCTTCTTCCATTCCTTCCTTGTCTTCAGCATCTTTGTTATTGTTTTCCTCATTTCCCTCAGGGGCATCTTGATCTGGATCATCATCCCCACCATCAGCATCATCACCACTCTGTTCGAACCCTTCCACAGTAAAGAACAACAGGTATAATTTCTTTTTCATCTCCACCAATCTTTCAAAAGGAATCTTCCTGGGGTCTAAGCAGGCAACTTTGACTCGAATGATTTCATAAAAGCTCTTAAAGATCCCATTCCAGTCAACATCCACCAGTATCCCAAAGCATGCTGTGATCTGAGCAAAAACTTTCCAGGCACACCACCTAGGTGGGATCCCTTCAATCTGTACCCAAGCCTCAGTCAGTGAACCAAATTCATCTAACATTCCTTCCAACTCACAAATCTTGACAGATACCCCAGCAATTGGCAACTCAAATGGAGGAAATTCAATTAGATCATCTACATTTTTCCAGGGGGGGGAATCTCAGCAGGAACTTCTTGTCCTCCAGCTCTCTAATTTGCCATGGCCACTCTTTGTTCTTGCAAAAGATCCCATTCAACTGAGTTAGCAGATCTGAGGCAAAAACCTCTCCCTTAACCACCTTGAGAACATCACAATTCTTATAATTCAACCAGCTGGATTCAGCTGCCACAGGGACTTCAACATGGTTAAAACCCAGCCCTGAAGCAGCACTACCAAAGTAAGTGGCAGCAGGTTGTGGTTTTGCCCAGGCAGCACAATTGTTGACATTGTGATTTCCGGCGCAGATAAAACACTTCTTCACCTCCACACAATTCCCCATGTAGTGACCAGGCCAGCTGCAGTTGAAGCAAATCATGTCCTTGTATTTTGAATCAAGGACCTGCACCACTCTGGAACCCCTGGCTTGATTTGGTTGCCCCCTGTGGGCCTGATTTCCCAATGATGCCCAAAGAAGAGGCAGTTTTCCCATCTTGGGGGTTGGGCATCTTCCCCGGCGGCGGCCAGCGATTCTTCTGCAGTATCTGACCTCGATTCTCCATCCCCCTCACAATTTCAACAAAGATCTAGGAAATACCAGGGCGTCAACAGATAGTTTAAAAGTGGTAGGGATGGGGTCGAAAGGACCAATAGCAGCAACCGGAAAACAGTCCTGGATCGAGAAATTCTTAGATCGGAACAAGTCTTTTCTGATCCAGAACAATCTGGGAATGGTGTAACTAGGGTTAGTGGGAGCCTGCCTGCGTTTATGTAGGCGGCGGCTGCGGGTCGAGGAGGGGATAACCCAGAGTTGGCCATAGAAATCCGCCACCTCCTCACCAGGCCCGTGCACTGACTCAGAAGACGTCTTTTGAAACTTTGTTTTCCTACTAACCACACATCCACAAATCAACGGAGATGGAGCGGGGGTCGGCCCTGTAGCAGCAGTTTTTTGGTTTAAACACAGTCCCGCCGTCAACGCAGAAGCGAATTCGTCGGAGTCCGTACAGGTCGCCGGCGACAAGGCACCATGGCCGCTTGGGAGTGGAGTGGGGTTGCATAGAGAATTATTGGCTCTAACCGAAGGGAAAACCCTTCCAATTGTATCTGAAATCATAGACTTACTATCGCCCTCACCCAAAACAATTTGGGAATTCTCACTCAATTGAACTTCAGATCGAGATTTTAGAACAGCACATGAACGAAATTTTGGACGATTGTTCTTTACCTTAGATTGGGGAATCTCCCCGCGATCCCCCGGCCATGGTGGAGGCTCCAAGGTAGAACCCCTGATCCTCTTGCGCCACTGTAGAGCGGGGGCACCCTGCAGGGCCCGCGCCGGGTCATGGCAGCTTCACAGAATCTTGGGGAGGACGGTGCCCGGCGGCAGCGCTTCCGGAGGGATGTGGGAGATCTGCAACACCGGAGGGGGCCGGATGTTGAGCCTTGATGGTGAGCTTGATTTGAAGCGCTCCCACCTCGCGCCTGCCTCGGATCCGCTGACTCCACCTCCTGAATCGCCCAGAAGATGAACTCGAAGTCCATCCCGCCGTCGTCGCCCGCAAATCGAGCGCGCTCCTCGAAGGTTGCATGTCGTAGCGCCTCCATGAAGATGTCGGGCCACTTGGAGCGATTCGGGAACCTCTCCCGCACCACCCGACGCATCTCCACGAGCGCCTTCGGCGATGATGCGTCGAGCTCCGGGAGCGTCGCCACCGGTGGCGGAGGCGGGAGCGGCGCCGCCACCTGATTCGCAGGCCGTAGCTGATGTGCTCTCGCCCCGCGTCGTGCTCCTCCCACCATCTCGTTCGCTAGATCTGCCCGTGGTACGCAGGGGGTTGTGGCTCGATCTGAGATGTGGAGGGTGGGGTGGAGGAGTGGGGGAGGATAAGGCCGTGAAGGAATTAATGGTGGCCGCGGTGCCATTAATGCCAATAGGTGAGGAATCGCCTCCCTCCCTCTCCCCCTCGCGCGTCGCCTCGTGTCGAAACGTCATATCCTTCCCCTCATAAGGTGGCAATGTTGAGACTCCGTGATAGCATCCACGGGGTAGCTAGTAGGAGCCGTGAAGACAGGCTCCAACTGAAGCAGCTCGGTGGAAGCCACACTGCTTCTCCGCTGAGATGGCGCGGTAGCTTCGCGGGTAGCTTCGGCAGGTCGCTTGCTTCGAACTGCTTCTCGTTCCTCTAGCGCTTGTACCCTTGCGTGCAGCTTTTGTAGTTGGGTATGCTCCACTTTCCTCCTCCTCTCTTGGCATTTGTAACCGCCTGCGTCCGGAAACCCAGCCTTCCATGGAACGGAGCCTGGCATGTCTCGTGTCCATCTAGGGTGCTCAGGATTCCTGAGAGCCATTGTGAGCTTCTCGTTCTCTCTGTCTGGAACGAACGTCCCTTCCTGCGCTACGGCGATATAGTCTTGAAGCTTCATGACGGGTATTCACAGTTGCTCGCTCGTCCAAACGCACTTCCCTGTTACAGGGTCCAAAGTTGCGTCAACCCCTAAGAACCAAGTCCTTCAATGGTCTGGCCAGTTCAATGTCTCTGGTTCGACCCCTTTATCAAGCAGGTCATTCTTAGCCTTGGCCCACCACGGCCGGGCTTTGAGGTAGCCACCTGACCCCGTGCGATGGTGATGCTCCTTC
Organism: Aegilops speltoides; assembly: GCA_021437245.1. Lineage (NCBI taxonomy): Eukaryota > Viridiplantae > Streptophyta > Magnoliopsida > Poales > Poaceae > Aegilops > Aegilops speltoides. Next base: position 481,151,821 of record CM038144.1, read on the forward strand.
TTCGCAGCATTTATCTTGTTTGTCACAGACATCTTCTTACTCTTGTCCGATGTATTGTGGGCCACAAATACGTCCCATTGATATCTGAGCTTCTCATACCGGCCCATGAATTCTGGTGTCTTTTCTTTGTCGACAAACTTTGTTTTCAGCTCATTCTTCCACCTCCTGAATAGATCTGTCATCTTCTTAAGAGCATGAGACTTGCTCAATGGCACTTTAACTGGCTTCTCCAGATCTGCCTCTGGCTGTAGGGTGAAATTTGCCTTCAGCGTGTCCCAAAGATCATCTTTCTGCCTATCGGTGACATAAGACACCTCAGGGTCTTCCTTCTTAGGCTTATACCATTGGTGGATGCTGATCGGGATCATGTCCGTAACAAGAACCCCGCACTGAGCAGAAAATGCTTCCTTGGTCCAGATGGGTTCCATCGGTTGGCCCTCGTGCGTGATTGCTGTGATCGTGAACCTTTCATCCGAGCACAACTTTTTCTTTGGGCCTCGTCTCTTTACCAAAGTTGTGCTCAATCCGGAGGGCTAGAAAAAAGAAGAAAGACGAGAGTTAATACGTGTACATACCAAAACAATGAATGCATCGATTATCTAGTCAGCACAGGCTTAATTAATATATATACCTGGCCGGACTCTGTTCGGTCACCAGAGCCATCATCACGGTCACCTTCTTGCACCGGCATTCGGTCACCGGAGCCATCATAATCATGTCCTTCCTCCTTTGTTGTTCGATAACTGTAGCCTGCTTCAACCTCTTCTTCCAGACCATCGGTTTCGTTGAGATACGACATGACATCACCTCCGGCTGCTTCCTCTTCTTGGTCGTGCTCCATAGTTGATGCAAATATTACAACATGGCAGTTATTATATAAACATGATAGATGGATATATTAGTGGCAAACATAGACCTAGCTAGCTAATCACAACAAGGAATTATATTAATTAGTGGCCTCGATGCTTCTCTAGGGTTTGGGGTGGCATCGGCAACACTTCAAGGGTTTGGGGTGGCCTCGACGACAACGCTCTTTTAACTTGGTAAATTTGGGTGGCCTCGGCAGCACTTCTAGGGTTTGAGCCGGACCGCCTCTCTGATGATTGTCCGATGTTTGTCTAGCGTCAAAGGATTCAACATGACCATGTCTTCATCATTAGGCGAAAGTAACAGGCGCATGATGCTACGAAGATCTCCAAAGTTATTTTGGAACGGAATCCCAGATAGGATAATTCGCTTTTTGGTACAAGGTTCAGCATGAGCCTTCCGAATATCGCTATTTGGAAGGCCTTTGCTAAAATTTGTACCAAAAGGCGGATTATCCTATCCGGGACTCCGTTCCAGAATAACTTTGGAGAACTTCGTACCATCATGACCCGGTTACTTCCGGCTAATGATGAAGCAATGGATTTCTTCAATACTTTGACACTAGGCAACCTCTCGACCCCTCGGCGATCCTCGACCCCTCGACGACCCTCGACCCTTGAACCCTCGGCCCCTCGACGACCCTTGAACCCTCGAAACTAGAACCCTAGAACCCTCGACCCATCGACGACCCTCGACCCTCGAATTATCCGCCCCTCGACAACCCTCGAACCCTCGACCCTTGAACCCTCGACCTTAGAACCCTCGAACCCTCGACCCTAGAACCCTCGAACCCTCGACCCATCGACCCCTTGACCCCCTCCCCCCTCCCCATGTCAAAGTTATCGGGGAGGGGGTATATCGACCCCTCCTCATGTCGAAGTTATCAGGGAGGTGGTATATCGACAACGACATACCTGATAAAAAATAAGAAGAGGAAGAAGAAGAAAAAAAGAGGATAAGAAGAAAGGAATAGAGGAGAAGATCGAAGAAAAAAAAGAAGAAAAAAATGAGGAAAAGAAGAAAGGAATAGAGGTGAAGAAGAAAAAAATAGAAATTACTCTATTTTTTTCTTCTTCTCTTCTCTTCCTTTCTTCTTCTCCTTTTTTTTCTTTTTTTCTCTTCTTATTTATTTCTCCTCTTCTTCCTCTCCTCTTCTTCTCCTTTTTCTTCTCCTTCTTCTTCTTCTTATTTTCCTTTTTCCACTCCTTTTTTTCTTCTTCTTCCTTCTTCCTTCTTCCTCTTTTCTTCTTTTTTCTTATTTTACCTTTTCCTCTACATTAACCTAAAATCGATATCTACTAATTAACAACCTAGCTAAATAAAAAAATTAATACATATATGAAAAAAAATATCATATGAAAAAAACAACATATGCACAAAAGAACATCATGTGCACAAAAAACAACATATCAACATCATGAAATTGGTGACGGAGGATGGTTGATGATGACGACGGCGACGAATCCCCCTCTCCGGAGCCCCGAACGGACTCCAGATCAGCCCTCCCGAGAGAGATTAGGGCTTGACGGCGGCTCTGTATCGTAAAACGCGATGAAACTTTCTCACTGGTTTTTTTTTCTACAAAAGCAAATATATGGATTTGGAGTTGAGGTCGATGGACGTCTAGGGGGCCCACGAGGTAGGGGGGCACCCCCCCCCCACCCTTGTGGACATGGTGTGGGCCCTCTGATGCTGATTCTTTCGCCAGTATTTTTTATTAATTCTGAAAAGTTGCTCCGTGGATTTTCAGGTCATTCCGAGAACTTTTATTTCTGCACAAAAATAACACCATGGCAGTTTTTTGAAAGCGGCGTCGATCCGGTTAGTTCCATTCAAATCATGCAAGTTAGAGTCCAAAACAAGGGCAAAAGTGTTTGGAAAAGTAGATACGATGGAGACGTATCATTTTCCAATCCACTTCATTGCAGCTATCGAAGTACTCCATGGTTACAAGGTCAGGGTAAGTTTAAACCAAATTTGTCAACTATTGGGTTATGCATAATGTATCATCCTAAACTCGCACATCCTAACATGGAAAAACTACAGTGCATATAGAATAATGCCTAACATGATCAAAGTGGAACTTGCATCGGTTGTTGTTGTTGTCAAAGTGCACTCCTCACAGTCACAGGAGCTGCACAACTCGTAATCTAATATTGACAGAAAAATAACACATAGCAATCATAAGCACACATTTCATGCAAAGGGAAAGCTTGCATGAATGCAATTGCAAATCACTCAACCACATAGTGTTGGTTTATTTGATTTGACTTCATTCAAATTGGTTTGTTTGATTTGTCCCTAAGGTTCAATTCATTATTCAATCCTACTTGATCCAAGTTTATTTCTATTTCAGGCATACATAGGTTAGTTGTCACTTCTAAAACATCAACTTAATTTAACTAGGTCATGTTGCGTAGGTTTTGTTTGATTTGGACATAGGGCTTAGGGTATTAATCAAATTGTGTTTGAATTAATCCAATGTCATTTGAATTCACTAAACTTAACTATTGAGCCAAGAATTGCTCCTTAAAGTCCAATTTATCATTCTGAACTCACTTATATCATAATTATTTAATTTAACCTTAAATTCAAAATTAAACCTATATAGGTTTAATGCCTATTTGGATTCGGACTTCTATTGTATTCTATTTGAAACACATTTAAAAATTATTCAAATTTGAGATAAGGTGATGTAGACAGATATTACATTTCATTAATTTCATTTTTGCAAAAAGAATTAATTGAATTGGATTTCTAGATTTCAAGTTATGCCCTATTTGAATTTGAATTCTTCTCTTTGTATTTAAATTTAAAAATATTGAAATGTGAAATGTTCCAAGACAGGGTGAAGTTATGTTTCATGGGTATCATTTTCAATAAGAATCAACTAAATTGGATTTATAACTTAAAAGTCATTACCAATTTGACATTTAAACCATTCTATTTGACTTTTCCAATTTAAAATTTAAAATTATATTTTACTAAAATTATTCTGAAACTATATCACATAAGCTTTCATTTGCAAAAAGAATCTTCCATTTGGAGCTTTGGATAATTAGTTATGATGAATTCAAGTTTCAGGGGCTTTTTTGTAAAAGTGCATTTTCTTTTAAATTAACGAAATTGTTCTGGACAATGTTTTGGATAATGTTGTACATTTGGCACGCTCTAGTTGACCGATACCGTTTCGAATAGGTGATCTAATGTAGGCCTTTAGATCTAGATCGGACGGCTGTGATTAAACAGAAGGCTAGGGTTTTGTCCTCACCAGAGATCTCGACGATGACGAGGGCGTTGGCTCGGGCGTGGATGGGGATGGCGTTACAGGGGTCCGGGACTGTGCGAAGGGCACAGAGGGGCATGACTCATCAAGGCGAGGTCGATGGTGGCGTTCGTGAGGCTCGGGGGCAACGGAGTCGAGCGGACGGAGCTCGCCGGAGTCGATGTCATCTCAGACGTCGACGGCGTGCTCAGTTCTTGCCAAAACAAAGCGGGACAAAGGGTCAAGAAGACGTACATGATCGTGGCGATCACAACGGACAAGGTGCGCGTCTAAGAGGACGACGGAGCTCACCGGAGCGATGGCGGCACTGAGCTTCGTGCTCCGACGAACATGGGGTTGTAAAGGGCCTTAGGGTCAACAAAGATGTCCAGGAGGGTCGTCGTAGAGTGGGGTTTGGGTGGTGGTTGGCTCGGGTGACGGCCGGAATTTGGTGGATATGGCTTCAGTCACTGCGGCAACGGTGAGCTCGCGGCGGAGCATCCTACTGGTGAGGGTGAGGGAGAGCATAGGGGTTTGAGAGAGCAGGGTGGGGGCTATTTATAGGACATGGATGTGCGACTCGGGGTGGCTAGAGTGCACAAGTGGGGGAGAACGTGGCCGCTGGCGTGCTCGGGGTCATGTGCGCGTGGGGCGACAGTGGTTGCAGGAGGTTAGGGGCGGCCCTAACATGTGGGTCCCGCGCATGTGCGAGAGAGAGAGAGAGAGAGAGAGAGAGAGAGAGAGAGAGAGAGAGAGAGAGAGAGAGAGAGAGAGAGAGAGAGAGAGAGAGAGAGAGAGAGAGAGAGAGAGAGAGAGAGAGAGAGAGAGAGAGAGAGAGAGAGAGCGGGCGCGTGCACGTGCGGCCTGGCCTAATGACTTTAGTTTATTTGCCCAATTTAAACTTTTTTCAAACTCAGGGTCACTCAACATAAAATAGGGCATATATATGATCTGAGGAAATTTCTTTACAACCCTAATACAAATTTTGAAAATGCAATTTTTGGGTGAGGCCTCCATGGTTTTCAATTAAATTCAAGTGGTAGTTTGAATTGAAGTGTTGGCCTCGTTGGTCTCAAAAAACAAAATGCAGAGAAATCGTGAATGCATATGCTTCTAATTTCACAACCAAAATTTAGGGAAAATTTAGGTTGTGACACTTCTCAATGTATCTTTTCCATGAGAGCCAAAGTAGCTTCTTTGATCTATCACGGGAGATCTTCATGCCATGTATTCGCTTAGCTGGTCCTAATCCTTCATGGCAAATGATTTACTCAATGCCTTCTTGAGGAGAGCAATCCTCTTTGTGTCATTTTCAACAATCAGCATATCATCAACGTACAGTAAGAGAATAATAAAGTCACCCTTGGCATACGTCTTCATCAAGACACAATGATCTGGTTGTGCCTTATGGTAATCAAGCCTAGTCATAAAAAACTCAAACTTCTTGTACCACTGTCGAGAAGCTTGTTTCAAGACATACAAGCTCTTCTTTAGTTTGCAAACTAAGTGCTCCTTGTCTACAACCATGAATCCCTCTGGCTGCTCCTTGTATATCTCCTCCTCTAGGTCACCATGCAAGAATGTTGTCTTGAAATCAAGTTGTTCAATTTCCAAGTGCATGGTGGCAGCAATGCCAAGCACAACTTGGATAGAAGACATCTTGACCCCCGAAGAGAATATCTCATCATAATCAATGCCCTTCTTCTGACTGAAACATTTCACAACCAATATGCCTTGTGCCGGCATGTGAGGAGTTTTCTTCAGTCTTCACTCTGTACACCCACTTGTTCTTGAGTGCTTTCTTGTCCTTTGGAAGATTCACAGACTCAAAAGTATCATTCTTATACATGGATTTCATCTCATCCTTCATGGCTTCTGACTATTCATTCTTGTTCTCATCAAACATTGCATTCTCATAGCATGAGGGCTCACCTGCATCTGTCATCAACATATATTGATGTGCTGGATACTTAGAAGAAGGAATGTGACCTCTTTCACTTCTTCTTTGTTGTTGCACTGGTGGTGAATCAGGTGGATTTTCATTGGCATCATTATTACCAACTTCATCATCATCACTTGATGGTTGCTCATCACTTTGACTTGTACTACCTTGATCAGTTGCATCTCCACTGTCATCAGTGTCATCATCTCCACCATGATTGTCATGCACGAGAGGAGGACGGATTTGGTCCATCTCAACCTCAGGTGTGTTGGTCATTAGCTTCTCTAGTTTCCCAATATCTTTTATTGTCTCCTCTTCAATGAACACCACATCTCGGCTTCTCACAATCTTTCTATTGGAAGGATCCCACAACCTATAGCCAAACTCTTCACTTGGTTGGCTGAGATAGATGCACCACTTTGTCTTGCTCTCAAGCTTGGATCTCTCGTCTCTTGGAACATGTACAAATGCCCTGCAACCAAAGACCTGCAAGTGATTGTATGATACCTCCTTCCCTAACGAAACTCTCTGAGGACCTGCAAGAGGAATTGAGGGAGATAGGTTAACCACATACATAGCATTCATTAATGCTTCAGCCCCAAATGAATTTGGTAAATGAGTATGCGAGAGCATAGTTGTGACCCTCTGTGAGTGTCCCCTTCATTCTATCTATAGGACCATTGAGCCGATGTGTCTTTGGTGAACTATTCTCAAGACTAATGCCAAACTTCCTACAATACCTTTAAAAGGAACTTGGTATTCATCACCATTGTCTAATCTTACGCACTTCAATTTCCTGCCAGTTTCTCTTTTCAACCTTGGCATGGAACTCCTTGAAGGCTTCAAGTGTGTGGTACTTGTGTTTCAGCACATACACAAAAACCTTTCTAAAATGGTCATTAATAAAAGTCACAAAGTATAATGCTCCACCGTCGGATTTTTCAGTCATGGAGCAAACATCAGTGTGCACAATATCAAAAACATTTTATGCATGATGTGGAGGGAGTACGAAATGCAACCCTATGTTGTTTACCAGCAAAATAATATGCACGAGGTTTCGAGGATATACCTTTCAACTCAGGGAGGTAATCCATACGAGCAAGAGCATGCATGCCCTTCTCACTCATATGCCCAAGCCTCTTGTGCAACAACTGAATCGAAGTGTATTTCACAGCAATGTTCAACACCTCATTGCACAGTTTGGTTTTAGTCACATAGAGAGAACCTTACCTACTTCCCAGAGCAACAATCAAAGAGTCTTTGGTGAAGTTCCATTTTCCTTCACCAACATAACTAGTATGCTTAATATCACCAAGCTTACCCACTGACAACAAATTTAGCCTTATGTCGGGAACATGCCTCGCATCGTCGAGCACCAATCTGCAACCTGTGTTTGTTTTAATGCATATAGAGTCCTTGTCAACAATTGTTGACGAACCACTATTTTCCATCCTCATTTGGCCAGTAACACCACTAGTGTAAGATGTGAAATACTCCTTGTGTGATGTGATGTGGAAGGACGCACCTGAATCCATAACCCAACTCATTGCATCATCACGAACAACACTATAGCACTCATCATCTTCAATGACTAGATTGTCCTCATTTGTTGCAGTCATGGTTGAATTGCTCTCGACCTTTGCTCGGTTTTCTTTGCAAGTTTGCCTTCTGCAAGATTTATTTTTTACTTCCTACACTCGCTTTTTTGTGTCCAAGATTACCACAATGAAAGCAAGTAATAACTTTCCTCTATTTTGACTTTGATCTCCCCTGGATTTACTTCTGCTTGCTGAAATCTTGTATTTCTGTGTCCACCGTTCTCATTCTTTTCATGGGTTTCAGGCACATACGCACCAGAGGCATCATCCTTCGCCTTTTTTCTGGCTTCTTCATTCAGCATATGGTTCTTCACCATCTCCAAAGTCAGCTTCACATCCAAAGCTGAATTGCTAACTGACACAACAAGCGTGTTTCAACTATCAGATATGGAACTTAGCAGCAATAATGCTTGCACCTCATCCTCAAAGTTGATCTTCATGGCTGAGAGTTGATTTATATGGCATTGGAAGACATTCAAGTGTTCAATTACAATTGTGTCATCTTGGTACTCAAGCTTTGCAAGTATTTTGATCACCGAGGCCTTGTTCATTGATGTCTTCCTCTCATACATAGACTTCAACTTCTGCCACACCTCATAGGCATTTGTGTCATTTGCAACATGGTGAAATATATTATGGTTGATGTACAACCGAATCATACCTACTGCTTTTCTGTGCAGCACTCTCCATTCTTCTTGCGTTGCACCTGTGGATATCTTCTCTTTCACAATTGGCTCATATAAATCCATGTAATAAAGGATGTTTTCTATCAAGGGCTTTCATAATGAGCAATTGGAAGAATCAGGTTTTATCATGTCACTTCTAGTAACGTTTTCTTTCAATGTTATTGTGAGCATCACTTCCAGAAACAATCGAGGAATTGAGATTAGTGACCTCCTAAGAAACCAAAGCTCTGATGCCACTATGTTGGGAATTAGCACACAAACACACTTGTGATGAATTGAATACTGCAGCAAAAACAAAGTAAAATCAGCACCACTTCATGTACTAACTCAAGGATCGTTGCTTAGCACGGAAGGAAACATATGCAATAACATATATGGAGTAAAATTAGTTACTCAACGGACAAGACGCTCCTCAGACGAGTGTCTGCTGGCATGAGTAACAATCTGGACAACGGCAAGCATTAGCACAGAGACACCATATTTTTACGTGGAAAACCTCCCAATTTGAGGAGAAAAATCACGTGTCGAAGTCATCCAAATCCTCTTCCACTATTATCAAATGTGGGATACATCAAGTTCTTCTCTAAATAGCACCAGAGTATCTCATACATCAAGATTTCTGAATCCTGGATGAACAAAACAAGATTTGGTGCTCAAAAGCTAGGGATTGGAACAATCTCACCAAAGATGATGGAACGGCAACTTGAAGGAGATAAGGTAGTGTATCTGTACCATCACAATGTTGGGGAGGAGCTCCCTATGCTTCTTCCTTCAATCTTCCTCTTTTTCCTTTCTCTCTTAGTTTTCTCTCTTATTCTCCAAGAGAGGCTGAACTGATTTTCATCACACTTGGTGGTGGCTGCTGGATGGAGGGTAAAACTTTCCGTGGTTATCTTCTCACAGCCCACACATGAGGAGGATATCTCAACACTATCGACCAAATTTAATATCTTGGTGTGCAAAGAAGAGAGCCACTGTTTTCAGGTCAAATACAGAAACAAAGTATAGAGCATTACCAAATGCAACAACATAAGTCATTTGGGTTCAGTCTATACTCAAGGAACTTGAAGTGTCACAAGCTCAACCTCCTTATTGCTTTTTTATGCATGGCGTGATTCGACACTACAACTTTTTTCAGGTAGCGTAGTGTACTACTACCATAGTACTCCTACCGTCCTAGTACATGACGGTGTGACAGGAGCCGCCGATCGGACGGCTCGAGGTCCTCCGAATCCCAACAAAATCCGCCGGGACGGCAACGGCAAGTACGTACGATTAACCAACAGCGATGTGCTATATCCCCCCGGCTGAGGCGGGGCTACCCTCTCCTACGGCGAAACGGAATGGCCGCGCAGCCGCCGAGGCGGCGCACCGGTTCCGGCACACACGGTAGTTAGGAGGTGTACTATATGAAATCCATTCGTGGTGTTCCGCGACAGCGACGCCGCAGCCACTGCCTCGGCCATCCGTCTCTCGAGAGGGAGTGTTCCGTCGGTGTCGCGTGCTCTCCAGCACCCTCTCTCGCCGCCGCCGGCCCGGACCCTCGCCGGCTTCAAGCTCCCCAACTTTGCCAACAGAACACGCCGGCAGCCGGCAGCCCCATCCATCGTCTGAGATGGCGCGAGTGGGAGACGTACGTACGCAGTACGCTAGTAATCAACACGTTTTCGACCTACCTGCTGTTTCAAGCTCCGTACAAGATCGTGCTCCTACATGATGTGACGACAATGATAGGCGCAGTGCAACCGTTCCAATCCATGGCTGTCAGAACGGGCAATCGACTCATTTCCGCGCGAAACGTGAGTATGCATCGCACACACGCGTCCACGTCGAGCGCGCGGCCGTACGAGAGCATCTCTACCTGATTGCAAAGCAGTCAGCTATACCAATCATATGGAGCAGTACTATACTAATCATCTCTGTATTAAAGATTTAAAACGTCTTATATTGGTTTACAGAGGAAGTATCTTAGAACGATGTTTTCGTGTCGACAATTGTGGCCTTGCTAATCATCATCCCTGGACGGAATCCTGCTCCGAGTTTGTGACTGCAGATTGGTGTCGGGCATTCACCATATTTTCTGAGGTTGAGTTCTGAACCTGCTTTCAAAAATAATCTGAAATGCAAAGCACTCGCTTGTGAGAACGTTGCTCCAGCTTCATCCTCGTAAGGCTTTGGCGTTGACCACTACCCCTGCATACGTGATTTCAGCAATCATACTGACCCACACCGTCTTCCTCCTATCTGTCATGTTTTCTGCAGCGATACTTTCAGAAAGTGCAGAAATGTTTCTGGGAGAAGGCATGCTTTACATAATGTACTTCTTCCGCCTCATATTAATTGACGCTCAAACGGATGTGTGCAAAAAAATATGGGACGGAGGGCATAGGAGCAAAGCCGATCACATACGTACTTGCCAATTGCATTGTATATCATCAACAGCTAGCTAGGCAGAGAAAGCTTCATGCATCTATACGTTACGTTAAAGAAGAGTTGAGAGGTGCACCACTTCACCCAAACTCTCAACCCAAATATGCCACCACCACATCTACAGGGAGGTACTGTATATAAATGACGACACGAGTGGACTGGTGTGGCCGGTCGCCACATCGATTAGTTAGAGTGTACGCTTCCAATCCACACGCGCCAAAATTTTAAAAGGCATCAGAAAAGGCTGTAGCTAGACTTTGGAGCAAGAAGCGTTACACTTTGGATTGCGTTTGCATGGCATCATTCATGGCATGGAAGTCGAAAAGTAGCATCATGTTCACATCACACGCTTCTTTTCAAGCCACGGAAATGGACAGTGTGCGGCGTAGTACGTAGGGTGGTAGGAGGACCTGATGAAGCTTTACAGAAAGCAGAGTGCTTCTGCTTCTTCAAAGTGAAAGCCAAAGAGAACATGGAGAGGGACGCGGCGCGTTCTGACCTCCATCTCCATTTGGTAGGGCAACTGTGCTTGCTGCTAGCTCATGATGTGGTGCTAGATTGCTGTGGTACTGCAGGGTTCCTTCACCTAATGATCAGATGATCATAGCCCGGTACGAAAGTGCGCTTTGGCTCCCGAAAGTTTCATGCATCTATATATACTCATGATCAATTGAGTTGAGTGTGGACTCTAGAAACCTATATGGAACAAACTCCATGTCAAAGGTTGAAGGTGCAACATTATCAACCGATCGAGTGCTCAAGTAGGCCCGCGAATAGCTGTACAATAATTTACAGACTCGTTGCGGCAATATGATATGCACGCGTGCGTATACTTTTAATTCGTTAGCTATACCGTCTGAACTCTGAAGCAAGCCTGGGTGCTTTGGCTCCCGATGAATTTAGCAACTTGCGTGTGGACGGACGTATATAGCATTGTCGTGGAAGTATGTGTCGACGAGACGACGACGACGAGCAGCAGAAAATGGCATAGGAGAAAAATGATTCGGTTGGAGAGAGAGAGAGAGAGGCGTTGGTTGGGGCATAGAAGAAGAGGAGAAGAAGGGCGCTAAATTGCCAATCCCCATCGCCGGTTGGTCCACCTACACCCATTGCATATCCACTCACATTTTCTTCGTGTTCCTTCCCTGTGGATGTGGGCTTCAACGTCACTCAACACATCCTATGTGGTGGGAAGAAAAATTAGGCCTCGACGCCACGGCCCATAGCAGTCCAGAGCGAAGAGCAATTGCATATATCCACCCTTTTCTTCCTGTCATCTTGTGATTGTCCTGCCATTCATGCTGGTCCGTTTGCTTAGGTTAGTTGTTCAGTGATAAGACGTACTGTTCGCATCGTTGCTTGTGTCTCACTGGTATTGAAAACAGTCTTGACACCGCATGAGTTTCTTGCTGTTGGAACGATGGCTTTGGAACTGTTTGTCGAAAACCATGTTTCATGGCGATGACGGTATAGTTAGTTAGCATGTTTACTAGTGGCCACACATATATATAATGAAGGCTCACCACAACGAGAGAGGAGGAGAGTTACAAGAAAGAGGAATCGAACAAAGTTTTTTCATCGTACATTTGAACATGGTTGATAAGACCAATGTACCAGTTCTTCGATTATATGTCCAAGGGGAAGAGATCATATGAAAACTAACAGATTGAGTCGAGCCATTAACGCAACTTGCATTGGTTGTTAGTTGAGTGACAATATTGTGTGTGCTTTATGGCATCCAATTTTAGTTGCCCGAGACGTTTTGATAGATTTGAGTTATGGCATCAAATGAGGCCTCGAGGTGTCTAGTCAATACTTGGTGTAACAGTCTTTTCTCGGCCACAATTATTCATAACGATTCTTTTGTGATCACGGTGTGTACTGGTGAAGCCACACTATGGCTGTGTAGTCAACTGACTATACAACTTTTGATCATAACCTTTTGCATATACAAGTAAAATTTCATGGATAAATTTAGTAACACTACAAGAGTTAGAGAAGAATTACACTTACCATCACAGATTTATAGTTCAGGCACCGCTCTTGGTGCAACTAAATAAAGTGTGTTTCCTTTCAAATATATATGGGTTGTGTGATGAGATGAGCCTCGTAGAGAAGATTTTGTGGATTGGTTTGAGTCATTGGACATTGACATTGAGGCCCTTTGGCTATTTATATATGTTGGGTCTTGGTTTTCTGCTCTAAGTGGAAAACATATATCTTCCTAGAGGAAGTGTTGATGACATTATCAAGTTTAATGAAATCATCAACTCAAAAAGAAGTTTAATGAATCATTAGTGGCTTGGCTTTGTTCAAAATTATGAACAAGGGAAGGTGGTATATGTGGAGCAATATGCAAGAAAAAACTCTTTTGAAACAGTTTGACTGATTCTTTTCATCTAGTAAATGGATTTCGGTATTCCCTAACAATATGGTAAAGCCCCTTGCGTGCCCTATCTCGGACAATGTGCCTTCATATTTTCTATTGAAACTTCCATTCAAAGAGTAAGGGGTGTTTGTTTCGGAGACTTTTTGTGTAGGGACTAGAAAAGTCCCTCTTAGAGACTTTTTACCAAGCGGGAGGGACTTTTAGGGACTAAACTAGGCATTTGGACTAAATGAAGAAGACTCTCAAGGAGAGTCTTTTTGAGACTTTTGGGACTTTTCCAACAATGCCCTCCATGCATTCATTGGCCCGCCATCCAATGGTGTTGTTTGATTGTTATTTTCTATATACTAGGGCAACATGGTCATTTAATAACCTCTAGGAAGGGACTAGGGACTTTTTAGTCTCTGGAAACAAACAGGGAGGGACTTTTTAGGGACTAGGGACTTTTTAGTTGGGACTAGAAAAAGTCCTAGGACTTATGAAACAAACAGGGCCTAAGTTGTTTTGCTTTGGAAGCTTCTTGTTGTCTTTTCCGGGCTTCTTGGAAGTAGTGCAAAACTCTTGGAATGCTCCCATGCATGCTACCGCAAGGGCCACTAACATCTCTACTAAGCTTAAACATTTGCATATGCACTTAAAAATTTAGTAAATATATTTCCAAGCTCAGTTTGTTAATTGAGAATTGTAGCCATGTGTTACTTCATCTTGATAGTCTTGAAGAATCACGTTAGATCAGTACACTTGAGACAAAATTCTGCACCATCCTAAAAGCTCATACTCCTCGTCTATTAAGTTATTAGAATGCATACTGGGGAACAAGGTGCAATTTTCATTGGCCCAGTTAGGGAACAAAACGCTAAAAAATTCCATGCAAAGGTCAACTGAGAGAGATACATGTGCAACATGGTGCCTGCTCTTCTGCTTGAGGATGGTCATATAATTGAAAACCATGATAAAAAGAACGTTGCTTTTCACTCCTATTTCAAAAATAGGATGGGTGTTTCCAATGACCTAGTGTTTGATTTATTGTTTTTGGGACACCAGTATTTGATTTAGAGCTTAATAATCTTAACCGAAGAGTCCCTAGACTTGAAGAACTATATGATCCTTTTTCTACGGATAGATGATGTTATCAAATTATTCTCGGAGATAGGGCACTAGGACTTGATGAATTTACCGAAAAACACTATATTATTAATTCGGTTGTTTTGATGATCTTTCAAAACGACGCAAATAATTAAATTTGAAAATCATGTAGTTTTTGAAACTATGCAAACTTTGAAACACTATATGTTACTCCCATTGTCTCGAAATATAAGGCGTTTTTTGACACGTCTTACATTTTGAGACAAAGGGAGTATTATATATGTGTCCATGAGCAGGTATATAATTATTATTATTTTTCTTTTCGAAAAGGGGTTTTACCCCAGCCTCTGCATCAGAAAGATGCATACGGCTCATATTATTATTAAAAATATCCATCAACAAGTCTCGAAGTATGAAATAAACAAACGCTCATAAGAGCTAAACAGAAAGCCACAACCGGCTGGCAAATAAAAATAGGAGCACTATATGCCTATCCTATTACATGACCACCATCCAAACCGGTTGAAAATATCCCGAGCTACCATCTCCCATCGGGTGGACGCAGTAACCAAACGCTCCCTGGCCTCCGTCGGAGTGAGTAGCGACCACATACGGATCAACGATGTGGCCCTGAAGATAACCTGCAAAAAGTGAATGTTCGTTGATCTGTTAAAACCAAATCATTTCTGCAGTTCCAGACTGCCCATAATAAAGCACAAACGCCAACACAAATGTGCCTCGCTGTATCAGAGTCAACCCCATCAAGCCACGTTCCAAATAACATGTTGATGAAAGTAGGCGGATTAATATTAAAAGCAATATGAATCGACCACCACAGAATATTAGCCAGCGGACAATCAAGAAAGAGGTGTTTGATAGTTTCGTTATGGTCACAATAACTACATCTAGCAGAACCCACCCAATTGCGTTTTGCCAGATTATCTTTAGTCAAAATAACTTGTTTATGCACGAACCACATAAACACTTTGATTCGCAAAGGGACCTTTACTTTCCAAACGTGCTTCGAGGAAGGAATGACGCTAGAGTTTATGACGTCCAGATACATGGATTTGACCGAGAACACGCCGTTCTTAGTTACTTTCCAATACAACTGATCTGGCTGCTGAGACAGCTGGACATCCATCAACGTCTTACAAGATGAAGCCAGGCCTCCCAACCGATTTCCAACTAGCGTCCTCCGAAAACTAATACTGAGGGGAGTGGATTGTAGAACAGTTGCAACGTAAGCTTCTCTACGTTGAACAACGTTGTACAGAGTAGGATATTGAAGTGCGAGGGGAGTCTCCCCAAGCCACGTATCCTCCCAGAACTCATCAAGCCTTTCCAAAATGGTGAGTCAGTCGGCCTCACAGTCACCTAGACCAAGGTTTTAGACTGAGATACTTATTTCGCAAAATCTGAGCCCAAGTAGCCTCCGTCTCGGATGAAAGTTTAAACAGCCACTTGCTAAGGAGACATCTGTTTTTGACTTCCAGATTTTCAATACCTAGACCCCCTTGGTCCTTCGACCTACAGATTATATCCCATTTAGCAAGCCTATACTTTCGTTTAAGCTCATCACTCTGCCAAAAGAATCGAGATCGATAGAAATCTAGCCTCTTCCTGACACCCACCGGGACCTCGAAAAAGGATAGGAGAAACATAGGCATACTGGTGAGGACCGAATTGATCAAAATTAATCGCTCTCAATATGACATGAGCTTCCCTTTCCAACAACTCAGTTTCTTCTCAAAACGATCCTCGATGCATTTCCACTCTTTGTTAGTTAGCTTACGATGATGAATGGGTATACCTAAATACGTGAACGGTAACGTGCCCAATTCACATCCGAACAATTGTTTATACGCCTCTTGGTCATCATTAGCTCTTCCAAAACAGAAAAATTCGCTCTTGTGGAAGTTAATTTTGAGCCCGGACAATTGTTCAAATAAGCATAACACAAGCTTCATGTTTCTCGCTTTCGCCACGTCGTGCTCCATAAAGATGATGGTATCATCAGCATGCTGAAGGATGGAAATACCGCCATCAACTAGATGCGGAACAAGGCCACCTACCTGCCCCGCATCCTTAGCCCGTCCTATTAAAATAGTCAGCATATCAACCACTATGTTGTATAGGATCAGTGACATGGGATCTCCTTGCCTTAACCCTTTGTGTGTCTGGAAATAGTGACCTATATCGTCATTCACTTTAATCCCTACACTCCCTTTTTGCGTAAAGTATTCAATCTGGTTTCTCCAGGCCGTGTCAAATCCTTTCATATGCAAAGCCTATTGAGGGAAAGACCATTTAACTTTATCGTATGCTTTTTCAAAATCCACTTTAAAAACAACGCCATCTAGTTTTTTTGAGTGAATCTCATGGAGCGTTTCATGCAAGACGACAACCCCTTCAAGGATATTTCTATCTGCATGAAATCAGTCTGAGACGGTTGCACAACTGAATGCGCAATCTGCGTATGTCTGTTCGTCCCAACCTTGGTGAAGATTTTGAAACTAACATTAAGCAGACATATAGGCCTGAACTGCTCAATGCGAACGGCCTTAGTCTTCTTAGGAAGAAGAGTTATCGTTCCAAAATTCAGCTTAAACAAATGAAGTTGTCCATTAAAAAACTCATGAAACATCGGCATCAGGTCTCCCTTAATGAAGTGCCAACACTTTTTATAAAACTCCGCCGGAAACCCATTCGGTTCTGGAGCCTTATTATTTTCCATTTGTGCGATGGCCTCAAACACCTCTTTCTCTGTAAAAGGAGCAGTCAAAATCTCATTCTCGTCAGTATCAAGTTGAGGAACATCGTCAACCCTTGACTCATCTAAAGACACAAAATTCTCTTCCGGAGATCCAAACAACTGCTTATAATAGTTGGTAATGTAAACTTTCAGGTTTTCTTGACCAACTATCGTTCCTTCGTCTTGCTCTAATTGGAAAATTCTCTTCTTACGATGCTTCCCATTAGCAATCATATGAAAGAATTGAATGTTATCCTCACCTTGGACGATTTTGCGAACCTTAGCTCGCAACGCCCACTTCAATTCCTCCTCGCGGAGAAGCTCTTTCAGCCGCAACTCAGCCTCCATCTTAGTTTCCAGCTCACTGGTACCTAAGATAGAAGTTTCAGCTTTAACTTCTAGGGTCTGAATAAGTAGAAGGAGTCGCTCCTTCTCCGCCTTATATATCCCATGCGTATGCTTAGCCCATCCACGAAGGAACCTTCGAAGATGACGAATCTTGCATTGCCAATGCTCAATGGGCGACCTTCCTCCTGAGTCTTTAGCCCACTCTCCAGATAACAACTCGAGGAACCCTTCTCTTTCAAACCATGCAAGTTCAAACGAGAAAATATTCTTGTTACCCACATGAGTTTGAGCCCCCGAGTCAACTAGTAATGGCGTGTGATCCGAGATACCTCGTGTCAACGCCTGCACTGTTACCAGGGGAAACTTCTGTTCCCATTCGACACTAGCTAAAACACGGTCAAGCTTCTCAAAAGTCGGTACCAGTAACGAGTTAGCCCAAGTGAATTTCCTACCCGAGAGCTCTATCTCTCTGAGATCCAAGCTTTCAATGATGGTATTGAACATAAACGACCATCTGCCGTCAAAATTCTCATTATTCTTTTCCTCCCTTCTTCGAATAATGTTGAAATCACCCCCCACTAAGACAGGGAGCTGCTCATTACCGCAGACACGGACCAGATCGGCCAAGAAATCTGGCTTGAGTTCTGGTTGCGCGGCTCCGTAAACCGCCACCAAAGCCCAATCAAATCCATCGGCCTTAGTTCTGACCCGAAACTTTACCGCAAACTCTCCCAAAACTACACTCCGAACTTCCAAAGTTTCACACTTAACCCCAAGTAAAACCCCACCAGATCTTCCTCGAGGGGGGAGGCAATGCCAGTCGAAATCTACCCCCCCGATAAAGTGCTAAGAAATTGTGGAGCGAAGTTGCCTCTTCCAGTCTCAGACAAAGCAATAATATCCAAATGATGTTCAAGAGAAGCATCCGCTAGAAACCTTCCTTTAGCCAAGTCTTTAAGACCTCTGCTATTCCGAAAATGCCTCTCATATTTCATCATGAAATTTTTTAGAGGTATGGATCCTAGCACTTCTACGCACAACCGACACTGGATAAACCTTCCGTTTAGGCTTAATGCGATTATCAGACCGGTCACCACACTCGGGCTCTGCCGCAATCACCAAAGACTCATCTACATGGTTAGAGGTCTCAGGATAGGCATACCCCTCCTCCTCCTCCGTCTCCAGTAACGCAGGGTCAAGATCGGCACACAAACCATCAAGAGCCCTAACCCCAAGCGCATTAATCTCCGACTCATTCATAGGTTTAACGGTAGCTATGTGACGAATCATTTCTAACGCTCATTCAGCTTCCAAATCAAGAATATCATTAACAAACCTAGAGATCTCTATATCATTATTACCAAGTGATACTCCTAGTTGGTTTGCATTGTGAACAATCTCATCATTGGTAAAATGCATAATTGAATTCGATTTATTAACAAACATACCAGTGGAGATCTCGACGTCACGCAGCTTGGCCGCTCTCATAGCACACCTCAGTTGCATGTCATCAACGTCCGGCTACTCCTGCAGCCTCCCGCTGATCCGCCTCCCCTCAAAGACAGGATCCGGGATCCCACCAAAGGCGATGACCTCCTCGCGCGAAGCTCTGCTAGGGGAAAGCCCTCCTGCCCATCCCCCAACAGCGGTGACCTGGGCCGGGACCACCGGCGCAGCACCATAGGACGGCGACAACTCCCGCGGCCTGTCCACGGAAGTCCCGCCGAAAGCCAAGACCGGCGAGACCAGCCTAGGGCGATCCAGGGAGTGTGGCGATAAAACGGCCACGCCACCCGACCCACCCTCCGAAGCAGAACGCGTCCTGGCCAGAGGGGATACGGCGGGCTCCTGCACGCCCACCCCTCCGCAAGCAGCCGGCCTCAAGGGAGGGAACGCCAAGCTCGCCCTCGGCGCCGACGGCGACGGCAACTCAGAGCGCCGGGCCTCCTGCCCGTTACCTCCAACCGAGACCACCGTCGCAGCCACCTCCACCATAACCGGGGGAAAGGTAAGAGAAGAGGGAGGGGCCTCCTGCCCCTCGGCACCTCCCACCTCAACAGGCTTCGTCACGCACGGACTCACCACAGGGCTCACAGGATCAACTCGGTCGCACCAAAGCCTAGGCGGAGCCGAGAACGCCCCCAAGGAACCAAGCTGCAAAGTGCTCGTCGGGCCGCACCAGTTGACCCAACAGGAGCAGTGTCACCAGAATCAGACGGACCCGAAGGCCCCTTGGCCTTATCATCATCACTCTTAGCAGTATCATCCTGGTTCCCTGAAGCACCTCCTCCCTCAGAGGTGTCCATGGGATTATCATCCTCAAACTCACCGAAAAGGTTAGGAACCTCATACTCAACATCCAACTGATACAGAACGCCTTCATGCGTCCAAGGCACCACGTCTGGCAGGAACTCAATGTTAGCAACACTGACAAGTAAACGCTGAAGGAAATATGCCCTAGAGGCAATAATAAAGTTAATATTTATTTCCTCATTTCATGATAAATGTTTATCATTCATGCTAGAATTTTATTAACCGGAAACATGATACATGTGTGAATGCATAGACAAACAGAATGTCACTAGTATGCCTCTACTAGACTAGCTTGTTAATCAAAGATGGTTATGTTTCCTAACCATGAACAAAGGGTTGTTATTTGATTAACAAGGTCACATCATTAGGAGAATGATCTGATTGACATGACCCATTCCATTAGCTTAGCACACGATCGTTTAGTATGTTGCTACTGCTTTTATCCATGACATATACATGTTCCTCGTAACTATGAGATTATGCAACTCCGTTTACGGAGGAACACTTTGGGTGCTACCAAACATCACAACGTAACTGGGTGATTATAAAGGAGTACTACAGGTGTCTCCAAAGGCAGATGTTGGGTTGGCGTATTTCGAGATTAGGTTTTGTCACTCCGATTGTCGGAGAGGTATCTCTGGGCCCTCTCGGTAATACACATCACTTAAGCCTTGCAAGCATTACAACTAATGAGTTAGCTGTGAGATGATGTATTACGGAACGAGTAAAGAGACTTGCCGGTAACGAGATTGAACTAGGTATTGGATACCGACGATCGAATCTCGGGCAAGTAACATACCGACTTAGGGCTATCTTAAGAATTTGAACCAGCCTACTGTCCAATTAACACACTTGCTTTTTCTCTTAAAAATAGTTTAGTTGTGTTAAAAAAAATGGATGAACTCGTTTGCAACAACAACGAACCAGCCCACTGTCCAATTAACACACTTGCTTTTTCTCTTAAAAAAATATTTTAGTTGTGTTAAAAAAATGGTTGAACTCGCTTGCAGCAACAACCTGAACGCTTGCAGTCGTGCATTGACCACTCAATTTCTGGAGTTGATTTATTTGATCCCTTATTTCTTGCTTCTCGATGCTTGTTGATAGGCAACTTGTGAAGGTATATAAATTAGTAGAATTTGGTAAAAATAATAGAAGTGGGACAATTGGAAAGCAAACTATGTTATGAAACAAAAGTGTGTGCTTTCCCAGCTGGTTGCGCCCTTATATTTGAAGTGGGATGGTCCAGCGTTCAAATCCCACACGAGCTCTATTAACTTTTTGCTGATTGTTGCCTTTCACTGAAAAAAGGATGTGTAGCTGGCCCAGCTCGCCCAGAAGCGCCCGCCCAGTGCCGCATCAAGAGGAAGATGCCCGACGGTTCAGCAAGGGTTGGGCTGGGACTGCGGGTTCTATCTTTCCCTAATAATACCACCTTGTTTATGTTACAATTTTGTCTATACACATCGTAAAAGCGTATTATGATATGAGAAGAAAGCGTATTGTGACGGTGAACCCGGAGACCCAATCCGTGCTTTATTATTAGGGAGAGATTACTGTAAGACCTTGTTGAGACCTTGCTTTATTTCTAATAATAGAGGCCGTATGCATCGTTCTGATGCAGAGGCCGGGAAATCCCCCCTTTTCGAAAAAAAAACACCGTCTTCCTCCTATCTGTCTTGTTTTCTGCAGCGACACTTTCAGAAAGTGCAGAATTTTTTTCGGGCCGAAGGCGTGCTCTGCATAATATACTTCCTCCATCCCATATTAATTGACGCTCAAACGGATGTGTGCTAAATAATATGGGACGGAGGGAGTAGGAGCAAAGCCGATCACATACGTACTTGCCAATTGCATTGTATATCATCAACAGCTAGCTAGGCAGAGAAAGCTTCATGCATCTATACGTTACGTTAAAGAAGAGTTGAGAGGTGCACCACTTCACCCAAACTCTCAACCCAAATATGCCACCACCACATCTACAGGAGGTATCAGTATATAAATGACGACACGAGTGGACTGGTGTGGCCGGTCGCCACATCGATTAGTTAGAGTGTACGCTTCCAATCCACACGCGCCAAAATTTTAAAAGGCATCAGAAAAGGCTGTAGCTAGACTTTGGAGCAAGAAGCGTTACACTTTGGATTGCGTTTGCATGGCATCATTCATGGCATGGAAGTCGAAAAGTAGCATCATGTTCACATCACACGCTTCTTTTCAAGCCACGGAAATGGACGGTGTCTTGCGCGTAGTACGTAGGGTGGTAGGAGGACTGATGAAGCTTTACGAAAGCGAGTGCTTCGCTTCTTCAAAGTGAAAGCCAAAGAGAAAATGGAGAGGGACGCGCGTTCGACCTCCATCTCCATTTGGTAGGGCAACTGTGCTTGCTGCTAGCTCATGATGTGGTGCTAGATTGCTGTGGTATCGCAGGTTCCTTCACCTAATGATCGATGATCATAGCCCGCTACGAAAGTGCGCTTTGGCTCCCGAAAGTTTCATGCATCTATATATACTCATGATCAATTGAGTTGAGTGTGGACTCTAGAAACCTATATGGAACAAACTCCATGTCAAAGGTTGAAGGTGCAACATTATCAACCGATCGAGTGCTCAAGTAGGCCCGCGAATAGCTGTACAATAATTTACAGACTCGTTGCGGCAATATGATATGCACGCGTGCGTATACTTTTAATTCGTTAGCTATACCGTCTGAACTCTGAAGCAAGCCTGGGTGCTTTGGCTCCCGATGAATTTAGCAACTTGCGTGTGGACGGACGTATATAGCGTTGCATTGGAAGTATGTGTCTACGCGACGACGACGAGGAGCAGCAGAAAATGGCATAGGAGAAAAATGATTTGGCTGGAGAGAGAGAGAGAGAGGGGTTGGTTGGGGCATAGAAGAAGAGGAGAAGAAGGGCGCTAAATTGCCAATCCCCATCGCCGGTTGGTCCACCTACACCCATTGCATATCCACTCACATTTTCTTCGTGTTCCTTCCCTGTGGATGTGGGCTTCAACGTCACTCAACACATCCTATGTGGTGGGAAGAAAAATTAGGCCTCGACGCCACGGCCCATAGCAGTCCAGAGCGAAGAGCAATTGCATATATCCACCCTTTTCTTCCTGTCATCTTGTGATTGTCCTGCCATTCATGCTGGTCCGTTTGCTTAGGTTAGTTGTTCAGTGATAAGACGTACTGTTCGCATCGTTGCTTGTGTCTCACCGGTATTGAAAACAGTCTTGACACCGCATGAGTTTCTTCTTTGTTGGAGCGATGGCTTTGGAACTGTTTGTCGAAAACCATGTTTCATGGCGATGACGGTATAGTTAGTTAGCATGTTTACTAGTGGCCACACATATATATAATGAAGGCTCACCACAACGAGAGAGGAGGAGAGTTACAAGAAAGAGGAATCGAACAAAGTTTTTTCATCGTACATTTGAACATGGTTGATAAGACCAATGTACCAGTTCTTCGATTATATGTCCAAGGGGAAGAGATCATATGAAAACTAACAGATTGAGTCGAGCCATTAACGCAACTTGCATTGGTTGTTAGTTGAGTGACAATATTGTGTGTGCTTTATGGCATCCAATTTTAGTTGCCCGAGACGTTTTGATAGATTTGAGTTATGGCATCAAATGAGGCCTCGAGGTGCCTAGTCAATACTTGGTGTAACAGTCTTTTCTCGGCCACAATTATTCATAACGATTCTTTTGTGATCACGGTGTGTACTGGTGAAGCCACACTATGGCTGTGTAGTCAACTGACTATACAACTTTTGATCATAACCTTTTGCATATACAAGTAAAATTTCATGGATAAATTTAGTAACACTACAAGAGTTAGAGAAGAATTACACTTACCATCACAGGTTTATAGTTCAGGCACCGCTCTTGGTGCAACTAAATAAAGTGTGTTTCCTTTCAAATATATATGGGTTGTGTGATGAGATGAGCCTCGTAGAGAAGATTTTGTGGATTGGTTTGAGTCATTGGACATTGACATTGAGGCCCTTTGGCTATTTATATATGTTGGGTCTTGGTTTTCTGCTCTAAGTGGAAAACATATATCTTCCTAGAGGAAGTGTTGATGACATTATCAAGTTTAATGAAATCATCAACTCAAAAAGAAGTTTAATGAATCATTAGTGGCTTGGCTTTGTTCAAAATTATGAACAAGGGAAGGTGGTATATGTGGAGCAATATGCAAGAAAAAACTCTTTTGAAACAGTTTGACTGATTCTTTTCATCTAGTAAATGGATTTCGGTATTCCCTAACAATATGGTAAAGCCCCTTGCGTGCCCTATCTCGGACAATGTGCCTTCATATTTTCTATTGAAACTTCCATTCAAAGAGTAAGGGGGTGTTTGTTTCCAGAGACTTTTTTGTGTAGGGACTAGAAAAAGTCCCTCTTAGAGACTTTTTTACCAAACGGGAGGGACTTTTTAGGGACTAAACTAGGCATTTGGACTAAATGAAGAAGACTCTCAAGGAGAGTCTTTTTTGAGACTTTTTGGGACTTTTCCAACAATGCCCCTCCATGCATTCATTGGCCCGCCATCCAATGGTGTTGTTTGATTGTTATTTTTCTATATACTAGGGGCAACATGGTCATTTAATAACCTCTAGGAAGGGACTAGGGACTTTTTAGTCTCTGGAAACAAACAGGGAGGGACTTTTTAGGGACTAGGGACTTTTTAGTTGGGACTAGAAAAAGTCCTAGGACTTATGAAACAAACAGGGCCTAAGTTGTTTTGCTTTGGAAGCTTCTTGTTGTCTTTTCCGGGCTTCTTGGAAGTAGTGCAAAACTCTTGGAATGCTCCCATGCATGCTACCGCAAGGGCCACTAACATCTCTACTAAGCTTAAACATTTGCATATGCACTTAAAAATTTAGTAAATATATTTCCAAGCTCAGTTTGTTAATTGAGAATTGTAGCCATGTGTTACTTCATCTTGATAGTCTTGAAGAATCACGTTAGATCAGTACACTTGAGACAAAATTCTGCACCATCCTAAAAGCTCATACTCCTCGTCTATTAAGTTATTAGAATGCATACTGGGGAACAAGGTGCAATTTTCATTGGCCCAGTTAGGGAACAAAACGCTAAAAAATTCCATGCAAAGGTCAACTGAGAGAGATACATGTGCAACATGGTGCCTGCTCTTCTGCTTGAGGATGGTCATATAATTGAAAACCATGATAAAAAGAACGTTGCTTTTCACTCCTATTTCAAAAATAGGATGGGTGTTTCCAATGACCTAGTGTTTGATTTATTGTTTTTGGGACACCAGTATTTGATTTAGAGCTTAATAATCTTAACCGAAGAGTCCCTAGACTTGAAGAACTATATGATCCTTTTTCTACGGATAGATGATGTTATCAAATTATTCTCGGAGATAGGGCACTAGGACCTGATGAATTTACCGAAAAACACTATATTATTAATTCGGTTGTTTTGATGATCTTTCAAAACGACGCAAATAATTAAATTTGAAAATCATGTAGTTTTTGAAACTATGCAAACTTTGAAACACTATATGTTACTCCCATTGTCTCGAAATATAAGGCGTTTTTTGACACGTCTTACATTTTGAGACAAAGGGAGTATTATATATGTGTCCATGAGCAGGTATATAATTATTATTATTTTTCTTTTCGAAAAGGGGTTTTACCCCAGCCTCTGCATCAGAAAGATGCATACGGCTCATATTATTAATAAAAATATCCATCAACAAGTCTCGAAGTATGAAATAAACAAACGCTCATAAGAGCTAAACAGAAAGCCACAACCGGCTGGCAAATAAAAATAGGAGCACTATATGCCTATCCTATTACATGACCACCATCCAAACCGGTTGAAAATATCCCGAGCTACCATCTCCCATCGGGTGGACGCAGTAACCAAACGCTCCCTGGCCTCCGTCGGAGTGAGTAGCGACCACATACGGATCAACGATGTGGCCCTGAAGATAACCTGCAAAAAGTGAATGTTCGTTGATCTGTTAAAAACCAAATCATTTCTGCAGTTCCAGACTGCCCATAATAAAGCACAAACGCCAACACAAATGTGCCTCGCTGTATCAGAGTCAACCCCATCAAGCCACGTTCCAAATAACATGTTGATGAAAGTAGGCGGATTAATATTAAAAGCAATATGAATCGACCGCCACAGAATATTAGCCAGCGGACAATCAAGAAAGAGGTGTTTGATAGTTTCGTTATGGTCACAATAACTACATCTAGCAGAACCCACCCAATTGCGTTTTGCCAGATTATCTTTAGTCAAAATAACTTGTTTATGCACGAACCACATAAACACTTTGATTCGCAAAGGGACCTTTACTTTCCAAACGTGCTTCGAGGAAGGAATGACGCTAGAGTTTATGACGTCCAGATACATGGATTTGACCGAGAACACGCCGTTCTTAGTTACTTTCCAATACAACTGATCTGGCTGCTGAGACAGCTGGACATCCATCAACGTCTTACAAGATGAAGCCAGGCCTCCCAACCGATTTCCAACTAGCGTCCTCCGAAAACTAATACTGAGGGGAGTGGATTGTAGAACAGTTGCAACGTAAGCTTCTCTACGTTGAACAACGTTGTACAGAGTAGGATATTGAAGTGCGAGGGGAGTCTCCCCAAGCCACGTATCCTCCCAGAACCTTGTATTAGCTCCATTTCCGACTAAGAACCTTGTCTTGTTGAAAAAGAGTGGCTTGACTCTCATCAAGCCTTTCCAAAATGGTGAGTCAGTCGGCCTCACAGTCACCTAGACCAAGGTTTTAGACTGAGATACTTATTTCGCAAAATCTGAGCCCAAGTAGCCTCCGTCTCGGATGAAAGTTTAAACAGCCACTTGCTAAGGAGACATCTGTTTTTGACTTCCAGATTTTCAATACCTAGACCCCCTTGGTCCTTCGACCTACAGATTATATCCCATTTAGCAAGCCTATACTTTCGTTTAAGCTCATCACTCTGCCAAAAGAATCGAGATCGATAGAAATCTAGCCTCTTCCTGACACCCACCGGGACCTCGAAAAAGGATAGGAGAAACATAGGCATACTGGTGAGGACCGAATTGATCAAAATTAATCGCTCTCAATATGACATGAGCTTCCCTTTCCAACAACTCAGTTTCTTCTCAAAACGATCCTCGATGCATTTCCACTCTTTGTTAGTTAGCTTACGATGATGAATGGGTATACCTAAATACGTGAACGGTAACGTGCCCAATTCACATCCGAACAATTGTTTATACGCCTCTTGGTCATCATTAGCTCTTCCAAAACAGAACAATTCGCTCTTGTGGAAGTTAATTTTGAGCCCGGACAATTGTTCAAATAAGCATAACACAAGCTTCATGTTTCTCGCTTTCGCCAAGTCGTGCTCCATAAAGATGATGGTATCATCAGCATGCTGAAGGATGGAA
This sequence comes from Aegilops speltoides, assembly GCA_021437245.1. Lineage (NCBI taxonomy): Eukaryota > Viridiplantae > Streptophyta > Magnoliopsida > Poales > Poaceae > Aegilops > Aegilops speltoides. The sequence goes on from CM038144.1 coordinate 481,178,939, forward strand.
ATACCGCCATCAACTAGATGCGGAACAAGGCCACCTACCTGCCCCGCATCCTTAGCCCGTCCTATTAAAATAGTCAGCATATCAACCACTATGTTGTATAGGATCAGTGACATGGGATCTCCTTGCCTTAACCCTTTGTGTGTCTGGAAATAGTGACCTATATCGTCATTCACTTTAATCCCTACACTCCCTTTTTGCGTAAAGGATTCAATCTGGTTTCTCCAGGCCGTGTCAAATCCTTTCATATGCAAAGCCTATTGAGGGAAAGACCATTTAACTTTATCGTATGCTTTTTCAAAATCCACTTTAAAAACAACGCCATCTAGTTTTTTTGAGTGAATCTCATGGAGCGTTTCATGCAAGACGACAACCCCTTCAAGGATATTTCTATCTGCATGAAATCGATCCGAGACGGTTGCTGGCCCGAATCGCAATCTGCGTATGTCTGTTAAATCCCAACCTTGGTGAAGATTTTGAAACTAACATTAAGCGGACATATAGGCTGAACTGCTCAATGCGAACGGCCTTAGTCTTCTTAGGAAGAAGAGTTATCGTTCCAAAATTCAGCTTAAACAAATGAAGTTGTCCATTAAAAAACTCATGAAACATCGGCATCAGGTCTCCCTTAATGAAGTGCCAACACTTTTTATAAAACTCCGCCGGAAACCCATTCGGTTCTGGAGCCTTATTATTTTCCATTTGTGCGATGGCCTCAAACACCTCTTTCTCTGTAAAAGGAGCAGTCAAAATCTCATTCTCGTCAGTCTCAAGTTGAGGAACATCGTCAACCCTTGACTCATCTAAAGACACAAAATTCTCTTCCGGAGATCCAAACAACTGCTTATAATAGTTGGTAATGTAAACTTTCAGGTTTTCTTGACCAACTATCGTTCCTTCGTCTTGCTCTAATTGGAAAATTCTCTTCTTACGATGCTTCCCATTAGCAATCATATGAAAGAATTGAATGTTATCCTCGCCTTGGACGATTTTGCGAACCTTAGCTCGCAACGCCCACTTCAATTCCTCCTCGCGGAGAAGCTCTTTCAGCCCAACTCAGCCTCCATCTTAGTTTCCAGCTCACTGGTACCTAAGATAGAAGTTTCAGCTTTAACTTCTAGGGTCTGAATAAGTAGAAGGAGTCGCTCCTTCTCCGCCTTATATATCCCATGCGTATGCTTAGCCCATCCACGAAGGAACCTTCGAAGATGACGAATCTTGCATTGCCAATGCTCAATGGGCGACCTTCCTCCTGAGTCTTTAGCCCACTCTCCAGATAACAACTCGAGGAACCCTTCTCTTTCAAACCATGCAAGTTCAAACGAGAAAATATTCTTGTTACCCACATGAGTTTGAGCCCCCGAGTCAACTAGTAATGGCGTGTGATCCGAGATACCTCGTGTCAACGCTGCTGCTACTACCGGGAAACTTCGCATTCCCATTCGACACTAGCTAAAACACGGTCAAGCTTCTCAAAAGTCGGTACCAAGATGTGAGTTAGCCCAAGTGAATTTCCTACCGAGAGCTCTATCTCTCGAGATCCAAGCTTTCAATGATGGTATTGAACATAAGCGACCATCTGCCGTCAAAATTCTCATTATTCTTTTCCTCCTTCTTGAATAATGTTGAAATCACCCCCACTAAGACAGGAGCTGCTCATTACATGAGACACGGACCAGATCGGCCAAGAAATCTGGCTTGAGTTCGGTTCTTGCGCTCAAGTAAACCGCCACCAAAGCCCAATCAAATCCATCGGCCTTAGTTCTGACCCGAAACTTTACCGCAAACTCTCCCAAAACTACACTCCGAACTTCCAAAGTTTCACACTTAACCCCAAGTAAAACCCCACCAGATCTTCCTCGAGGGGGGAGGCAATGCCAGTCGAAATCTACCCCCCCCATAAAGTGCTATGAAATTGTGGAGCGAAGTTGCCTCTTCCAGTCTCAGACAAAGCAATAATATCCAAATGATGTTCAAGAGAAGCATCCGCTAGAAACCTTCCTTTAGCCAAGTCTTTAAGACCTCTGCTATCCAGAAAATGCCTCTCATATTTCATCATGAAATTTTTTAGAGGTATGGATCCTAGCACTTCTACGCACAACCGACACTGGATAAACCTTCCGTTTAGGCTTAATGCGATTATCGGACCGGTCACCACACTCGGGCTCTGCCGCAATCACCAAAGACTCATCTACATGGTTAGAGGTCTCAGGATAGGCATACCCCTCCTCCTCCTCCGTCTCCAGTAACGCAGGGTCAAGATCGGCACACAAACCATCAAGAGCCCTAACCCCAAGCGCATTAATCTCCGACTCATTCATAGGTTTAACGGTAGCTATGTGACGAATCATTTCTAACGCTCATTCAGCTTCCAAATCAAGAATATCATTAACAAACCTAGAGATCTCTATATCATTATTACCAAGTGATACTCCTAGTTGGTTTGCATTGTGAACAATCTCATCATTGGTAAAATGCATAATTGAATTCGATTTATTAACAAACATACCAGTGGAGATCTCGACGTCACGCAGCTTGGCGCTCTCATAGCACACCTCAGTTGCATGTCATCAACGTCCGGCTACTCCTGCAGCCTCCCGCTGATCCGCCTCCCCTCAAAGACAGGATCCGGGATCCCACCAAAGGCGATGACCTCCTCGCGCGAAGCTCTGCTAGGGGAAAGCCCTCCTGCCCATCCCCCAACAGCGGTGACCTGGGCCGGGACCACCGGCGCAGCACCATAGGACGGCGACAACTCCCGCGGCCTGTCCACGGAAGTCCCGCCGAAAGCCAAGACCGGCGAGACCAGCCTAGGGCGATCCAGGGAGTGTGGCGATAAACCGGCCACGCCACCCGACCCACCCTCCGGCGAGTAACGTCTGGCGGAGGGATCGGCGGGCTCTGCCGCCCACCCTCCGCAAGCAGCCGGCCTCAAGGGAGGGAACGCTAAGCTCGCCCTCGGCGCCGACGGCGACGGCAACTCAGAGCGCCGGGCCTCCTGCCCGTTACCTCCAACCGAGACCACCGTCGCAGCCACCTCCACCATAACCGGGGGAAAGGTAAGAGAAGAGGGAGGGGCCTCCTGCCCCTCGGCACCTCCCACCTCAACAGGCTTCGTCACGCACGGACTCACCACAGGGCTCACAGGATCAACTCGGTCGCACCAAAGCCTAGGCGGAGCCGAGAACGCCCCCAAGGAACCAAGCTGCAAAGTGCTCGTCGGGCCGCACCAGTTGACCCAACAGGAGCAGTGTCACCAGAATCAGACGGACCCGAAGGCCCCTTGGCCTTATCATCATCACTCTTAGCAGTATCATCCTGGTTCCCTGAAGCACCTCCTCCCTCAGAGGTGTCCATGGGATTATCATCCTCAAACTCACCGAAAAGGTTAGGAACCTCATACTCAACATCCAACTGATACAGAACGCCTTCATGCGTCCAAGGCACCACGTCTGGCAGGAACTCAATGTTAGCAACACTGACAAGTAAACGCTGAAGGAAATATGCCCTAGAGGCAATAATAAAGTTATTATTTATTTCCTCATTTCATGATAAATGTTTATCATTCATGCTAGAATTTTATTAACCGGAAACATGATACATGTGTGAATGCATAGACAAACAGAATGTCACTAGTATGCCTCTACTAGACTAGCTTGTTAATCAAAGATGGTTATGTTTCCTAACCATGAACAAAGGGTTGTTATTTGATTAACAAGGTCACATCATTAGGAGAATGATCTGATTGACATGACCCATTCCATTAGCTTAGCACACGATCGTTTAGTATGTTGCTACTGCTTTTATCCATGACATATACATGTTCCTGTAACTATGAGATTATGCAACTCCCGTTTACCGGAGGAACACTTTGGGTGCTACCAAACATCACAACGTAACTGGGTGATTATAAAGGAGTACTACAGTGTCTCCAAAGGCGATGTTGGGTTGGCGTATTTGAGATTAGGTTTTGTCACTCCGATTGTCGGAGAGGTATCTCTGGCCCTCTCGGTAATACACATCACTTAAGCCTTGCAAGCATTACAACTAATGAGTTAGCTGTGAGATGATGTATTACGGAACGAGTAAAGAGACTTGCGATAACGAGATTGAACTAGGTATTGGATACCGACGATCGAATCTCGGGCAAGTAACATACCGATGACAAAGGAACAACGATGTTGTTATGCGGTCTCGACCGATAAAGATCTTCGTAGAATATGTAGGAACCAATATGGGCATCCAGGTCCCGCTATTGGTTATTGACCGAGACGTGTCTCGGTCATGTCTACATTGTTCTCGAACCGTAGGGTCCGCACGCTTAAGGTTTCGATGGCGGTTATATTATGAGTTTGTGTATTTTGATGTACCGAAGAAGTTGAGTCCGGATGTGATCACGGACATGACGAGGAGTCTCGAAATGGTCGAGACATAAAGATTGATATATTGGAAGCCTATGTTTGGAGTTGGAATGGTTCCGAGTGAAATCGATTTTTACGAACACCGGGGTTACTGGAACCCTCCCGGGGTTAATGGGCCTTAGTGGGCCATGAGGGAGAAGAGGAAGGGCGGCCAGGGGCAGGCCGCGCCCCCCCCCTAGTCCGAATAGGACAGGAGAGGGGCGGCGCCTCTCCCTCTTTCCTCCCCCAAGTCCTAATCCAACTAGGAAGGGGGAGTCCTACTCCGTGGGAGTAGGACTCCTCCGCGCCTCCTCCAAGGGCCGGCCGCACCCCCCCTTGCTCCTTTATATACGGGGGCAGGGGGCACCCTAGAACACACAAGTTGATCTACGGATCGTTCCTTAGCCGTGTGTGGTGCCCCCCTCCACCATATTCCACCTCGGTCATATCGTCGCAAAGCTTAGGCGAAGCCCTGCGCCGGTAGAACATCAAGATCGTCACCATGCCGTCGTGCTGACGGAACTCTCCCTCTCCGAAGCTCTACTGGATTGGAGCCCGAGGAGCGTCATCGAGCTGTATGTGTGTCAAGAACTCGGGGGCGCCGGAGTAACGGCGCTGGGATCGGTCGGATCGCGAGGAGATCGTACGACTACTTCCTCTACGTTGTGATCGCTTCTGCTTCGGTCTACGAGGGTACGTAGACAACACTCTCCCCTCTCGTTGCTATGCATCACCATGATCTTGCGTGTGCGTAGAAATTTTTTGAAATTACTACGTTCCCCAACAGTGGCATCCGAGCCTAGGTTTTTATGGTTTGATGTTTTGCACGAGTAGAACACAAGTGAGTTGTGGGCGATACAAGTCATACTACCTACCAGCATGTCATACTTTGGTTCAGCGGTATTGTGAGATGAAGCGGCCCGGACCGACATTACGCATACGCTTACGCGAGACTGGTTTCACCGCTGTGAGCACTCGTTGCTTAAAGGTGACTGGCGGGTGTCTGTCTCTCTCACTTTAGTTGAACCGAGTGTGGCTACGCCCGGTCCTTGAGAAGATTAAAACGAGTCTATTTGACGAAGTATCGTTGTGGTTTTGATGCGTGGGTGAGATTGGTTCTTGCTTAAGCCCGTAGCAGCCACGTAAAATTTGCAACAACAAAGTAGAGGACGTCTAACTTGTTTTTGCAGGGCATGTTGTGATGTGATATGGTCAAGACGTGATGCTATATTTTATTGTATGAGATGATCATGTTTTGTAACCAAAGTTATCGGCAATCGGCTGGAGCCATATGGTTGTCGCTTTATTGTATGAAATGCAAGCGCTACAGTAATTGCTTTACTTTATCACTAAGCGGTAGCGATAGTCGAGAAGCAATAGATGGCGTGACGACAACGATGCTACGATGGAGATCAAGGTGTCGCGCCGGTGATGATGGTGATCACGACGGTGCTTGGAGATGGAGATCACAAGCACAAGATGATGATGGCCATATCATATCACTTATATTGATTGCATGTGATGTTTATCCTTTATGCATCTTATCTTGCTTTGATTGACGGTAGCATTTTAAGATGATCTCTCACTAAAATTATCAAGTAGTGTTCTCCCTGAGTATGCACCGTTGCCAAAGTTCGTCGTGCCGAGACACCACATGATGATCGGGTGTGATAAGCTCTACGTCCATCTACAACGGGTGCAAGCCAGTTTTGCACACGCAGAATACTCGGGTTATACTTGACGAGCCTAGCATATGCAGATATGGCCTCGGAACACGGAGACCGAAAGGTCGAGCGTGAATCATATAGTAGATATGATCAACATAAGATGTTTACCATTGAAAACTACTCCATCTCACGTGACGATCGGTTATGGTTTAGTTGATTTGGATCACGTGATCACTTAGATGACTAGAGAGATGTCTGTCTAAGTGGGAGTTCTTAAGTAATATGATTAATTGAACTTAAATTTATCATGAACTTAGTACCTGATAGTATCTTGCTTGTCTATGTTTGTTTGTAGATAGATGGCTCGCGCTATTGTTCCGTTGAATTTTAATGCGTTCCTTGAGAAAGCAAAGTTGAAAGATGATGGTAGCAATTACGGATCGGGTCCGTAACTCGAGGATTATCCTCATTGCTGCACGTAAGAGTTACGTCTGGATGCACCGCTAGGTACCAGAGCCTCTCGCTGATGCTGGCCGACGACGTTAAGAACGTCTGGCGAGCAAAGCTGATGACTACTCTATAGTTCGATGTGCCATGCTTTACGGCTTAGAACCGGGACTTCAACGACGTTTTGAAAGTCATGGAGCATATGAGATGTTCCAGAGTTGAAGTTGATATTCCAACAGAATGCCCGGATTGAGAGATATGAAGTCTCCAATAAGTTCTATAGCTGCAAGATGGAGGAGAATAGTTACGTCGGTGAGCACATACTCAAAATGTCCGGGTATTACAATCACTTGACTCAACCGGGAGTTAATCTTCCGGATGATTGTGTCATTGATGAAATTCTTCAATCACCGCCACCAAGCTACAAAGGCTTCGTGATGAACTATAATATGCAAGGGTTAGTAAAGACTATACCGAGCTCTTCGCAATGCTAAAGGCTGCGGAGGTAGAAATCAAGAAGGAGCATCAAGTGTTGATGGTCAATAAGACCACTAGTTTCAAGAAGAAAGGCAAAGGGAAGAAGAAGGGAACTTCAAGGAGAACAGCAAGCAAGTTGTGCTCAGAGAAGAAACCCAAGTCTGGCCCTAAACCTGAAATCGAGTGCTTCTCTTCGCAAGCGATCGTCACTTTGAGCGCGAAACTGCCCCAAGTATTTGGCGGATAAGAAGGATGGCAAGGTGAACAAAGGTATATGTGATATACATGTTATTGATGTGTACCTTACTAGAGCTCGCAGAGCACACTGGTATTTGATACTGGTTACATTGCTAATATTTGCAACTCAAAAGCAGGACTACGGATTGCGAACACCGGCAAAGGACGAGGTGACGATCGCGCGTGGGAAATGGTTCCAAAGTCGATGTGATCGCGGTCGGCACGCTACCTCTACATCTACCTTTGGGATTAGTTTTAGACCTAAATAATTGTTATTTGGTGCCTGCGTTGAGCATGAACATTATATCTGGATCTTGTTTGATGCGAGACGGTTATTCATTTAAATCAGAGAATAATGGTTGTTCTATTTATATGAGTAATATATTTTATGGTCATGCACCCTTGAAGAGTGGTCTATTTTTGATGAATCTCGATAGTAGTGATACACATATTCAAAATGTTGAAACCAAAAGATGCAGAGTTGATAATGATAGTGCAACTTATTTGTGGCACCGCCGTTTAGGTCATATCGGTATAAAGCGCATGAAGAAACTCCATACTGATGGACTTTTGGAGTCACTTGATTATGAATCACTTGGCACTTGCGAACCGTGCCTCATGGGCAGGATGACTAAAACCCCGTTCTCCGGCACTATGGAGAGAGCAACAGATTTGTTGGAAATCATACATACAGATGTATGTGGTCCGATGAATGTTGAGGCTCGTGGCGGATATCGTTATTTTCTCACCTTCACAGATGATTTAAGCAGATATGGGTATATCTACTTAATGAAACATAAGTCTGAAACATTTGAAAAGTTCAAAGAATTTCAGAGTGAAGTTGAAAATCATCGTAATAAGAAAATTAAGTTTCTACGATCGATCGTGGAGGTGAATGTTTGAGTTCTGAGTTTGGTCTACATTTGAAACAATGCGGAATAGTTTAGCAACTCACGCCACCGGAACACCACAGCGTAATGGTGTGTCCGAGCGTCGTGTCGCACTTTACTAGATATGGTGCGATCTATGATGTCTCTTACAGATTTACCGCTATCGTTTTGGGGTTATGCTCTTGAGACGGCCGCATTCACACTGAATAGAACACCGTCAAAATCCGTTGAGACGACACCTTATGAACTATGGTTAAGCAAGAAACCAAAGTTGTCGTTTCTTAAAGTTTGGGATGCGATGCTTATGTGAAAAAGCTTCAACCTGATAAGCTCGAACCCAAATCGGAGAAATGTGTCTTCATAGGATACCCAAAGGAGACAGTTGGGTACACCTTCTATCACAGATCCGAAGGCAAGACATTTGTTGCCAAGAATGGATCCTTTCTAGAGAAGGAGTTTCTCTCGAAAGAAGTGAGTGGGAGGAAAGTAGAACTTGATGAGGTAATTGTACCTTCTCCCTTACTTGAAAGTAGTTTGTCGCAGAAATCGGTTTCTGAGACATCTACACCAAATAGTGAGGAATTTGATGATGTTGATCATGAAACTTCAGATCAAGTTACTACAGAACCTCGTAGATCAACCAGAGTAAGATCCGCACCAGAGTGGTACGGTAATCCTGTTCTGGAAGTCATGCTACTAGATCATGATGAACCTACGAACTATGAAGAAGCGATGGTGAGCCCAGATTCCATAAAATGGCTTGAGGCCATGAAATCTGAGATGGGATCCATGTATGAAAACAAAGTATGGACTTTGGTTGACTTGCCCGAGGGTCGGCAAGCAATAGAAAACAAGTGGATCTTCAAGAAGAAGACCGACGCCGACGGTAATGTTATCGTCTACAAAGCTCGACTTGTCGCAAAGGGTTTTCGACAAGTTCAAGGGATTGACTACGATGAGACCTTCTCACCCGTGGCGATGCTTAAGTCTGTCCAAATCATGTTAGCAATTGCCGCATTTTATGATTATGAAATTTGGCAAATGGATGTAAAGACTGCATTCTGAATGGATTTACGGAAGAAGAGTTGTATATGATACAACCGAAGGTTTTATCGATCCAAAGGAGCTAACAAAGTGTGCAAGCTCCAGCGATCCATTTATGGACTGGTGCAAGCATCTCGGAGTTGGAATAAACGCTTTGATAGTGTGATCAAAGCATTTGGGTTCATCTGAGACTTTTGGAGAAGCCTCGTATTTACAAGAAAGTGAGTGGGAGCTCTATAGCATTTCGATATTATATGTAGATGACATATTACTAATCGGAAATGATATAGAATTCTGGATAGCATAAAGGGATACTTGAATAAAAGTTTTTCAATGAAAGACCTCGGTGAAGCTGCTTACATATTGGGCATCAAAATCTATAGAGATAGATCAAGACGCTTAATTGGACTTTCACAAAGCACATACCTTGACAAAATTTTGAAGAAGTTCAAAATGGATCAAGCAAAGAAAGGGTTCTTGCACTGTTACAAGGTGTGAAGTTGAGTAAGACTCAATGCCCGACCACCGCAGAAGATAGAGAGAAATGAAAGATGTTCCTATGCTTCAGCCATAGGCTCTATCATGTATGCAATGCTTGTGTACCAGACTGATGTGTGCCTTGCTATAAGCTTAGCAGGAGGTACCAAAGTAATCCAGAGTGGATCATCGGACAGCGGTCAAGAACATCCCGAAATACCGAAAAGGACTAAGGATATGTTTCTCGATATGGAGGTGACAAAGAGCTCATCGTAAACGGTTACGTTGATGCAAGCTTTGACACCGATCCGGACGATTCTAAATCGCAGACCGGATACGTATTTACACTAAGCGGAGGAGCTGTCGGTTGGTGCGAGTTCTAAACAAAGCGTCGTGGCAGGATCTACATGTGAAGCGGAGTACATAGCAGCTTCGAAGCAGCTAATGAAGGAGTCTCGATGAAGGAGTTCATATCCGATCTAGGTGTCATACCTAGTGCATCGGGTCCAATGAAAATCTTCGTGACAATCTCGGAGCAATTGCCTTAGCAAAGGAATCCAGATTTCACAAGAGGACCAAGCACATCAAGAGACGCTTCAATTCCATCCGGATTTAGTCCGTGGGAGACATAGAGATTTGCAAGATACATACGGATCTGAATGTAGCGCACCGTTGACTAAGCCTCTTCCACGAGCAAAACATGATCAACACCAAGACTCCATGGGTGTTAGAATCATTACTATGTAATCTAGATTATTGACTCTAGTGCAAGTGGGAGATGAAGGAAATATGCCCTAGAGGCAATAATAAAGTTATTATTTATTTCCTCATTTCATGATAAATGTTTATCATTCATGCTAGAATTGTATTAACCGGAAACATGATACATGTGTGAATGCATAGACAAATGAATGTCACTAGTATGCCTCTACTAGACTAGCTTGTTAATCAAAGATGGTTATGTTTCCTAACCATGAACAAAGGGTTGTTATTTGATTAACAAGGTCACATCATTAGGAGAATGATCGATTGACATGACCCATTCCATTAGCTTAGCACACGATCGTTTAGTATGTTGCTACTGCTTTTATCCATGACATATACATGTTCTGTAACTATGAGATTATGCAACTCCGTTTACGGAGGAACACTTTGGTGCTACCAAACGTCACTACGTGGCTCGGGTGATTATAAAGGAGTACTACAGTGTCTCCAAAGGCGATGTTGGGTTGGCGTATTTGAGATTAGGTTTTGTCACTCCGATTGTCGGAGAGGTATCTCTGGGCCCTCTCGGTAATACACATCACTTAAGCCTTGCAAGCATTACAACTAATGAGTTAGCTGTGAGATGATGTATTACGGAACGAGTAAAGAGACTTGCCGTAACGAGATTGAACTAGGTATTGGATACCGACGATCGTAACATCTGACAAAGGGAACAACGTAACGGTCCGACCGATCCGGCCAGGCAGGCGCGCCCCCCCCCCTAGTCCGAATAGGACAGGAGAGGGGCGCGCCCCTTCCCTCTTTCCCTCCCCCAAGTCCTAATCCAACTAGGAAGGGGAGTCCTACTCGGTGGGAGTAGGACTCCTCCCGTCGCCTCCTCAGGGCCGGCCGCACCCCCCTTGCTCCTTTATATCACAGGGGCGGGGGCACCCTAGAACACACAAGTTGATCTACGGATCGTTCCTTAGCCGTGTGTGGTGCCCCCTCCACCATATTCCACCTCGGTCATATCGTTGCAAAGCTTAGGCGAAGCCTGCGCCGATAGAACATCAAGATCGTCACCACGCCGTCGTCTTGTGGAACTCTCCTCCCCAAAGCTCTCTTGGATTGGAGCCGAGGAGCGTCATCGAGCTGTCGTGTGTCAAGAACTCGGGCGCCGGAGTGCTTGGCGCTGGGATCGGTCGGATCGCGAGGAGATCGTCGACTACTTCCTCTACGTTGTGATCGCTTCGCTTGGTCTCACGAGGGCGTAGACAACACTCTCCCCTCTCGTTGCTATGCATCACCATGATCTTGCGTGTGCGTAGAATTTTTTTGAAATTACTACGTTCCCCAACAAACGCGCCACCCCGTGAGCATGTGTGAACTGCATATCCACCTGCTCAGTCTTGCCAATCAAAGAACCCAGGCTCCACGTCACCAAAAAGCTGTCCAAGGGAGCAGATGGCGCCCCAGAGAAACGAACTCAAATCTGGGTTAACGGCGTGCCCTGCGGCTCCTTCTTTTTCCACTCATCAAACTGCAACACAAAACTAGTGCTCGTGACCCTGCTCATACCAAACTTGAGGATTCTCAGCTGATCCTCCTTAGACGGGAAATCTAATTTATAAGTTGTATCTGTGAGCTTGAGCAACGACCACTAAAAATTACCCCGAGCGAGCTCCCTCAACTGCTGAATGATCTGCGCCTCGGTCAATGGTCCATGAACCACCTTCACCACACCGGGGAAGGAGGTCTCCACCGCGGGTGCCAAGGGTTTCACACTGGGAGACTCGAAAAACATCAACTCCGAGCAGCAAACCCCGTATACCTGAACGGAAGGTTTAGGCCCCAACATAAGAGGACACTCGGCAGGTGTATGTTTAGGTTTCCGGCACAAGTCACATAACTCCGCAGTGCATTCAACCAAAAAGTGTCTCGGTTCACCACAACGGAAACAGGTTAGCTTCTTCTTTTTAGCCGCCCACTTGGACACCTCGTCAACCTCGGACTTCTCCGTACCTTGCTCAGAAGCAGAATCTCCAGTCTGCATGGGCTCCGGCAACGTGACTGCAGCCAGGGCTTGAACCGTCTCCACCGCCACCTGCGGTAAAGCCGATCCACCGTCAGTCACCTCCGGCTCGGCAGAAGTCTTCGGCTGCCTTGGCGGAGGGTGACGCCGGTTCCCGCCCCGACCTCCGCGGAAACGACCCCAGAAAGAGCGGTTATTAAGGCCAACCGCACCCTCCACAAAGTTGTCGGGCGGTCCTTGGAAACCCCGGGTGGCATTGCCGTTGTCCACCCAAGCATAGCCACGGCCACCTCCGGTAGACGAAGAGCCCCGATGCAGACCAGAACCATAAGCATCATATCCATCATCGCCCCACTGACCGCGCGGAGGGTTACGAAATGTTTTTTCCTTCGACTAAGAGTAGTCTTAATCATGTTTAATAAATGTCTTAACTATCAGTGTTATTCGGTCCCCTCGGCAAATTCAATGGCGTCTGAATGTTACACCTAATAAGTCTCTGAACCAAGTGCGTCACCAGTGTTAGTACTTAGTACGTAACAAGGAGAATACTCACCAGTAAAGTGTGGCGCAAATCTCGAAGCTGTGGAGGAACGGGATGCGGTATACCACCAGGGGAGCTTGGCGCCATGCTCAACGTTGTGTTACTCCTTTTTTCTGCCCCTGTGATAAACCCCCAGTGAGAAGCTTTCTTTGTAAGCACATGCTAATTGTTCCAACTCTCAAGTCTCAACTGCTAATTAGCAGCGCACAATTCCAGTGGGAGCAGATGCAGAGGAGCCCTGCCGCTGATGGACTGCATCGGAAGGAACATCGTGGCCTCAAACTGTTGAATTAGAAGGGAGGAAAAGCGCCGCGCCGGCCGGCTGCCCTACGACTACAAGTGTACTCGGACAGACGAAGCCGCTCCCTGCAGAGCTGTACGTACTACTGTGCGTGATTCGACGCTACCACTGTTTTTCAGGCAGCGCGGTGTGCTGGTACCGTAATAGTCCTGCCGTCCTATGTGACGGTGTGACAGGAGCCGACGATCGGGCTGACTCGACGTCCTCCGTGTCGCAACGAAATCCATCCGCCGGGCCGGCAACGGCAAGCAGTACGATTAACCAACAGCGATATGATATGCCCGACCCTATCCTGCGCCGGAATGGAAGAATGGCCTTGCAGTCGCCGAGGCGATGGTTGGTCTTGGTCTGGCACCGCACCGCGCGGGCTCCGGCACAGCCACAGCCATGGCCGAGGCGGTGGTTAGGAGGTGTCTGGAACACTACATCAAATCCACCCGTGGAGTTCCGCGACAGCGACGCCGCAGCCGCAGCCGCAGCCACGGCCATGGCCACCCGTCGTCTGTCGAGGGAGTGCTCCGTCGGTGCCACGGCGCGCCCATTTGCTCGCTGCTGCCAGCCATCCCCGCGCTCTCTCGCCCGGCCCCTCGACTGAAACCCCCAAACTTTGCTAACGGAACACGCAGCTCTTAATTATCCATTACCTACTTCTCCCAAAGAGTGGGAGGCCAAGGTCCCCTAGTAATTAATCAGCAGATTTTGGACGTGGGATCGATCGTCCAAAGAGTGGGAGGCCAAAGTCCCCTACATACGTATGATAGGCGCAGCCACGTACAGTACGGGATCGATCGTCCTCCTACAATATTTGACGATGATGATGATGATAGGCGCAGTACAACTGTTCAAATCGATGGCCGTCCCTGTCGATCGAGCAATCGACTCATTCCCCGCGCGGGCCGTAGCCGTACGTGCGAGAGCATTGCTAGCTGATTGCAAAGCAGTCAGCCATACCAATCATATACTCATATTGTACTACGTACTCCCTCCGTTCCTAAATATAAGTCTTTCTAAAGATTTCAATAGAAACTATATACGGATGTATGTAGACATATTTTAGAGTGTAGATTCACACATTTTGCTCTGTATGTAGTTTTTTTGGAATCTCTAGAAAGACTTATATTTAGGAACGGAGGGAGTACTTTACTAATGTGTCTTAGAACGACGCTTTCGTGCCGATAATTGTGGCCTTGCTAATCATCACCCATGGACGCAACCCTGCTCCGAATCCGCGACCACAGTCCGCAGATTGGTGCGGGGCTCTGGCCGGTCGGCAATCTCCATGGACGATCCACCAGCGGTTGGCAATCATCAGCTTCTTTTGTGTGCTCTGGGTTTACAATGAGCTGAAATACAAAGCACTCGTTTAGGAGAGCTGACAACGGTTACTGCCGGCCCCTACATGCATGATTTCAGCAATCATACCTGGCTGTTAGCTAGACTGATCGACACGGCAGTCTTTCTATCTGTCCTGTTTTCTACAGAAGAAAAAAATGTGTTCACTTCTTCATAATGGATGAGCAAACCACACCATATATCAACTTGTCAATTGCATTGTGTATATCTAATTGAATTGTCCAACAGCTAGGCAGCGCAAGTTCTATGCATCGATACGTTATGTTAAAGAATAGTTGAGAGACTGACCGACAAGGTCGCTCCATCTGTATTGTTTTCTGCGGTGACTTCAGACGCCACCTACATAAAATGTTTCTGGCTGAAGACGTGTTTTGCTTGCACAGTATATCAACAGCTAGGCAGAGAAAGTTTCATGCACCAATACGTTACGTGAACGAACAGTTGATAGGAGCACATCACTTGACCAAAACCCTCACACCGGACGCTATCTGAAGCCGCGCAAATGCCACCACCACAGGCAGATATATAAATGGCGACACGAGTGGACCGATCTGGTCCGGCCGCCACATCGAATTAGTTAGTGTGTACGCGAACGCCATATTCTGAAAAGCGTCAGAAAAGGTGGTAGCTAGACTGTGCAACAATGGCATTACACTTTGGATTTCATTTGCAGGGCTAGGAAATCGAAAAGGAGCATCATCATATGCACATCATCACACCACACGCTTCTTCTCAAGTGCGGCGGCGTAGCGCGTAGGGTGGTAGGACGACCTGATCATGAAGCTTCAGGAAAAGCAGCAGGATGCTTCTGCTGCTTCAAAGTGAAAGCCCAAACAGACAATGGAGAGGGACGCGGCGTATACCGACCTCCATCTCCATCTCCATTTGGTAGGGCGACTGTGCTGTGCTTGCTTGCTCATGATGTGGTGCTAGCTAGCTACCTATCTACTGTAGATTGCTGTGGTACTGCAGGGTTACTTGCAGGTTCCTTCACCGAAATGATCAGACGATCATAGCCCGGTAGGAAAGCGTGCTTGCTTGCTTTGACGAATTGCGCCATATTTGTTGTCTGGAGCTGACAAATTGCACCATGCATGTCGTGTGCAGTGTGGACTCTAGAAACCTATTATCGTAGTACAAACTTCATGTGAAAGATTGCGGCGTGCTTCACACGTAGGCATGAAACTAACTGAACATTAATCTACAGACTCATTGCAACGCATATACTCCCTCCGTCCGAAAATATTTGTCATTAAAATAAATAAATAAAAATGTATCTAGATGTATTTTAATTCTAGATACATCCATTTTCATTTATTTTGATGACAAGTAATTCGGGACGGAGGGAGTAGTTTTGTTTTGTTAGCTACTGTCTGAACTCTGAAGCAAGCCCGGATGAGTCCTTTAGTTTATGGAGCAATTCAGCAACTTGCGTGTGGACGATGGACGTATGTAGCATTGTGTTGGAAGTATGTGTCGACGACGACGAGCAGCAGAAAATGGCGTAGGAGGAAAATGATTCCTCGGTTGTTGTGTGTGTGTGTGTGTGTGTGTGTGTGTGTGTGTGTGTGTGTGTGTGTGAGAGAGAGAGAGAGAGAGAGAGAGAGGCATTGGTGCCAAATTGCGTAGAAGAGGAAGAAGAAGGGTGCCAAATTGCCAATCCCCATCGCCTAGTTGGTCCACCTACACCCATTATCCACCCACATTTCCCTGTAGCCGTGGGCTTCGACGATACTCTGCACACATAACAATCAGGCAGGCCTCGACGCTCGCCGCGGCCCATCACGGCGGTCCAGAGAGATGTTGCGGCTTGAAGATGCTACAGTTAGTTGGTCAGCATGTTTCATAGCAGCCACATATCCTTGTGATTGTCCTGCCGCCGTTCATGATGTTGCGGCTTGCTTTGGTTAGTTGTTCGGTGATATGACGTACCATTCGCGCCTGTTGCTTGTGTCTTACTTAGTACAGAAAAGCAGTCCTGATAGTGCATGAGTTCCTTGTTGACGAAACGATGGCTTTGCAACTGTTCGTCGAAAACCATGTTTCAAGGGGATTGAAGATGCTACAGTTAGTTGGTCAGCATGTTTCATAGCGGCCACATATGTTTGATTTGATGAAGGGTCACCACGAAAAGATGGTAGGAGAGTTAACAGAAAGAGGAAAGGAACGGAGTTTCCATGGCACATTTGGTTCACGGTCCAAGGGAAAATGGCAGAGAGCTGCGTGTGTATCCATTAGACACAGAGAAGAGTACAACACCAAAGATGTCAGCAGTCACCACCGACACAACGCCAAAAGGTGTATCCATTTGTAGGGTATGTAAAATTAATAATACATTGAGTCGACACCATGCTGCGTCCCATGAGTGTCTTGCTGACGAGACGACACCATGGTTTCGGTTTCGCAGCTGTTCGTTGAAAACCATGTTTCATGATGGTGGAGTCAGGGCGGGTTCAGTCGGTTAGCATATTTCAATCGACGAGGTCACATACATAGCCACATACATACTTGATGAATGGTCGCTAGGACAAGAGAGAAGTGTCCCCGTTGGACATGGAGTTCCTTAGCACGGGCTCAAATGATCCTGGATGAACAGTAAAATTGAAAAACAACTTCTTAAAATTCAAAACAAAATTGTGGCAAACATTAAGGAATGTTTCGAGTGCTTGCAAAGTTTCATCACGAAATCACATTCGTGAGAGTCATGGCAAGAAAAACAAAATCGATGATCCAAGGATGCTACCTTCGAAAGCATTTTGAACCCCTGATTTTACTAATTTTTTTGCCACGACTTCCACGAACGTGATTCCATGATGAAAATTTGCAAGCACTCGAAACATTCCTTAATGTTTTTCTCTTTTTTCTCGACTTGCTGTTCATGCTAGTAGCATAGCACTCGAAACATTCCTTAATGTTTTTCTCTTTTTTTCTCGGTTTGCTGTTCATGCTAGTAGCATTTGAGCTCGAGCTCAGAGTAGGACTTTCGGACCCTGTGCTACTTCTTCAGTGATCCAATCATGCACCATCTTCCTTCACAATGGCCATGGAGTATCAGTGTTAGTTGTGCGCTGTGTGCTGATGTGCTCCAACTTGCGACTAGACCAGGTGGAGAACCTCAGAATAGATAGACAGATAGATAGGTACTGGTGTTGACGTGCAGCGGAGGGGACCTTAGCTGCTGCTAACCGGATAACCCCATCTTTTATTTGCCTCTTCAAGAGGGCGAGATGCTGTCATGCACTGTCCGATCGCGACGTCCAACCAAATCCAATCACTCTCACATTCACGGACACAGCAGTGACTGCCACCACTAGGGGGTACCCGAAAAAACGGTGGATCAACATGTGGATTTTCACCCAGACTGGTAATTTTCACTCACTGCATCCATCAGAGGACATGGCCAAATTCTGAATTCCTCCAGGTTTAGTTCTGAATTTCATGACGTTCTGAATAGAGCTACAGCTTGCATATCACCAGTCAAGTACAGAAACGACACGCCAAAATATTTCTCATCAGTTCCTAAAACAAGAAGAATTTGCGGCCAAAGAACATAACGAATGAAATCAAAAGGGCTTCATGAGTAAGTCAATGTGAAGGAACACTTTGGTTCACAGGGCAGTTCCAATGGGGAACATAAACAGGAGGAGGGAGTGTGGCTGGCTGGCCGTATAGCCCATGCTTCTCTGACATGAACATCTCCCGCCTTCGCTCCTACAACAATAGACATGCGCCGCTTCCAGCGCGGGGGCAGGGGATCGGATCCGCGCAAGCCAGTCAGTCAATCGTCCCCTGCCGTGCAATCTCTAAAATGGTGCTGGCTTCGGCGGCAGATGGGCCGGAGGAGGTCGTGTGGGAACTGAATGGTGCTGATGACCATCAACACTTGCCGCAATAACTTACAAGCTCGACGAAATGTAAACTACATTTCGTCGAGTCACCGGATGTAGCTCCTAACAAATGATGTCGCTCCAATGCTACTTAGGCTGTCGGAACTCTGTATAACAGGAAAAAGGAAGACAGTTAGAGGAACGCCGCCTGAAGTGGAGTTATATAGACAGGAAAACCATGTTTTCAAAGATCAAGCAAGTACCTGGGACTTGGGAGACGGAAACACGTTCCAGAACCGGAGCGTCTCGTCACCAGCACCAGTAACAATTGTCTGTTGATGTCGATATTGACAAGAAAAACAAACAGTGAGAACAGAGTACACTAGACACCTCAAACAGAAGAACGGAACTAAAAAAAATGTCAGGTCAATAGTAATATAGGGATCAAAGAGAGAGTATTTCACCTGTCCATCAGGGGAGATGGCTAAATATAATACTCTGAATGTATGTCCTGTCAACGTGGCAAGCTATACAAATAGAGAGGATGGACACAATTAATAACAAATGAGAGACAGTATGGTATAAATGAGCTACAGAGTAAGCTTGTGGCATACCTTTGACATCGTTGGATACCGCCACACTATTATCTGATTCTGGGAGTATCCATGGGTGCTAACAAGCTCATTCACATTCTTTGACCACACAAGATTACACACCTGTTAAGACATTTAGCATCATCAGTACATGTGAAGAGCAGCATGTTTTAACTCTACGTCTCCCACAATTCTATATACGAAATTATGTGCAGGTCTCTTATCATGAACAACTAAAAGAATCACTAGTGTCTACAGCTACAAAAACAGAGCAATTGAAATGTCCATTGACTATTTCCAAAAGGAATCCATGATACCATTTTAATATGAATTTTGCGCTTTTTAGGAGGATGGAACTGTAAGGTCTTCGGTTGCATTGTATTAGAGCTGTATAGGCGATCTAAAACTTCAGTTTTTGCACAACAGAGCTCAGCCAGTCCAGATCTTTTCTGATTTTTGCAGGGAAACTAGTGAATTGGTATGACTCAACTATTCAATGAGTAATGGTGCTAAAAGGTTCCGAGAGTTATTCGGCTTAATAGTAGACATAATTATACTTGAAAATTGAAGTGCAAATAAGAAATCAATCTAATTCAAAAACACAAACAAGGGCTGCATGTAGCTGATAGATCAGTAACATGGCTAGAAAATTACCTGACTCCCTGTATCCATGGAACTCAAGTGTGTATTTGTGGTCGTATTCCAAAATCTTATGCATCTATCTGCAGTTCCACCACCAGATGCAAGAAGGCCATGTAGATGAGGTGACCAGGCAATAGCTTTCACAGCTGCTGTGTGCTCAGTATACTTCAGCACTGGCTGTACTGAATGTTGATTCCAAACAAAAAGCTGGTAAAAGGAAGAAAAAAATAGCATGAGCAAAAGAAGACAAGATCTTGAATACCATGTGCCATGCACTTTACTGTGATGGAAACTTATGGATATGAATCTTACTTTGTTGTCGTTTCCACCAGATGCAAGCTGGCGGTTATCATAAGACCACTTGAGCCCACAGACCTGAGAAGTTGAGAAAATTGTAAGTAAATTATAAATTATTTGGAATTGCAAAATAGAGAACCAATATGGTGATCCAAACATTGGACAAACTGGTAAAAGATTGTAATGATGTACTCCCTCCGTAAAGAAATATGAGCGTTTAGATCACTAATGTCTTTACGGGGGGAGTACATAACACGCCATATTATATGAATAGTCAGGGGAATATTACCTCAGATTTGTGCCCGGTGAGTTTGCTAACATAGTCCTCCGGAGCACGGAGATCATGATGAAGGATGTTCTTGTCACGACTGCCAGAAGACAGCAATGAAGAGTTCCATGCAAGAGCACCTACTCGCATGCGATGGCTTTCCATGGTTCTCATTCTTTTACAGCGTGTTGCATCCCATATCTAAATAAGATAACATCGAAGATGATAATCAGAATTTAGACACCCTTGGAATGTCAATTTATTTTATTTTATTTTATTTTTGCAGGAAAAATGTCAAATTGTTATACCAATACCAAACATCAACAGGATTACCAATTTTTACCAACCGAAATATGGGCTAAAGTACACATCGATAAAGATGGTGTTTACATTAATTCAGGTTATTTACCAAACTTTATCGTTTCCCTCATCCATTGGTGGTATGTGCGCAGCACTGACTTGACGTATTGGTCGTGATTTTTTCTAGCAGAAATTGGTATAACCAGGAAGAAATATTATCAGCAACTAAGTAACCCCTGATGAAAGTACCCTGCTGGTGAGCTGAAGTAGTATTGCAAATTTCTGAAACTCTCACAATCTTACTTTGATGTCGTTTCCACAATGCAAGGCTTACTACTGTGTTATTTTGTGTTTGAATTGAAGCTTTCAGCAAAAATAGATTGAAGTATCGTCCTAAACTTTGACAGATCCTGAACATGTGATTTGATCAATTTCAGACGGGAGCAAGATAAAAACCTGGACGGTGCCTTGGTTAGTCCCTACAGCCAGGTGGGTGCCACGCTGCGCCCAGCTCACGGAACAAACGGTGTCGTCCGCCCCCAAATCGCAGAGCTTGGTGACCTGCGCAGCATAAACTTGTTTATTAGGATCTGTCTCCCTTCAATTCTCAGAAAAGAAATCGTGCGAGGATGGCATTGGTTGCGCACACACACCTTGCTGCTGCATGCATTCCACAGGTAGACGCAATTCCCCAATCCGACGGAGAGGACATTGTGCGAAGACCAATCCACGAGGTTGAGGTAGAAGTCGTCCTGCAATGCGGGCGCGTCCAGAACCTGGCAGCAACAGCAGGAAAATTGTATTCCCGTAAGATGAAAATTATGAGGAAAGATCAAATCTTTGGCGACCAAAGAGGAAGATAAAGAGGAATTCCCCACACCAAGAAAGCAAATCAAGAAGTGAAATCGGAAGCAAGCAAGCGACCAACCTTGTAGGGCGACCTGGGGATCTTCCTGGGGCCGGAGCCCTTGGGAGTGAAGATGCCGGGGAAGAGCAGGTCCTGGTCGTCCCCGCCGGCGAAGAGCGCGCGCTTGGCGTTGCGCGGCACCTCGGCCTTGAACCGGAATATGTTGCCGCCGGCGGGGGAGCCGACGGGGGAGGCCGCGGAGGAGGAGGAGGCCCCGGCGGAGGAGGCGAGGCGGTCGGGCGTGTCGGGCCCGAAGAGCGCCGCGCGGAGGAGCGCGCAGTAGGGCGACGGGGGCGCGGCCGCGGCGGCAGATCCGGAGGCGGAGGCGGCGGGGGCGGGGGCGAGGTCGAAGAGCGCGAGGTTGGATCCGGTGCGGCTGGGGATGAAGCGGTCGCTGTAGACGGTGCGGGAGGCGGGCGTGGGCGGCGCGGAGGAGGCGGACGACGACGCCGGCCCGCGCGGCGGGGCGCCCTCGGAGGACGACATCCAGGAGGGCGCCGCTCCGGAGCCGTGGCGCGAGGCGGGCGTGCTCGACGGCGTCGGCGGCTTCGAGTTGGCGTCCGCCGGCGACGGCGGCTGCCCCTGCTGCTGCTGGTGGTGGTCCATGGCGAGGCGAATTGGGGATCGGGAGGAGGGGGGTGGGGGGTGATGGGCTCTCGCGCCGCTTGCTGTTGATGGCGTCGTTCCTCTCGCTCGCGCGCTTTCTCTCTCCTCTCTCACGCTCACGCTCACGGGGTGCTATTTTTGGGCCGGTTTATTTATTTATTTATTTATTACTCTGGCTGGATGGCTGGCGTTGTCTACTCGGCTTCGTACTGGCACCGTCGCTGCGCCGTGGGCCACCCGGGGAAATTTTGTTCTCTAGCAGATATCACAACCGTTTTTGTTCTCTCCCCTCTTAAAAAAAGCAATTTTTTTTGTTTTAGTGGCGACTTTTTTAGGCGGAAACTGATCCGGCCCGGCCCGGTCCGGGGTTCCTCCAAGTGGCGCAAATACGACGCCTTGTTCGGGTCGAAAAAGGGCAGACCGAACGGACGCTCTTTGTCTCCAACGAGCACGTTGATCGTATCTGAACGAACGAGTGGAGGTCATATGTAAGTACAGCTTTTGCTTTTCCTACGCATGCTCATATCGCAAGACCCAAATCTTGTTGGCTTTTCTCCGCGTTTTGTACGTTTGGATCGGCAAAATGGATAGCAGACAAATGGACGCGTCCGAACAGAGCCTCTGAACTCAACAGTGTTGCTTCGTTTGGTGAGATGCCCGCCCTGGCGTTTTGCTGAACACGAAGTGGGGGCGGCATGGCCAAGGCAGAGCGCGGCGAGCGGAGCGATAGCGTCTTGGGGTCGAGCGGCGAGGGTGGGTGTGGCCTACTTCCTTGGCGAGCACGCCTTGTGTTGGGGATATTCCCCGTGACCATGACCTTACCCGGAATATGACCCAGCTCAGGCCTAAGGGCATTGTGGGTCATATAGTTCTACTGGTCAAAGAGGTGTAACCAGGGGAAGGATTGAAGGCACGTGAGGTGACGCTACCATTGTGTTAGAATAAATCTGAGGCATACCGTCGATCATCCGAGGACCAAGCAATCACAGAAGCACGGCACCGAGATTTGTTAACGAGGTTCACCGATATGGCTACATCCCCGGCATGACTACGGGCGCTCCTCCCGTGACACCGTCTAATCTACCGCACACCGCCACCGGGCGCAGACACGCCACTCCCCTTGCGCGCCTGTGCTATTATGTTGGCATAGGTTACATCGTGTGTCTAGCCCCGCTATATATGAGAGGCCTAGGATACAATTGTCCTAATAGGACACAACTCCATATCCTATCTAAACACAATACTACTCAGAGTCCAACTGTAACCTACCTTGTACACAATATTCGACACAACTCTAACAAACTCCACCTTGGCGAATATTCTCCACCACCTTGAATTCGTCAATGTATCAAACTTCCATGTACATTGGACTTGAGTTTATCCCATGAGTACCGCTGCTACTCCAAAGACTCCATATGACTCCACCTGCAACTTGTAGTCCCTTCTTTTCTTGACACAATCAACACTCGAGCATAAGTTTCTTGTTACTCTAGCTTGTGCTCCCAACTTCCAGAGCATCCATCCAACGCCATCACACACTGATCACTGACCTGCGTGAAAGTGAACGACTCACATATTGGGGGTCACACATAAGAGTTACGTGAACTCAACATCACCGCTCCTTTCTTGACCGCTTGTCTGAAACTTGAAGGAATTTCACCATTGCTTGTAATCATCCCGAGTCAAATTCGCAGTTGTCTCACCACATGTATGACCACCAGAGCCCTGGTCCGTCTCCATGTCCTGTGCATATCGCACACCGCGCCGCTATTACCGCGTCGAGCCTCCGCTGTCCCGGTCGAGTCTCAAGGGTCGTGAAACCACACCATTCAACCCACACTGCAGAGTACCATCGATCATCACCGACCGATGACGAGTTTCACGCTTCCATCAGACCACTGGGCTCCAGTCCGAACTACGTGTCCCTCGCTTTTCCCCGCTGAATAGGCTTCGATTCTTTGGATCCTTACACCGTAGCCCCTCAATCCAGCTCCACCTTCAACATGACTCCATGGTAGATGATCAGTCCATCCTCGCGCCCCGTCGACTCCAAGCTCTCATGTGCACCGCCTTGAATCAACCCCGCGCCATAGTCTTGTCGAAGCCACACAAGCCCTCGGGACCTGCGCCACGTGTTTCCACGCCCTAGAAGTCGGTCACCATCAGCATCACGCTCCAATGTCGTCATCGCTGATCTCACCACCGTCTTCTGTTCCAACCGACTTACGTCGATCCGTCAGACTGTCCAAGTCTTGACCCAGCCGAAGTTATCCGACTGCATGACACACTCGAGACTCCCAAATCGTCTTCCGCGAATCTCCATCCATCACCTGATAAGTCCATCTTAGCTGACATGACATCCTGCAACGCCTTCAAGCATCTCTATTGCGCCAACAAATCTCTCATCTTTGTCTGCCATAACCCATGGTTTCCAGTTCCGTGAAATTCTCCACCTCAAACTCGATACCCGTTGGCACCATAGTTCTTTGTACGGCTGACCCTACGAAAAATTATCCCAGCTTTGCACGTGATGCCCAAGTACACAAACAGAACCGAACGTGGTATGCTTCCATGTACTAGTTTCAATTCAACCAGGCCTTCACAGTGACGTGCTATTGGCTCAATCCCAATGCTACTGTTGCTTTGCCTTGTCAATGCCTCCTACTAAATCGGATGGATGCCAACGTGATGAATATTTCCATCGCCAAATTGATCTGCCTATCTCCGTGTCACGTGGAGACTTGGTCTCTCTTTTGTCTTCTTTTATTTCCAAAACAAAATCTCCTGGAGTATCAATCCAAACATGCATCGGATCGGACACCTCTCACGCAGAGCTTGCCAGCTCCTTCCGCGCCTGGTCCACCAGCACAAGACGCATGTCCCGTTGGGCCAGCCCAGACCGCGCGCACTTCGGCTTCAGCTGCGTTGCCTGCCATGTGTGTCTACGCCCACGCCGCCGCCCGCGCCTGTACGCTCGCCCGATCAAGCCGATCGCCGCACGTCTCTGCTGCCGTAACGCGCGCGCAAGCCTTTCGCTGATCTCGCCGATCCACTTTCGATTGCTTTTCTGATCTCGTCGAGAACCACGCCGCAACCAGCGACAATCTCATCTCGATTTGATCCTTCCTCCAAATCAACACAACACGACCTTCGAACAACCTAGCTCATGATACCACTTGTTAGAATAAATCCGAGGCATACCGTCGATCATCCGAGGACCAAGCAATCACAGAAGCACGACACCGAGATTTGTTAACGAGGTTCACCGATATGGCTACATCCCCGGGGCATGACTACGGGCGCTCCTCCCCGTGACACCGTCACAATACCGCACACCCGCCACCCGGGCGCCGGCACACGCCGCCGGCTCCCCCTTGCGCGCATGTGCTATTATGTTGGCATAGGTTACATCGTGTGTCTAGCCCCGCTATATATGAGAGGCCTAGGATACAAGTGTCCTAATAGGACACAACTCCATATCCTATCTAAACACAATACTACTCAGAGTCCAACTGTAACCTACCTTGTACACAATATTCGACACAACTCTAACACATTGGCCGGCTCATGATGAAACAAGTGGGACGACATATGAAGGAGGCCCGTGTAGAAGCACTCGACTTGGCAGGCAAGATAGGTTTTACTCGATTTCGTGCTAGCACCGTCGCTGCGCCTTGGGCCATCCGGGGAATTTCGTTCTCTACTACTCTGGCAGATATCACAACTGTTTTTGTTCTTTTCTCTGAAAAAAAGGTTTTTGGTTTGGTGGCAACTCTTTTTTGGCAGAAAAATCGCCCGGTCTAGGTGGAAGACCGCGTGAAGCCAAGTGGCGCAAATATGACGCCTTGTTCGGGTCGAAAAAGGCCAAACTGAACAGATGCTTTCTTCTTTTGCCTCCAAGGTGGGTATTAGGCCAACCCAATGCACGACCTTATTTGGTCCGCTTGTGTCTGTTTAGACTCAAACGGACAAACGGCACGACCCAACGCACGATCACATCCGTAAATTTTGTTCATTTCATGTCGGGGCTGCCCCATTTCCAGAGCAAAGTTGCTCCTAGTTTGTGTCCACACGTATAGCAAACGGACGGGCACACCCTCGCCTCTCGTTCGCCTCGGGGATGTTGGAAATGTGAGCAATTTATCGAATGATTTTATTAACAGAAATACTAGATAAAGCATGACTAAAATAGCTAATATAAAGCAAGTCATGCAATCTGACAGAGAGAAGGTAAACATTGTCTGCATATATATGAATTTGAGCTAAACACATCTAGAACAGTCACTAGATGAAGTTGCTCATACGACATAGAACCTAACATACGAGGGATGTAAAATAGAGCCAAGAATCAGAGGGGACTTCTAATGAAAGGAGAAGAACACATACGGCACAAAGAAAGCAGCAGCAGGTTACCGGACTTGGTCGGTGTCCTCGCCGCCATGTCGTCGAGGAGGTCGTGGACGTCGGGGAAGAAGTCGTCGTCGGGGAAGTAGTCGTCCGCGACCGGATCGTCGGGGAAGTAGTCGTCGGCGACCGGATCGTCCGTGATGAAGCGAGCCGATGGTCGCAGAGCGCTCCCAAAACCTCATCACCCTTCTCCGTCAGGACTCAAAGAGTGCGGTTTGAGGCTCATCGTCCCGACTGCGGTGCACGCCGCAAGCCGGGATGGAGAAGATCGAGCAACAACGCAAGATACTCGAGAACCGTGGCGAGAGGAAGAAGTAGTTCAGTGCGTCTTCTTTGAGAGGAGCGACCTCCCTTTTATAGGCGCAAGAGAAGGGCGAGAGGCGCCACGGAGTGAAGGACCGAGGAGATGAAACGAGCAGACAAGAAGAAGGGTGCGGCGTTCGATTTAATCTCCACTACAAAAAAACTTTCCATCTCCCGAGTGACCTTTCAGATACCGTAGTGCGTGGCAAAAATTTAGACATCGGCTCGTTCCGCAACCAGCAAGCAGCGTTGTGGCGAGGCGGGCGGAGGAGGAGCTCGTGGATGTCCCTCTTGTTCTCATGCTCATACAAGTGGGGAAGGAGCCTCCCTTATAAAGAGGTCCAACTCCCTCTAAACTAGCAATGTGGGACTAAACTTTAGTTCCACCTCTTGCCTTGCACAAATGGGTTGCGTGGGCCTCTAGGATTTATTAGGAATTTCTGAAACTGCTACTGGGCTAGGCCCAAAATGGACAAAATTCCAGCAGGGGACGCGTGACGCCCGCCCACCTACTTCCATCGTCCAAAATAATTGCGCAAGTGCGGCGGGCGTTGGCTGTTAGCCACCCGGTTGCCCGGTCGTCATTCTTCTCAATGTGGAAGTCATGGATCGGCCATTCTGTATCTTTCACTTCCGAGCCCGGCTGCCTCCTCGAGCCCCAACACGAGCTCGCAAACCCTAGCAACCGATGCATCCCTTCCATGCACCTCCTCACCGGCGCCATGGGTTGGTATTGGATGAGCAAGGGGAATCACGACCATGAGACCGGCTCCTCCTCCGGTTGCCGCCGCTCCATCATGTCATCGCTGCCCCACACCACCCGCGCCGCCCGCGTTTGTCACCAGAGCAGGAACAGGAGCCACGGGAAGAGGTGGTGCAGGCGCCTCTGGCCTGGCAGGGGCCGCCGGCCCACTTCTGGCGGCTACCTCCATACGTCGACCTCACCGACGACGATGACGAGTATGACGGCGGCTACTGAAGAGTACTAAGGCCTCACGGGCGACGGGCCTATCTAGTTTTATTTATGTCTTTTATGTTTTAGTTTAATTAAGAAATATGTTGAACTTGAATTTCGTGGACGTTATTTGCAATGTTTATATTGCTATTTCAAATCATTATTTGCAATGTTTTATTTGGGTTGTTTTGGGGTAAGATTTGAAGTCCAAAAAACGGACAATTTGAGATGCGGCGGACGCCTTGCGTACACCGATGGCCGCACGACCGCAAGCGGGCGGGAGTGTCCTTCTTCATTCTCAAACGGACGAAATCCAAATAAAACAAACGTCCGTCTCAGGCCGTGCGTTATAGTTGGCCTTATTATTCTGAACGAGTGGGTGTTCTACAGAGGACAGAGCATACAAGATCTGAGCGTGTGGAGGCTAGTACAGTACGTACGTACAGAGTTGCAGGCATGCCCATGCGTCCGTGCTACCAGACGAACGATGATGTCCGGCGCTCCACTCACTCCCATGTTGGGGCAGCACGGCAGGCGGGCTGGTGGTGCGTAGCGTGACGATGGGACTAGGATCCATCCGTCCGTCCGATCTGGATCCCGTTCCAAAATTGGCTCCTCATCATTCACCCATTTGGTCCGTCGAGCGGTTCACAGGGAGAGCAGCCGAGCCGTGCACTTAATTGCCCGTGCCACCGTAGCAGCGTAAAAGAGGGAGGGAGGGAGGGAGAGATCTGCATCTGGCTTCCTCCACACGGTTTCCTTGCTGGCTTTCAGCGGTACAGTGTGGATCCCGACACTCTATTGTTAGTTGATAATAATAATCCAAGGCGCGGAATAGTAAACCATTCCATCCCGTATGTGATGAATGGGATGTTTTTTACACCCTCATAATTACTCTTGATGTGTACAAAATTTGGCTCTGAAGCTCTTGTTCTTCTTTTTTTTTCTTTGTCGAAACGGAAGCTTTGTTCTTTGATGATGATGACACCGTGAAGTGCCGGTGGCGCCAACCGGAGCACGATCATCTGACGACCAGGCACGATCAACATTCGGCGTACAGTGGCACTTTTTACCTTGTTGGGAAGGGGGGTGAAGCCCAGATAGGTTGGGTTCGGAAACATTGGGATCACACACGGCCGGTGCATGCAGTACGTGTGCCGTAGAATGAGATCAAAGTAGGCCTTGATGAATTGGCGTTGGCCGGGGCCCGAGACGTGATGAGTCCGAGCTGGATTATTATTGATTGGTGGGGATCCGGACCCATTCTAGGCGAATGCGGTGGCCACGTCGTCCTTCCTTCACCAGGCAGGCAGCGGGCTCCGATGCATGCATGGTCCAGTACTAGTAGCAGTGCACTCCTCCATGGTTGTGTCGGTGGTAATTTTAGTCGCGAGGCACGAACAGAATACAGAAACACTGCACGTTGTTCACCCATGTTCAGATCAATATACTCGTTACTGTATTATATTAGTGGATGGATGCTTGCATATATACATGATCGACGACCAAGGAAACCCGTATCTATCTATCTTTATCTATCTATCTACCTATCTACTCAGTATCTATCTGGTGACTATGAGCCCACGTCCGCCGTGCATGTGCATGTGCCTAGCCCCGGCCGATCAGGGGATGTTGGCTCCCGTCCCATCCCATGCATGTTCGGAGGCGTGCTGCGGCGCGATGTTCGGGGGGGCGATCCGATTCTTCTTCTCGCGATCTTTTCTTTCTTTTTGTTGGTGGTGATGATCAGCACTTCTTGTCCCGATCTAGATCGGCCGGAAACAGCTGCCGTGGAGATGGAGATGGATCGAATCATCATGAGTGGAATCGCGTGGAAGGCCCGGCCAACGTGGCGTGGCGACGCGGGGTCGATCATGTCTCGTCAAATTGTCTTGCGTGCGGTGTGGGTTGGGGTACGGAGGGAGATCTGGATCGGGCACAAGAAAGCAGCACCGCCGGCAAGGGTCACTCTGACCTCCAAAGCACAGCAGAGACAACAGATGAGATGGTAAATCCTAAAGAGGATCGGTCGGTGACGCCTCTTCTCTCTAACAAGAGAGACCATCATTCCTGTAACTAAACCACTGATGAAAAGTAAATCGGCGTCAGTCACGGGTAGCTGGAGCGCTTGCTCTGCTCTGCCCACATGGCCTTGTGTGAAGTGATGAACGAATGCACCGGCGAGGGGAAGGAAACCTCAAACCCCACCTGGGACTGCAAGGATCAGCCTCGGCTCCCGTTCACCTTTATCGTAGGTGCGCACGGCTGGCTGGCTGGCAATGATGAGCTCACCAACCATTTCAGTGAGATGAGACAGTATTGCTATTAGCAGTTTGTTCTCGATCGGCCTTCGCTATTGTAGCATTTAAACAGTGACAAATCAAAAAACTCGCCCCCCTCTTCAAGCTTGACATTTGAAAGGCTTTTTGACTACTGAGTGTGAATACTTGCTTGATCTCCTCCAACGTCGTCACGGCTTCCCGGCTAAATTTAGGATTAGATCGCCGCCTTGCTCCACATGTCCTCGTCCCGAATTCTTCTCAGCAGAGTGGCCCGACCCCCCTATCACACATGTTAGGGGCCTCCGGCACGGAGAACCCCTCTCACCACTCCTATTCGTCATTGCAATTGGCCCCTTGCGAAAAATCCTTGAGTCGACCACTCATCATGGTCTTGTACACAAGATTCAGGGTCGAGGGGCCGTGTTCCGCACCTCCGATGCATGCATGGTCCAGTACTAGTACCAGATACGGCGGTCCTCATGGCTCCTTTCAACCGGGGCATTGACAATCTTGCGAGCATTTTGAGCAACTTTGGTGACGTAATGGGGCTAGCCAAAAAAAATCAGAAAAGTATGGTTGTTCCAATCTGGTGTGGCCATCTAAACCTCGAGACAATTCTTCCTAGCTTGCGAGCGGCTAGAGTGGTCTTTCCAATCAAGTACTTGGGGCTACCGCTTTTGGTATGGCAACTCAAAAGGGAGGACTTCCAATATTTTGAAGTCGACATTGCCTCCAAGCTCATCGTTTGGGAAAGAAGAAATATCACCACCGTTAGTTGGGCGGCCCTTATCAAGTCCGTCCTCACCTACAAGCGATCTCCCCCCCACACACACACACACATCATGCCACTGGATGTCCTACACAATGCAAACAAGTTTGAGCGGACCTTCCTTTGGTCTGGGACGGACAAGACGATGGGCGCTAAGTGCAAAGTTAACTTGAACTCGGTGTGTCGTCCTAAGGACCTCGGTGTGCCCAACCTCAAAATATTCGCGCGGGCTCTCAGATTGCGGTGGTTGTGGTTTCAGTGGGGGCCTTCCAAACTTTAGGTGGGCTTGGGCAATCCATGCGACGACGAAGACAAGAATTTCTTCTATACCCCCACCACCATCTCGGGTAATGGCGCTCGCACCCCTTTTTAGGACTCGGCGTAGTTGAATGGCAAGAAATCCCAAGGAGATTGCTTTACTCATTTATAAATGTTCAACAAGAAAGAATAAAGAATTAGAAGATCAAGGATGCAGTGAAGGACAATGCTTGCTTGGAATCTAAAGATTAAAATTCCCAACACAATTTCGACGGATCACATTGGCGAGTGCGTCTCCCTTTCATTGGAGCTCTGTGACATCCATCTCCTCGAGGACACGGAGGATGACATCTCTTGGAAGCACATGGCAAGCAGGCACTACTCAGCAGCCTCTGCGTACAAGGCACAGTTCTTGGGGACAATATGCACCACCATGAACAACACGGTTTTAAAGCCTCCCCCCCCTCCCCCCAAGGGCAAATTATTTGTGTGGTTGCCATCAAAGGAAGGATTTGGACAACGGGTAGGCTAGCCAAACGTTGTTGCACAAATTGTGGCCTTTGCCCTTTATGCAAAAGAGAGCCGGGAACTTCCTCCCACTTGCTCTACAAATGCAGCTACACCGTGAGGCTTTGGGATATGGTTAGATATTGGCTTCAACCCACCTTGACACCACCGTTTGGGCTATGGAGAGGTCCACAAAAGATTGGTGGATCAAAATGTCTGAAAGCACCATTCCAAATAGGAGTGCAATGGCATCTGTCATCATGCTCATATGTTGGACCATTTGGAATAAGAGGAACATAAGGGTCTTCCGACACAAATCCACCCCTACAACAATTCTCATGGAGGAAATTAAAAAAGAAGCAAGACTTTGGGTCATCGCGGGCGCAAAGCATTTGGCTCAACTCATGCCAGGAGAGTAGTGACCTCTTTTGTATTCGCTTTTGGGTCGTATTGTACCCTCAACTCTCTTTTCCCCATTAATAATTAATGTATGAGGCAAAGCTTATGCCTCCATTCTGAAGGAAATAAAAAACAGTACCTGAGATTACTCTTCAGCTCTATTCGCGGAAATGAATACAATTTTTATCAACACGTATGTTCAGGTCACTGATAATAGTAATGTTACTATAAGCTCAAGAAGAACGAAAAAAATAAATGTACCTCAGACCAACTAGCTTACCAATGTCCGTTGCAGTACCAAACGAAGCCTAAAAGCTTGATGCTTAAGCCGCGCGGTCAGATGGATAGATGCTAATTCCGTTGCACAAAAAGGAAAAAAGATAGATAGATGCTAAATCACACGTTAGCTTTAGTATAAAGGATGGGCTGCACTGGAGCAACGAACATACTCATTCTAATGCATTGTAGCTTCATGATGGACGACGGACCAGGAACCTGAGAACAAAGTGATAGCCAGGAATCTGATAAAGATGGCATAACCACCCCTAACCCTGATTAAAGCCGTTATAATCTACCCGTGTTGACATGACATTGCACGTCTCCTAGCATGAATAGTTACTAGATGTAATGTCTAAGTGCTGCATATACTACTGTATTTACTAGAGATGTAAAATACTATCATCGTAGGGCACTGGGCAGCAGGTGCATTAGAGGGACAGACATTCCTTGCAAGCAAACATGTGAAAGAATTAACGACAGATGGAGGGTGTCAAAAAAAAACTACCAGAGACTGATTTACATAACCCTACGAACGGCTTGGATTAAAGGCGGTCTTATTCTGAAAAGAAAAAGGAAAAGAAAAGCATTTCAGCCAGCAGTTGTACAAATTTGAAGTCGTCGCAACCTTGCTGAACATGAAGAGCACAGTGTATCAGCAAGATTTTTCATGAAACGAAGTGCAGCCAGCACAGAAGGTTGATAGATTGATAAAGATCATGTAGCCACCAAGTATTTGAAACACAAGCACTATATGTGGCCAATATTTGAAGAAACAAAACATCTGTGTGGAGAGGGGCGAAAGCAAAGTGTGAAGTCGAATACCGAAGCTCAGTAGCACACTAATGCTAAATGCTGAGCATCACCTTAGTCATCAGCCCCTGTAGGCGATCATCATAACACGCAAACTGATCACCTTGAATGCATATATAGAGCTTCATGATCCACCAACAGACTGAAATAAGGCCACAGCGGTCTCCAATGCGCTTGTCTTATTTTCTTTCCTACACTGATAAATACTTAAACGGTTAAACCTATGTTATCCATGTTGACATGGTATGCACCCTACATGAGTGGTTAGAAGTATTGTCAAAGTGGAGCATCAGAGATTATACTGTCAATAACAAACGGAAAACGTCATACTCCTGCTTAGTAGTGGGCACTGGGAGGAAAACACTATGAGTAAAAGTACAGACATCCCCTGCGAACAAGTACATGCTGAAAAGAATTGCAGACAGAGGTTTTTCCATACAAACATAAGACAGACAGGTTTACACAACTCTGCTACAAAGCCGCTGCAACTGTGCTGGACAGAACAATGTGCAGCATGATTTTTAACATAGATTGATAAGATGCAGCCTGAAAGTACATGTTGCACGATTATCACATCTGGCCAATATCTGGGATACACAAACACCATGGTGCGTTTGGTCTATAGAAACATAATGGAAACAGTGAAGGGGGCAAGACCTTACAGCTGAATCTCACCAGCTCAATAATGCTAAACGTTGAGCACCAGCTAGCCAGCCTTCAGGCCCTGTTGATGATAGCATACGCTATCTTCACAGGTCTTCCCCGCAGTTCAGATTGATTCATCCCGACAGCTTTCTCGAGCGATTCATCGTCCTCGAAATCAACATGGCAGAAACCACGAGAATCTCCAGTTCTATTGTCGATGGCAAATCTTATTGATGCAATCCTTGATGATTTGAAGAAATCCCTCAAGTCCTTTTCGGTGATGTTCCATGAGAGATTGCCGACATAAGCTGAGAGGCAGCCATCAGGCTTCTCAGGATCAGATTGGAACTCTGTCTTCTTTTGCCTCTTCGAGCTAGCAGTTACCCTGCATCTTTCGACCCTCATAAACCTGTTACCACTG
This sequence comes from Aegilops speltoides, assembly GCA_021437245.1. Lineage (NCBI taxonomy): Eukaryota > Viridiplantae > Streptophyta > Magnoliopsida > Poales > Poaceae > Aegilops > Aegilops speltoides. Next base: position 481,212,982 of record CM038144.1, read on the forward strand.
TAACAAGCAGTATATGTGTCAGTGACAAGGGAATTCACCTGTGCGATGACATGAGTAAGACACAAATCGACAGGCTGAAACTTACATTTTGGATCCATCAAGCTCCAGAGATTTCATGGCAACTTCATCTGACTGAAATGGCATAATAGAGTAGAATGAATCAGCCTTTTTCAAACGAACCAAAAAGCCAAATAGTTATATGTATCTGACTTCTAAAACTTTTTCAGTTTTCTTAGTAGATCTCACAGAGATTTCATGCCAATTTCATTTCATCAGACTGAATAACATAATAGAGTGAATAAGCTTCGTTCAAAACTTCAAATGAACTAAAAAGGCAACTACTTATATGTTCCAACTTCCAAAATTTCTTCAGTTTACTTTGTAGTTCTTGCATAGAGCAGCAACATCAAATTTGCTCGGTAAGAAGATAAGGGAATATCACTTGTATGATGGAAGGAATTCTAAAAATTTAAATGCCGTCAAAGGATTACCAGTCTGCCAATTGGTCATCATATATGGTGACGAATCATGCAAAGGGAGTCCACAACTAAAATTGAGGATCAGGGATCGAACAGGACCAAACACACACACCACTGTACTGTACATAGCCCATTCAACAAACTGACAGTGTGACATACACAAAATGGTTAACAAGGTAGTCTGAACAAGTGTAATATTGAATAAGGTACAGACGAACTATTGCCGGTCACTTAACCTCTGGTACTCAGAACAAATACAGAGGATTATATGGATGCTAAATTATTAGTACGGCATATAACAAAAATAGTTAAACAAAATAGCAGTATAAGCCGAGCAGTAACCTCGAAGGTGACGAAGGCGAGGCCGCGGAAGTTGCCGGAGTCCGGGAAGCGGGAGAGCTGGAGGGAGCGGATGGGGCCGAACCGGTCGAACAGCTCCCGGATCTCTTCCTCGGTGGTCGTGTACGGCATGCCGCTCGCCACCACCTTGCCGCGCTCATAGCTCTCCGCGCCCTCCCAAACCTCCGCCGCCGCCGCCGCCGCCGCTGAGGCAGGCTCCTCAGGCGCCTCTTGCTCCTGCACCTGCTCGACTGCCGGCTCGTCGGCCGCGGCGGCGATGGGCTGGCCCCACTTGTCCTTCTTGGGCTTCTTCCGCTTCTTGGTCTTCTCGGGGTTGGCTTGGGCTCGCGGGATCTGGTCCTCGGCCGCCATGGCTTAAACCCTAATCCTTCCGGCTCTGCCTTCGCGCCGCCGCCGCCGAAACAAGTGCGTTTGCTGGACAGGGTAGTGTCCGCGGCAGCACCGCAGGAGATGAAATCTCCACCGTCTATTGCGTTTGAGCTGTCTATTAAAATAATCACCATCACTACCCCTAACTTCATTTCATTTTATTCCCTCAAAGAAAAAACTTCATTTCATTATATACCAAGGCTTGCCTCGGTTAAACTTTCTGACGCTTGACTAAGTTTATAAAAAAATATCAGCATTCTTTTTTTTTTAGCAAATTTCTGATCTATTCATATTCAATCATGGCAGTACAACAAATACCAGAAATAATAAAAATTACATTCAAATCCGTAGACCACCTAGCGATGACTACAAGCACCGAAGCGAGCCAAAGGCGCGCCGCCGTCATCACCCCTCCGTCACCGGAGTCGGGCACAGTTTGTTGTAGTTGCAGTCGGGAAGTCATCGTGCTAAGGCCCCGTAGGACCAGCGCACCAGAATAGCAACCGCCGCAGATGAATAATACCGTAGATCAGAAGGATCCAACTCGAAGACACATGAAGGTAGACGAACAACGACGAGATCCGAGCAAATCCACCAAAGATAGATCCGCCGGAGACACATCTCCACACGTCCACCAACGGTGCTAGACGCACCGCCGGAACGGAGTCTAGGCGGAGAGACCTTTATTCCATCTTTAGGGATCTGCGCCGTCTCATCTTCCTGAGCAGGACACAAACCCTAGCAAAACTGAGAGAAATGACTAAAAACGGAGCCCTCCCGCCGGCCCTTGCCGAGATCCACCACGCCCCATGGCCCTAGGGCCACCGAAGAGGAGCGGATCTGCGGTGGCACCGGCGGGAGGCAGAAACCCTGGCTCTTTTTGTGGAGGAGGAGGAGGCGGCGGCTAGCCTATTCTCCCGAACAAAAAAAAATCAGCATTCAGAATACAAAACTATCGTGCCATCCATGATGAAGTATATTTCGTACTGCAGTTATTTGGTACAGTAGATGTTGATATCTTTAATAAAAAATTCCAAGCATTGCAGAGTTTGACTTAAAGCTGAACTAAATATGCAAAGAAAAAAGAAATGAAAAGAGTATGTATTACGAAAATTGTGCCTCGCACGTGCAGTTGCTAATAAACAAAGACCTATTGACACTACAAAAAATAAACATATACTCTCTCTGTTTCAGAATATAAGAACATTTTTGATACTATATTAGTGTTAAAAACGTTCTTATACTTTAAGACGGAGGGAGTAACTTAGAACAAATAAAATTGGGCCACACTAGACGTAACATGACAAAAGAAGCGCCAGATTTACCTTGTCATCTGATTGGCAAGCAAGGAACAATTGCACCTTCAGAAACAAGGAAGCTGATGCAGGAGAGATACTCAGTGCGATCCGGCGCAATCTTAGCCTCTGGCAGCAGTGTGTTTTTCGATCCATACAGAGCCCCTTCGGGGACCCGCCCTGAGTAGTTCATTTAGGGCTGTGCCTTTGGCACTATCTTTTTCTTTCTTTCTTCTTCTTACATCCTTGATCCTCGGATCATCACCTTTGTCACTTGTTCACCTGCTCCCTGCTTATGATCAATGAAAAACCAGCCTTGAGCTGGCTCCTTTCAAACAAACAAAAAACCTTGTCGTCTGATCTCACCTAGACGTGAGATCTTGAACGTCCAATATTGCAACATAGAAGTTTGTGCTCAATGGTTTCCTGAATGTTATCGGTGCAGCATATTTTTCTCGCGGTATGTTAAAAATTGTTACATTCCCAAACACTCTTATGGTCGAGTATTCCATTAAGCCTTTTCCGTTTTTCTCTCTCATACCTCATGTATTTTTTTTTTTGGAGTTCCTCTCATCTCTCATGTGTGAGTAGGGTCAGGTTCAATGGGCGTCACATGGGCTTGAGGAGGATTTCCTCATCCAGAAGAAAGAATGGTCCGATTAAATGGGCACGCCCATGCCTCGCTTATAGCGAGTGGAAGGCAGCCTCGCCTATAGGAATGTGGGTTCCCCATGTTGATGTCGTGCTATTTTGTTTTTATTTTTAAAATAAAACCATTAATTTGAAACTGTTAACACGTTTAAGCAACTAAAAAAATGTTGATAGCTTTCGAAAACAATGTTCACAGCAGTGAAAAATGTTCATGCCTTCCAAAACGCTATCTGTGAAATTTTTAAAAAACATGTATACACTTAAATGTTTGCATAATATAAAAAACTATTTCTTACCATTAAAGATGTACATGAATTTTTAAAGAAATATTACCACTTTCACAAAAAAGTGTGACATGTTTAAAGATTATACAATGTACTCCCTCCGTCCGGAAATACTTGTCGGAGAAATGGATGTATCTAGAACTAAATTGCATATGGATACATCCATTCCTCCGACAAGTATTTTCGGACGGAGGGAGTAAAATAATATTCGCATAGTTTTACAAAAATGTTTATTACCATAAAAATGTTAAGTGTGTATTCGAGAAAATGTTGACCATGCATTAAAAAAATGTTCAAAACATGAATAAATCATATACATTGTGTATTCTGAAAATGTTTAATGTGTATCCATATAATATTTCACGTGTACGCTGGAAATGTATATTGTGTACTGAAAACATTTAAAAAATATTTATTCAATGTAAAATAAATTCATGTTGTTTAAGAAATATGTTTATTACCATAAAAATGTTCAACCTGTATTTAATTTTTTTCGACCATATATTAAAAAATTGTTCAAAGTATGTATTAAAGAGAAAATATGCATCGTGTATTTGAAAAATGTTGAATGTGCATAGAAAAATGGTTCATGTATACACTAAAAATGTATATTGTGTACTGAAAGAAAAGCAGACATGTGTTGGAAATAAAGAAAAACCGATGATGCAAAAAATCAAAGAAAAATGAAGAAACTAATAAAAGCCAACAAAGAAAATAGAACAAGAAATAAAAAATGAAGGAGACCAATGCAAAAGAATGAAAGCTGTCAAAGCCGAGAAGGAACATGGAAAAACGAAGAAAACCGATTGTAGATGCTCTTAGTGCTCCGACGCAAAATATTGCCGCTGGCTCAGGGAAAATTCTGCACTATGAAATGTTCTTTTCTTTAGATAAAAAGTGGATTTTATGAACTCAAATGAAGCACCAAAGTAGTACAAAATCCAATGAGCACACAAACAGCCTCTACATAACTAGGATGCATATAGCCAATACTAACACACACATAAAAAATCACACCGGCAAAGACAAAGCCCTATATGACCGCATCTCTGCCTAGCGGAGGAAAAATAAAATGAAAAATAAACTCTAAAGCGATAAAAACAATGATGGATGACATGATTGCTGACGATTCATTTGCTGAGAGTTCCTTTTTATTTCATTGCACTGACTTATATTATATAGTTCGTCAAGCAGTCCGGTTCTACTCCCTCCGTTCCTAAATATAAGTCTTTGTTGAGATTCCACTATAGACCACATACGGATGTATATAAATGCTTTTTAGAGTGTAGATTTGCTCATTTTGCTCCGTATGTGGTCCATATTGAATTCTCTCCAAAGACTTACATTTAGGAACGGAGGGAGTATTTGATAGTCATATGATACCTCATATGACGTATCGGTTGGAATTTCTTTAGGTTTGGAGTAAGTTCATAATCATTTCAACTGTCACAACAATCAGGAGTCGTGTTTATAGTAGGAACTCAGACCAAACAACCAGCTGTGAAGTGGTTAGTCATGCCACCAGGTCAACTAGAGACTTAACAGACATGATTGAAGGCTCGTCACTCAGTCTATTGTTATTGGGTTAAGTCCAGCCATGCATGGTTCCACTTGCACTTAAAATTAAGCAAGCGAGGTTAGTGGCTCCGAAGATATCTTTGCAATGGCATGATGCAGTTAGTCCACTGCAAGATAGAATGAGTCCAACGAACAATGGCTGGATTTACACGCAGTTATATGTGAATCTGAAGACTTGACACATTCACCGGCACTAACCAGTCTTTGTTGGTGGTTTGTGTCCTGCTGCTTTGAGAGGATTTGATCATCGTGGTGAGGCCTTTGTTTTTTCTCTTTCTTTTTTTCTTTTCTTTCAAGACTGTGTGCATCCCGTATGTCTTTGACATCTTGTTGATACAGATGCTAAGTGTAATTGATATCTTCGCGATATTAATATATTCCTTTTTTCTAAAAATGAGCACACAACGGGTCTCTATATGACTAGAATGTATGCAGCCAATAATAGCGCGCGCACACACACAACTCTACCTAGCGGAGGACAATGAAAAAGGTAATAAAAACTCTAAAGCGATCAAAACAAGGATCGACCACATGATTGCTGATGATTCATTTGCTCAGAGTTTCTTTTTATTTCTTTGCAATAACTTATATTATATAGTTCGGCAAGCAGTCCATTGCTATTCGATAGTCATATCATATGATATCTCATATGACGTATCGTTAGAACTTCTTTAGTTGGGCATAAGTACAGAATCATTTCAATTTCACCCGAGAAAAAGAGAATCATTTCAATTTAAACTGTCCCAACAATCACGAGTCATGTTTATAGTAGGAACTCAGACCAAACAAACCAGCTGTGAAGTGGTTAATTAGTCATGCCACGAGGTCAACTGGAGACTTGGTAACAGACATGAATACATGATTGCAGGCTCGTCAGTCAGTCTATTCTATGGATCCGGCTTGCCTGCTTCCTTCCCATGCTCTCATCCGTACTCCCACTTCATCCTACGGCTGTAGCTTTTTCCTTTTTTCTTTCTAATCTAATCATCCCCCCCCCCTCCCCTGATTTTTTAAGGAGGTGAAGCCGGACCTTATTTTGTTTCAATCAAATCAAGCCACGTACACGGAAGTACGGATGAGCACACACGCGGGGAGCAGGCAAGTCTCATCCCTATTCTATTGGGTTAATCCAGCCATGCATGGTTCCACTTGCACCTAAAATTAAGCAAGCGAGGTTAGTGGCTCCGAAGATATCTTGGCGATGTTAGATGGCATGATGTAGTAAGTCCACTGCAAGATCGAATGAGTCCAGCCAACAACGGCTGGATTTATACGCAGTGTATATGTGAACCGAAGACTTGACTTTCACAGGCACAAGGCGTGGTACGCACGTAGATAGATTAAATAACTGCACCGGGGAAGGCGATTTATACTTACGTGGTTGGTGAGCCCGACGGTAAGCACGGCGATGTTGATGCATGGCCACGGTGGTGATGGCGCCACCGGCGAGGAAGAGCGCCCCGCCCATGAGCATGATGCGCTGACGTCCAATGGCCTTGGCGGTGCTGATGCAGGCATGCAGCTGGCCACGAGCGGCGGACGGCACCAGCCCGGCAACGTGCAGCGACGACGTGAAGGCCGTGAGCGGCACCTGCTTGCCGAAACAACCGACGACATTTGTTATTGAAGCGGGATCAGGAAGTTATATATTCTTTAGATTAACAGCGTAAAGTAATTTTTTTGAACACAAATGAAAAGGGTGCAACCCAATTGGCGATTAACGACCAGGCTTGGTGACATTTAGTGCTCTATACGAGAATAAATATTTTATATACCAGTTTGGCCTAACAGCATAAATGATAACTCTAAACTTGAATGAAAAAGGTCTAGCAATCAAACCAGCGATCTCCTATCCTGATAGTGCAAACCCACACCCGGCGAAGATCAACTCTGTACTTCGATACATCCATAATATAAGCAAGAGCAGGGCGTAGGGTTTTACCTCCATAGAGAGGGTCCGAACCTGGGTAAATGCGGTGTGTTCTTTCTCTTGTTACCTATCGATCCGATCTAACGGTTTGGGCCCCCTACCAGAGGTCTGCCGGTTTTGACACCAACAAAAGGTGATCTTGGATTTCTTCAGGGGGGACTATAGGGACGAGTTGGTTAGCTCGAGAGGATTGCAGGGGCTAAGCATGGAAGGCTTTGGTCTCTTTGGGCTCGAGGTAGGGGATGGCAAAGCATCTGCCCTCTACCCTCACCTGTTGGTTATTGACTGGATCAACCAAGGACATGCTAGAGAGGAGGGCACTATTGAGAGAACCAGTGCCAAGGTCGGGTTCAGTTACCCCAAGGACAAACGATGTGGAGTTTCTATTCCATGAAGAGATCATCTCAGAGATTGAATCTTTCTTCCGAGATGCTTCTCCTTGTGTAGGATCCTCCTTTTTTTAGAGCACTAGGATTAACCGCCACACCTGCTTAATATCAGACCAAATTGCATTATTAAATATGTGTGCATTTCTAGTTTTCCAGGTACACCCTAAGATGCAAGCACATGTAAAATTACGCACACGTGGTTGCTGTTAGCAGGCCAAAATCTGGCAACGGAAGGAAAATCATATCCTAAAGTAATTCCAAAGAAGCTAGACAACTATTTCCAAATATTTTTAGAAACTGCACAATCAAAGAGCAGATGAGAAACAATTTCTTGCTCATTGCAATGTAAACAATTTCTTGCTCATTGCAATGTACACAATCCAATGTACACAATTTCAAGTTTCTTTTCTACAAATTTTTGTCTAGTCATAGGTTTTTTATGAGATATAAGCCACAGAAAGACTTGGACCCTGCGAGGAATTAAAGTAGACCAAACAGAGGGAATTCACTCCCCCCATATAGAGTCATACTGCCATAAAATGCATCGTTGTTATTACTAAAAGAGATAGACGGGAGAATTTGCTCCAAGTTGTATCAGGATTCCATCAGGGAAGAAGAAGAAAAATCCTTCTAAAAAGTTAGTCACAATAATGGAAAAACTTATATGTGATCACAATAATGATGGCACACAATGGAACATCACAATAAACCTTTATCGTGGAACATTAAAAACCTTCTAATGGGACATCACAATCATGATGTAAGACAACGTAGCGATTGTAAAATATGTCTTTGTGTGTCATCGACGATAAAAAAACAATCATTTCAGCTCATTATGAACATGTATATGAACTCATATTTTTGGGTCGAGTCAACTACGATTGGTTGACCAACAAATACTCATGTTGAAGATATTCCGGTGATCAGCACGTTTCATTAGAAAGATTTCATTACACAAGAACATGTATACATATATACATCGACGATTAATAACATACCCATTACCCAAGCTGTCAAAAGAAAAGGAAAGACATTTAGCATCCATGATAGGATAACAACATCGCAAATTCATCCGCGAGTCAATACAAGACACTCCAAGTCCAAGCAAGAAGAGGAAGAATGCCACTCTCCTAAATAGTATAAAACTTTAACCGAGCATGCGTGCACGGCACACCATGTTTTTTCTTTTCTTTACTGAAACAGGTACATCAAGGTTGTCGTTGAACGGACAAACGAACACATAGCTCATGTTGATGCAGACGGAGATGAAGCTGGTTTGCCCCGGCCGTGGCCGTCGCCGACGAACCTCTTCCAGTACCAGTGGCGCTCCCAGACGGAGCCCATGGACTCGAGGGGGACGCCCTTGGTCTCCGGCAGGAAGACCAAGACGAAGGCCGTGAGGGCCACCACCCAGGCGGCGTAGTAGGCGAAGGTGGCGTACTTGAGGCGGCAGAGCAGGGCGAGGAAGGTCTGCGTCTGCAGGAAGGTGAGCCCCAGCGTGGTGGACACGCTCACCGACTGCCCCGCCGACCGGATCTCCATCGGGAAGATCTCGCCGGGGATGATCCAGATGAGCGGCGCCCACGACATGCCGAACCCGGCGCCCTGCACGCAGGTGAGCGCCAGCAGCGCCACCCCGTAGGCCCGCGGTATCGGGCCGTCGGCGGCTTGCGCCCCCATGATCCACGCGTTCGCGACCTGGCACACGACCATGATCACCGCGCCGACCACGACGAGCACCTTGCGGCCGTAGCGGTCGATCACCAGCGTGGAGAGGATGAGCGAGCCGAACTTGACGGCGGCGAGGATGACCGCGCCCATCAGCGCCGCGTTGCTCCCGAAGCCGGCGATGCGGAACACCAGCGGCGAGAAGAAGGTCAGGACCATCATGCCGCTCAGCTGGTGGCAGAACGGCACCACGACGGAGAAGGTCAGGTGCGGGCGGTACTGCCGGTCGGCGAACAGCTTCCGGAACGCGCCTTCCTCGCTGCTGCGCGCGGCCTCCACGGCGCGCGTGATGTCCTTGAGCTCGGCGTCCACGTTCGCGCTGGCCCCGCGCACCCGGAGGAGCGCCGACCGGGCGAGGTCTGCCTTCCCGCGCATGATGAAGCTGCTGGGCGTGTCGGTGAGGAAGAGAGCGCCGACGAAGATGACGATGGCCGGCGCGCCGGCGAGGCCGAGGGAGAGCCTCCAGCCCCACTCGAGGCGCGCGGTGCCGTAGTTGACGAGGTTGGCGATGAGGATCCCTAGGGCGAGGAAGAACTGGAAGGCGACGCCGAGGGAGCCGCGCCACCGCGCGGGGGCCATCTCGGCGAGGTACAGCGGGGTGGCCTGGTTGGTGAACCCGACGCCGAAGCCGAGCAGCATGCGCCCGACGATGAGCATGGCGAGGTTCATCGCCGCGCCGGTCATGGCGCCTCCCGCGAAGAAGAGCGCCCCGCCCAGCAGCATCACGCCGCGCCGGCCGAGCGACCTGGTGACGCGGCCGGCGGCGAAGGACGAGACGAGCCCCGCGATGTAGAGGGACGAGGTGAAGGAGGTCAGCGCGTGGCTGTCGAAGATGCAGTACTGGCTCCGCTTCGCGTCCGCCATCCTCCGGAGCACCGTGGGGAAGAAGGTCTGCAAGAAGGGCTTCATCTGCGAGACGCCGCCTGGATTTCACAACGGTTGGCAAGAGATCAGAAACGAGACGAGCACACCGGGCAAGATCATGGTAAGCTGTGGGTGAACCTGACCTGAGATGCCGATGTCGTAGCCGAAGATGAGGCCGCCGGAGGCCGCCACGAGGCACGTCATGACTACGGTGACCGTGAGCTCGCCGCCGTAAGCCAGAGGGGAGCCATGGCCAGCCTCAACGCCAACGGCACCTACGGCCATCGCGTTTCCTCCCCTGGTGTGTGTGTGGACTCTCTGCAAAGGTTTCTCGTGCTACCAGTGGAGTATTGTGGTCACTGGTCAAGGTATCGAGAAAGGAGAGCTGACTGGCAGCAACGGTACCGAGGAAGGGTGCACAGCTATCAAGGGCCGGCATCCTCGTGTTTTTATAGATTGGTCAACTTTGGGCAGGCCAGTGTATATCTCGCGTTCATGTTTGTTTGTTTGTTTTTGAGTTGGCATTCATGTTTTAGATATGGCACTCTCAATGCACTATATATTTGTGTTGCATTTCAAACAATTCTTAATTAATATCTTTTGTGACAAAAATTTATGAGATATTATTGCTCCCTTTTTTTTTGCATGGAGATATTATTGCTCCCTTAAAGCCCTATAGTACTATGGTAACTCTATCTTTTTTCTCATTAAATAGGCTATCACAATAGATTTTTACGTACATTAGTATCAATAGCTAGTACTAATAATTTTGATGAGGTGTCACAGAACTAAATGAAGAAAGAGAGCGTTGAATATCATATCATGATACCGTATAATAATAAATGCTATACTAATATGTGTCATGCATGACAATAAATAAAGTATTACATGATACTATGTATTAGGGAGGTAGTATCATACACTAGTATCATATGCATGATACTAATATATGATAATCCCCATTACAACCAGCCTTAGTACTCGCTTCATTTTTATTTACTTCGCATATTAGGTTTGTCTAAAGTCAAACTTTATATACTTTCAACAAGTTTGTAAAAAAATATATTAACATATACACCACAAAATATATATCATTGGATTCATCATTGCATATATTTTCACATCATATAAATTTGACACCGTAAATTTTCACATTCTTTTCTACAAACTTGGTCAAATATCATAAAGTTTGACTTTAGTCAAAAGTAATATGCAGTAAAAATGAAGGGAGTATCAATGTTATGATATACTAGTCCAAGCAATGGGAGTGTCCTTATTGCATGACAAGGTACAACAACCATATCTCATCATGGTTAGGGCTACCTGACTCAAAATTAGGTGAGTAACTAACCAACCTATACTTAGGTGTAAATGTGATACTAAGCACGATTCCTATCACTATCCTTGAATCTTCACTAAAAATAAGAAACCTAACTTCTGCTGCATAGAAGTCGTATTGTTTGACGGGTCTTACAACGACAAGTACCGCATAGTACGGAAGTACCATAGGTTGGCGCAAATACAAAATCATTTCAATTTAAAACTCTTCTCACAACCACGAGGCATTTTTGTAACCCAGATCGAACAAACCAGCTGTGGAGTGGTTAGCCATGCCACCGGGTCAACTAGGGAACTAATGAAGATGATTAGCATACATGATTCATTTGCTTAGGCCTTGTACAATGCAAGGTGCTTAGAAGAGATGCTTGGAGAAATAAACAAGGCTTTTCTTAACCACTGGTGCTTATTTGTACAGGGCAGCCGTTTAATTAGGCGTCTCTCCTGTAGAATTGGACATCAGTGCTTCAGAAAAATTCGCTTTAATTTTTCTAAGTATCTCCCTAAGCACCTAGCATTGCACAAGGCCTTAGAGAGTAAGTACTCCCTCTGTAAATGTTTATAAGACTTGTTAGATCACTACTTAGACTCTTTAGATCACTGGTGGTCTAAAAAGTCTTATAAACGTTTACAGAGGAATAGTAGTTTGGACTATGTGCATGGAGTATGTATTTCATCATGCACGGTTCCACTTGCACTTAAAATAGAACAAGCGAGGTTAGTGTGGCTCCAATACATATCTTTACAATGTTAGATGACATGTAGCTATTGACATGAAAATTGAACTCTTGTTGTCTGACAATAAATATATCTGCAAGCCCACCACAAGACCGAATGAGTTCACAGAACAATTGCCGGCTTTATACCTTTTTTTCCCCTTTTTTTCTTTTCTTATACGTTCCTTTTGTATGTCATCATGCGGTAAGCGTGATCAGCCAACTACAAACCTTGATGGTTATACGGGTTGTATGTCAGCCGAAGACTTTGGATCAATCATTGGCACTCGTTCACTACATAGGTGTAGCAGATTAACAAATCATAAAGAGCTTTCGTTCTAAGAGTAGCTCTTGTTTTGATGTTAGTGGTTTTATGCGGAAGCCATTTGTTCTTGAGAAATTTTAACATGATCCCAAACTATTTTAGCCGTCTATGTTTTTTGATCCAAGGCCCAAGGGCCATATGATCTTTTATGATCTAAGAAGTAAGATTACTCAATAGGCAGTAATTTTTTCATTTTTCCAAGGGCTCCTATTAATACTATGGAAACATACTGCTAAGAACTCTGGCCATATAGACTATTACGTAAATAAATAAATACTTTCAAAAAAAGTATGCAATGTAACCTGTATAAACATTAAATGTTTGCAGGGTTAAAAAATTTACTAGCTTGACATACCAACAAAATTGCTACATACAATTTAAATCATCCATTTGCTTTCAATCAGATTTCAATATCTTCGAAACAAAATTTGAGAATCCATTGACAACAATCTTTTCCACATGCAAATTAAATTAAATTTATTTATTTTTCAAAAAATTTAAGGCACACACAATTTGAGCCATCCAACCATACCTAATTTTTTTTAATATACTGGAACATTTTTAAATGTTTCATATATATGTACTATGAGAAGTAAAAGCTGCTTAGAGCAAGTACAATAACAGACTTATAACCCGCTTACATGACAATTTTGCCTACGCGAAGAAGATGTACATGAAGAAGTAAGGGGAGTGGACTCTCATGCAAGAGCCTAGCTATACGCGTGATCGTAGGAAGACGCAATAGATTCTTAAAAAAGGAAGATACATTAAATGTGAAGAAAGAGATAGAGAGAGGATGGAAAAAAAACACTAGTCTTATAGCCAATCTTATAGCTAACCTTGTTTTATGAATGACTATAAGTGATGAATATAGATGACATGACAACATCGTATAGCCAATAGTTGGTTGTACCATTAGCCATGCTCTTCGAATGTTTCATCTTCAAAACACGTTGATTTAATTATTGTAATATCCTTGATTTCGCGAGGAATTTATAGGAAAGACAATAATGTGCATTATTAGTTTCCTTTTTATACCACGATGTATTAATTGGAGGGTCAGATATGATCTTTTTGCATAATAAAAATCACCAATAATCAATGTTGGGATTCGATGATTCTTACCTCTCTAGATGTGAGAAGAACCATTGTAAAACTGCTCTTGCTTTTTTCCTTTCTGCACATGGATGCCGTCTCTGTTTTGCTCCTTAGTTTTGACATTGGAACTCTAACCTTTCTGTATCATATGGAAAATATATATATATATATATATATTGCTGCTATCTAACAACGGAATATCATCGGGTAAAAATCTATTTTAAAAAATAAGACCAACCCAAGGGCTAACCCTCGTTGGCATTTATTTATAGGAGAAACTCCGTGAGCACCACGTGTCCAAGCCGGGACCTGAACTCGGGTGGGCTGGCAGCAATCTCAGCGGCCCAGCCAACAGGTCGACGCCCTGTCCTCGTAAAAATCTATTTTGGACCAAGGGGAATACATACATCGTCGTCGTCTGCATGCAACCATTAATGCGAAAACAATTTAGAAACCGAGCGCCGAATCAATTTGAAAATCAAGTCATTAATGCAATTAATTAGCCAGACAGCTAATTACATATGCAATTAATTAGGTCCATTTAAACATGATTTTTTTCACGCGGAATCAATTTAAAAATCGAGTCCGAAATGTAATTAATAAATTAGGCGGGCAATTAACTAGTCCTACAAATAATTAGAAGTAGGGATTTCTTTTTGAACCACATTTTCTCTAATAGGCGTAGTCCACTTTTCTAGCTATTCTTTCCAAAACCACCAATAATCCACCACTTCATATGTCACCTCTCTTCATGCTCAGTACATAAAACCGATATCACATCACGCATATCCGTCAAGAAATTCAGAAAAGTCGTGTTGACCGGATGTGCGTCAGATGAGATAGTGTGTGATTCTTTGTAACAGCCACCATGCGATCCTAGCCTCAACGAAGACTTTGCTATCCTCGCTAAGGATAGAATCACATATAGGTTGCCCTAGAATATGACTTCATAACATACACGTAATGTCATATGCTGGTGAACAAAGATGGAACATCACAAGAAGTACAACTATACAAGATAAATGAGTTTAATACGAGTAAACAAAAGGGCGAACATATGCCAAATTGATAATATAGTTATGCACCAATCAGAGGTCACATGACCGAACATTACAACACGAAAGAAACATGGGTCCGAGTACGAACTAGAACCGAAGTTGCCTAAAGAGGCTAGAACATAAACAAACGTCCCATAACTAATGGGTTTCGAGCTGCCAACCGGGATCTACTAGTCGTCGAAGAAGAAGAACTCCACGTAGAACATTCCGTGCTCTCAGAGCAAAGCTTTACTTAACATGTACATGCACCTGGGGTTGTGGTCGTATTTGTGATTTTTGAGGACTCAACAAGTCCCATTACCAAGGGTACCAAGACTAACAATACTTATAGGTTGGATATGGTTAAATGTTGAGGTTGCAACACAAAGCTAAGCAATGTAAACCAACTAGTCATACCAATACTATAATAAGATGAGATCAACCTACACAACGGGGTCGCATAGTTGATCAATAAGTGATCCTAATCACCTGCCTACGATTCCAAACATCACCCCACCATGTTCTCTTCTTGCTTGCATACCCACAAGAAGAGATAATCACGATGCGCACACGTTCGAGCAAGTTTTAGTTATTAGTTGAAGTTGTCTATGCCTGGCATTATTGGTGGGAAATGTAGTAGAAAACAAAAAAAATTGCCAAACGATCAACCAGGAACGCTATGAGGATGCAATATCGGTTTGGATCGGATCATTACCAACTCCGAGTCACAGCGGAAGAAGACGAGTCGGTGTAGATCATACTTGAAGTCCCTCAAACCATTGACGAACGATCCCTCGAACCATCCATGAACAGTCCCTTGAACGGAAGACCGAATGACAAGCGTTCGGTCTCCACGACCTGGCAACGCTTCACCGTCCAGAGCTAATTGTCGCTGGAGAATTAGAGGGAGGAGATTAGAACCATAATGGACTTCTAATTATGAGGATTAGAGGATATAGGTCTAGCTCTAATTGGATCAACAAGAACTAGAACTGGAGAACTACAGGAGGCTGCAAAAACTTGTGTGTTCAAAAGTGCCCAAAATCTCTAGTATATATCAGTTGGAGGAATGGAAGGAGGCGCCACGCAAGAGGGGGGGGGGGGAGTCTCCCCCCTTGGCCAACCAAGAGGAGGGGGGACTCCCCCTCCTATTCGGCCTCCCCCTTCCTACTACAAGGGGGAAGGGGACGCCACCACTACTGGGCCCAAGTGGCCCAAGTAGCTCTCCACGACTTGGCCTTTTAAGACCCATTCATATCTTACATTCTTAAAAAGTTGATCCCCACTACAACCAATTCTCTTAACATGCAATCTGTCCACATCAGCGTCCAATCCCGAGCGGCCACGTCAGCACAAATCCTCCACCCGCATGGTTTTCCATCGCTAATCCAGCTTAACTCAGCGAGCTATTCTTTTGCAAGTGGGCTGCGCTACCCACCAATTCCATCTAGCTGGGCTTGGTTTCCCTTTAAAAAATCCTAGCTGGGCTTGGTCGTACATGCATGTACCTGGCCCATCTACCTGCTTATCGCATTAGGTCGCTGAGGGTTCGTCTTCCCTGTCGTTCTGTCTTTTGGTCAGCGCCGCCATGACCGATGCGCTCCTCCATTCTTCTCCTTGAAACGACACCAACAAATACTTATGAAACGGAATCATTCATCGCCTCTCATTACCTCAGGCCCCGTTACCCTGCAAATCCGGAAGAAAGTGCTTGATTTAACTGAGCACAACCGCCGCTTATTCTCAAAAGAAAACCCTTTCATCTCCCAATTAACTCCCCCGCCGATTGATTTCTCCATACCCATCTACATCCTCTCCACCGCATTTCTTCTTCTCCGTCGAATAAATGGAGCAACAGACAGAGTTGTTCTTTCCACAATGAGTAGCGCCTCTGCTGGAGACGATTAAGCCCCCAGACCCCCACTGTGGATGCCTGTCCCTGCTGGTAAAAGTCTAGAAGAGGAGGCGGGGGCTAGGTGGGAGACGCATATGCTGCCTTCGCCCATAGCCACGGCCTACATCGTCACCCTCTTCTCCTACCTGGCCATGTTTGGCAACTCCAAGTGGCCGGCACCTAGACGTCGTTCTCGAGTTCACCATCGCCCGGTACATCAAGGTATTTACACACATGGTAAATCTCTTCTCGCGCCCGACTCACCCTACCTCGGCATCTACACCAAGCCGAGCACGCGGCGCCGACACTTCGCCGGCATGCTCGCGGCCACCACCGGTCGGGAACTCGGGATGCACTTTGCAGTTTATGGTAGCATAAATAGCACTTGCAGGTGTTGGTATAAGAACACAGCCGCTTCACACACGAGATGAGTTCTGCTGAATCCCTACAACCCCAGAGGCTCGGACGGCTGTAATTCCTAATTGAGCAGCGCCCTTCGTTGCCGAAGACGAGGGTAGAGGCCGGCGCCGCCACCACAGCCGCTTCACGCAGGACTTATATGTGGGCAGAGATGAGCTCTGCCACAGATCCACAATTTAATTAGATCTTACGTGAGGTCGGTCCTCTGGCACGGCTGACGGCCTCCCTTCTGACGGCTCTACCGTGATGTAGTTCCGTTGCCAGCGTGGGAATTGATCTGGTGCCAAGTTGGTTTATATATCAATTGACATATCAGATATTGGCGTATCGCACACTGGTAAGCTATTTCCCTTGCTACTCTTTGATATAACAATTCTGCTTGACTATGTTATGAAAGTGTAGCTTCTTGCTTGCCTGATTGGTTGGTTCATTCTTGATTTGTTCCTACAGATGTGTGCAAATCATGAATGTTATTGCTGCTGTTCACAGAATAGGTTGCGGCCAATGCATTATCACCATGGATAACAAACCAATGTAAATCATCAAGACTTGGTTTATGCTTTTTGTCTCATGTTAGATTTTCCTACCTTGCATACATTCCTTCTTCTATGTGCAACAGCTGCATGCCGCATTCCTTCTTGCAAGTTGCAATCACATCAGATTACAAAAGCGAGGATACAGTTCGAATTTATCAGTTCGCATTAATAGTTTCATCACACTTTCTCGGTTAAATTTTACAAATTATTGTCTGATATAAATAATGATGTGATAATTTAGTGGAAACGCTTCAGGAGAAAATATATTCATTGTTTTCTTAAATGTGTTTGTTTCAGGCATTATCCAAATGCGGCGATGAAGATCAAAATACATAATGCTCTTAATTCTCATGCGAAGATAACTATTTATAACAAAATGATTAAATACAAGAAAGAAATAGAAAAACGAGGTAAAGTTGTTTTCATATACTCTTACCATTGCTTTAAGTGTATATATCATTCAGTACTAATTGTGAGTGGAATAATGCATGTTTTTTTGGCCAAATTGGCTCTCAATTATATGGCATCTTCATGAATTATCCATTGGATTTAGTTGCGTCCTTTTAATCAAATACTTTAAATTAACATTACATAAACCTTCCATCAAATAATTTACTTGTGATTTTCGCAAAAAAAATTACTTGCTAACATATTCAAAGTTATCTTGGTGAACAAATACATTATTTACAACAATTTTTAAGCGGAGGTCCCGCCGCAACGCGCGGGGAATCATCTAGTTTAAATAAATATAAAAGCCCCCTTATCATATTTCAAGCCTTTTAATATTAATTTAACATCACTGAAAACTATTTCCACCTATATATATTTTATCGGTATTACCCGGTAAACCCCGACACGCTTTCGGTTCCTCTCGAAACTATTTTGAATATTAGTGAAACTATTTCATAAATATTTTCTCCTTTCTCCTGTCCTACTAACACTCAACAGATCATGATTACCTTAAGTTTGTGACGCTGTAGGTTTGGTAAAACATAGACATGAACAAAACCCCTTCCTTTCAATGACCAATAGCGGAACCATGGACATCCATATCGATCCCTACAAGTACACGAATGACATTTGAGTGAACCTTTGGTTATCATGTGATATTCCCTTTGCTTCATGATACTTTACAAAACACGAGGTGAGATATATCCGTATCCTCTTGAGTCATACACATGCTCACTACACCAGTCTCCTCCTTACTTGTTTCATTCTTCTTTCTCATTGACATGTTCCGGCATCCCTGTGACATAGTCGGCTGTATCTGGCCAGACGATGACAGATGCCGTCACACCGAGATGTGAAGGAAATATGCCCTAGAGGCAATAATAAAGTTATTATTTATTTCCTTATTTCATGATAAATGTTTATCATTCATGCTAGAATTGTATTAACCGGAAACATGATACATGTGTGAATGCATAGACAAACAACATGTCACTAGTATGCCTCTACTAGACTAGCTTGTTAATCAAAGATGGTTATGTTTCCTAACCATGAACAAGGAGTTGTTATTTGATTAACAAGGTCACATCATTAGTAGAATGATCTGATTGACATGACCCATTCCCTTAGCTTAGCACACGATCGCTTAGTATGTTGCTACCGCTTTTATCCATGACTTATACATGTTCCTGTAACTATGAGATTATGCAACTCCGCTTACGGAGGAACACTTTGGTGCTACCAAACGTCACAACGTGAATCGGGTGATTATAAAGGAGTACTACAGGTGTCTCCAAAGGCGATGTTGGGTTGGCGTATTTGAGATTAGGTTTTGTCACTCCGATTGTCGGAGAGGTATCTCTGGCCCTCTCGGTAATGCACATCACTTAAGCCTTGCAAGCACTACAACTAATGAGTTAGTTGTGAGATGATGTATTACGGAACGAGTAAAGAGACTTGCCGTAACGAGATTGAACTAGGTATTGGATACCGACGATCGAATCTCGGGCAAGTAACATACCGATGACAAAGGAACAACGTATGTTGTTATGCGGTCCGACCGACAAAGATCTTCGAGAATATGTAGGAACCAATATGGGCATCCAGGTCCCGCTGTTGGTTATTGACCGTGAATAGTTCTAGGTCATGTCTACATTGTTCTCGAACCGTAGGGTCCGCACGCTTAAGGTTACGATGATGCTTATTATGAGTTTATGTATTTTGATGTACCAAGGAGTTCGAGTCCCGGATGTGATCACGGACATGACGAGGAGTCTCGGAATGGTCGAGACATAAAGATTGATATATTGAAGCCTATGTTTGGAGTTCGGAATGGTTCCGAGCGAAAACGGGAATTTACCGGATAACCGGGAGGTTACCGGAACCCCCCGGGGGGTAAATGGGCCTCGGTGGGCCTCGAGGGAGAAGAGGAGGGCCGGCCAGAGGTGGCACGCGCCTCTCCCCCAGTCCGAATAGGACAGGAGGGGGGGCGGCGCCTTTCCTCTTCCCTCCCCCAAACCTAGTCCAACTAGGAAAGGGGGAGTCCTACTCCCGTAGGAGTAGGACTCCTCGGCCGCCTCCTCTAGGGCCGGCCGGCCTCCCCCTCCCTCCTTTATATACGGGGCAGGGGGCACCTTGAGACACACAAGTTGATCGTGAGATCGTTCCTTAGCCGTGTGCGGTGCCCCCTCCACCATATTCCACCTCGGTTATACCGTCATGAAGCTTAGGCGAAGCCTCGCGCCGTGAAACATCAAGATCGCCACCACGCCGTCGTCTTGTGACGGAACTCTCCTCGACACTCGGCTGGATCGAGTACGAGGGACGCCATCGAGCTGTCGTGTCAAGAACTCGGGCGCCGAGTAACGGCGCCGGATCGGTCGGATCGCGAGGAGAACGTCGACTACTTCCTCTACGTTGTGATCGCTTCGCCGGTCTCACGAGGGTACGTAGACAACACTCTCCCTCTCGCTGCTATACATCACCATGATCTTGCGTGTGCGTAGGAAATTTTTTGAAATTACTACGTTCCCCAACAATGGTATCAGAGCCTAGGTTTTTATGGTTTGATGTTTTGCACGAGTAGAACACAAGTGAGTTGTGGGCGATACAAGTCATACTACCTACCAGCATGTCATACTTTGGTTCAGCGGTATTGTGAGATGAAGCGCCCGCACCGACATTACGCCAGACGCTTACGCGAGACTGGTTTCACCGCCACGAGCACTCGTTGCTTAAAGGTGACCGGTGGGTGTCTGCTCTCTCACTTTAGTTGAACCGAAAGTGGCTACGCCCGGTCCTTGAGAAGGTTAAACGGAGTCTATTTGACGAAGTATCGTTGTGGTTTTGATGCGTAGGTGAGACTGGTTCTTGCTTAAGCCCGTAGCAGCCACGTAAAATTTGCAACAACAAAGTAGAGGACGTCTAACTTGTTTTTGCAGGCATGTTGTGATGTGATATGGTCAAGACGTGATGCTATATTTTATTGTATGAGATGATCATGTTTTGTAACCGGTTATCGGCAATCGGCTGGAGCCATATAGTTGTCGCTTATTGTATGCAATGCAATCGCTTCGTAATGCTTTACTTTATCACTAAGCGGTAGCGATAGTCGAGAAGCATAAGTTTGGCGAGACGACAACGATGCTACGATGGAGATCAAGGTGTCGCGCGGTGACGATGGTGATCATGGTGGTGCCGCAAGATGGGGATCGTGAAGCACAAGATGATGTTGACCATATCATATCACTTATATTGATTTGCATGTGATGTTTATCCTTTTATGCATCTTATCTTGCTTTGATTGACGGTAGCATTATAAGATGATCTCTCACTAAATTATCAAGAAGTGTTCTCCCCGAGTATGCACCGCTGCCAAAGTTCGTCGTGCCCAGACACCACGTGATGATCGGGTGTGATAAGCTCTCGTCCATCTACAACGGGTGCAAGCCAGTTTTTGCACACGCAGAATACTCGGGTTATACTTGACGAGCCTAGCATATGCAGATATGGCCTCGAACACGGAGACCGAAAGGTCGAGCGTGAATCATATAGTAGATATGATCAACATAAGATGTTCACCATTGAAAACTACTCCATTTCACGTGATGATCGGTTATGGTTTAGTTGATTTGGATCACGTGATCACTTGGATGACTAGAGATGTCTTTCTAAGTGGGAGTTCTTAAGTAATATGATTAATTGAACTTAAATTTATCATGAACTTAGTACCGATAGTGTCTTGCTTGTTTATGTTTAATTGTAGATAGATGGCTCGTCTTTGTTGTTCCGTTGAATTTTAATGCGTTCCTTGAGAAAGCAAAGTTGAAAGATGATGGTAGCAATTACACGGATCGGGTCCGTAATCTCGAGGATTATCCTCATTGCGCACGTAAGAGCTACGCCCCGGATGCACCGCTAGGTGACAGCTTCTTCTTTGGAGCAACGCCAGATGTTATGAACGTCTGGCGAGCAAAGCGATGACTACTCTATAGTTCAGGTGCCATGCTTTACGGCTTAGAACCGGGACTTCAACGACGTTTTGAACGTCATGGAGCATATGAGATGTTCCAGAGTTGAAGTTAATATTCCAACAGAATGCCCGGATTGAGAGATATGAAGTCTCCAATAAGTTCTATAGCTGCAAGATGGAGGAGAACAGTTACATTAGTGAGCATATACTCGTAATGTCCGGGTACTACAATCACTTGACACAATTGGGAGTTAATCTTCCGGATGATTGTGTCATTGATGAATTCTCCAATCACCGCCACCAAGCTACAAAGGCTTCGTGATGAACTATAATATGCAAGGGTTAGTAAAGACTATGCTCGAGCTCTTCGCAATGCTAAAGGCTGCGGAGGTAGAAATCAAGAAGGAGCATCAAGTGTTGATGGTCAATAAGACCACTAGTTTCAAGAAGAAAGGCAAAGGGAAGAAGAAGGAATCTCAAGAAGAACAGCAAGCAAGTTGCTGCTCGGGAGAAGAAACCCAAGTCTGGCCCTAAACCTGAAATCGAGTGCTTCTACCGCAAGCGATCGTCATTTGAAGCGGAACTGCCCCAAGTATTTGGCGGATAAGAAGGATGGCAAGGTGAACAAAGGTATATGTGATATACATGTTATTGATGTGTACCTTACTAGAGCTCGCAGAGCACTGGTATTTGATATCGGTTCATTGCTAATATTTGCAACTCAAACAGGACTACGGATTGCTTAACACCGCAAAGGACGAGGTGACGATCGCGTGGAAATGGTTCCAAAGTCGATGTGATCGCGGTCGGCACGCTACCTCTACATCTACCTTCGGGATTAGTTTTAGACCTAAATAATTGTTATTTGGTGCTGCGTTGAGCATGAACATTATATCTGGATCTTGTTTGATGCGAGACGGTTATTCATTTAAATCGAGAATAATGGTTGTTCTATTTATATGAGTAATATCTTTTATGGTCATGCACCCTTGAGGAGTGGTCTATTTCTTATGAATCTCGATAGTAGTGATACACATATTCATAATGTTGAAACCAAAAGATGCAGAGTTGATAACGAAAGTGCAACTTATTTGTGGCAATTGCCGCTTAGGTCATATCGGTGTAAAGCGCATGAAGAAACTCCATGTCGATGGACTTTTGGAGTCACTTGATTATGAATCACTTGGCACTTGCGAACCGTGCCTCATGGGCAAGATGACTAGAACACCGCTTCTCCGGTACTATGGAGAGAGCAACAGATTTGTTGGAAATCATACATACTGATGTATGTGGTCCGATGAATGTTGAGGCTCGTGGCGGATATCGTTATTTTCTCACCTTCACAGATGACTTAAGCAGATATGGGTATATCTACTTAATGAAACATAAGTCTGAAACGTTTGAAAAGTTCAAAGAATTTCAGAGTGAAGTTGAAAATCATCGTAACAAGAAAATTAAGTTTCTACGATCCGATCGTGGAGGTGAATATTTGAGTTACGAGTTTGGTCTACATTTGAAACAATGCGGAATAGTTTAGCAACTCACGCCACCGGAACACCACAACAGAATGGTGTGTCCGAACGTCAGAATCGTGACTTTACTAGATATGGTGCGATCTATGATGTCTCTTACAGATTTACCGCTATCGCTTTGGGGTTATGCTCTAGAGACGGCCGCATTCACATGAATAGAACACCGTCGAAATCCGCTGAGACGACACCTTATGAATCGTGGTTTAGCAAGAAACCAAAGTTGTCGTTTCTTAAAGTTTGGGGATGCGATGCTTATGTGAAAAAGCTTCAACCCGATAAGCTCGAACCCAAATCGAGAAATGTGTCTTCATAGGATACCCAAAGGAAACAGTTGGGTACACCTTCTATCACAGATCCGAAGGCAAGACATTCGTTGCTAAGAATGGATCCTTTCTAGAGAAGGAGTTTCTCTCGAAAGAAGTGAGTGGGAGGAAAGTGGAACTTGATGAGGTAATAGTACCTTCTCCCTTACTTGAAAGTAGTTCGTCGCAGAAACCGGTTTCTGAGACACCTACACCGAGTAGTGAGGAAGTTGATGATGTTGATCATGAAACTTCGATCAAGTTACTCGCAGAACCTCATAGATCAACCAGAGTAAGATCCGCACTGAGTGGTACGGTAATCCTGTTCGGAAGTCATGCTACTAGATCATGATGAACCTACGAACTATGAAGAAGCGATGGTGAGCCCAGATTCGCAAAATGGCTTGAGGCCATGAAATCGAGATGGGATCCATGTATGAAAACAAAGTGTGGACTTTGGTTGACTTGCCCGAGGGTAGGCAAGCAATAGAAAACAAGTGGATCTTCAAGAAGAAGACCGACACGACGGTAATGTTATCGTTTATAAAGCTCGACTTGTCGCAAAAGGTTTTCGACAAGTTCAAGGGATTGACTACGATGAGACCTTCTCACCAGTGGCGATGCTTAAGTCCGTCCGAATCATGTTAGCAATTGCCGCATTTTATGATTATGAAATTTGGCAAATGGATGTAAAGACGCATTCTGAATGGATTTACGGAAGAAGAGTTGTATATGATACAACCGAAGGTTTTATCGATCCAAAGGAGCTAACAAAGTGTGCAAGCTCCAAATGATCCATATATGGACTGGTGCAAGCATCTCGAGTTGGAATAAACGCTTTGATAGTGTGATCAAAGCATTTGGGTTTGTATGCACTTTTGGAGAAGCTCAGATTTACAAGAAAGTGAGTGGGAGCTCAGTAGCATTTCGATATTATATGTGGATGACATATTGCTGATCGGAAATGATATGGAATTTCTGGATAGCATAAAGGGATACTTGAATAAGAGTTTTTCAATGAAAGACCTCGTGAAGCTGCTTACATATTGGGCATTAAAATCTATAGAGATAGATCAAGACGCTTAATTGACTTTCACAAAGCACATACCTTGACAAAATTTTGAAGAAGTTCAAAATGGATCAAGCAAAGAAAGGGTTCTTGCCGTGTTACAAGGTGTGAAGTTGAGTCGACTCAATGCCCGACCACTGCAGAAGATAGAGAGAAATGAAAGATGTTCCTATGCTTCACCATAGGCTCTATCATGTATGCAATGTCAGTGTACCGGACTGATGTGTGCCTTGCTATAAGTCTAGCAGGAGGTACCAAAGTAATCCAGAGTGGATCATCGGACAGCGTCAAGAACATCTGAAATACCCGAAAAGGACGAAGGATATGTTTCTCGTATATGGAGGTGACAAAGAGCTCATCGTGGCGGTTACGTTGATGCAAGCTTTGACATCGATCCGGACGATTCTAAATCGCAGACCGGATACGATTTACACTAAACGGAGGAGCTGTCGGTTGGTGCAGTTCTAAACAAAGCGTCGAAGGGATCTACATGTGAGGCGGAATACATAGCAGCTTCGAAGCAGCTAATGAAGGAGTCTGGATGAAGGAGTTCATATCCGATCTAGGTGTCATACCTAGTGCATCGGGTCCAATGAAAATCTTCGTGACAATATCGAGCAATTGCCTTAGCAAAGGAATCCAGATTTCACAAGAGGACCAAGCACATCAAGAGACGCTTCAATTCCATCCGGACTTAGTCCAGACCGAGACATAGAGATTTGCAAGATACATACGGATCTGAATGTTGCGACCCGTTGACTAAGCCTCTTCCACGAGCAAAACATGATCAGCACCAAGACTCCATGGGTGTTAGAATCATTACGTAATCTAGATTATTGACTCTAGTGCAAGTGGGAGATCAAGGAAATATGCCCTAGAGGCAATAATAAAGTTATTATTTATTTCCTTATTTCATGATAAATGTTTATCATTCATGCTAGAATTGTATTAACCGGAAACATGATACATGTGTGAATGCATAGACAAACAACATGTCACTAGTATGCCTCTACTAGACTAGCTTGTTAATCAAAGATGGTTATGTTTCCTAACCATGAACAAGGAGTTGTTATTTGATTAACAAGGTCACATCATTAGTAGAATGATCGATTGACATGACCCATTCCCTTAGCTTAGCACACGATCGTTTAGTATGTTGCTACTGCTTTTATCCATGACTTATACATGTTCCTGTAACTATGAGATTATGCAACTCCGTTTACGGAGGAACACTTTGGTGCTACCAAACGTCACAACGAATCGGGTGATTATAAAGGAGTACTACAGTGTCTCCAAAGGCGATGTTGGGTTGGCGATTTGAGATTAGGTTTTGTCACTCCGATTGTCGGAGAGGTATCTCTGGGCCCTCTCGGTAATGCACATCACTTAAGCCTTGCAAGCACTACAACTAATGAGTTAGTTGTGAGATGATGTATTACGGAACGAGTAAAGAGACTTGCGGTAACGAGATTGAACTAGGTATTGGATACCGACGATCGAATCTCGGCAAGTAACATACCGGTGACAAAGGGAACAACGATGTTGTTATGCGGTCCGACCGACAAAGATCTTCGTAGAATATGTAGGAACCAATATGGGCATCCAGGTCCCGCTGTTGGTTATTGACCGTGAATAGTTCTAGGTCATGTCTACATTGTTCTCGAACCGTAGGGTCCGCACGCTTAAGGTTACGATGATGCTTATTATGAGTTTATGTATTTTGATGTACCAAGGAGTTCGAGTCCGGATGTGATCACGGACATGACGAGGAGTCTCGGAATGGTCGAGACATAAAGATTGATATATTGGAAGCCTATGTTTGGAGTTCGAATGGTTCCGACGAAAACGGAATTTACGGAAAACCGGAGGTTACTGGAACCCCGGGAGGTAAATGGGCCTCGGTGGGCCTTGAGGGAGAAGAGGAGGGCCGGCCAGAGGTGGTCACGCCTCTCCCCCCAGTCCGAATAGGACAAGGAGGGGGCGGCCTCTTCCTCTTCCCTCCCCCAAACCTAGTCCAACTAGGAAAGGGGGAGTCCTACTCCCGTGAGAGTAGGACTCCTCCCAGCCCTCCTCTAGGGCCGGCCGGCCTCCCCCTCCCTCCTTTATATACGGGGCAGGGGGCACCTTGAGACACACAAGTTGATCGTGAGATCGTTCCTTAGCCGTGTCGGTGCCCCCTCCACCATATTCCACCTCGGTTATACTGTCAAAGCTTAGGCGAAGCCCTGCGCCGTGAAACATCAAGATCGTCACCACGCCGTCGTCTTGTGGAACTCTCCTCGACACTCGGCTGGATCGAGTACGAGGGACGCCATCGAGCTGTACGTGTGTCAAGAACTCGGGCGCCGGAGTAACGGCGCCGGATCGGTCGGATCGCGAGGAGAACGTCGACTACTTCCTCTACGTTGTGATCGCTTCCGCTTCGGGTCTACGAGGGTACGTAGACAACACTCTCCCCTCTCGTTGCTATACATCACCATGATCTTGCGTGTGCGTAGGAAAATTTTTTGAAATTACTACGTTCCCCAACAAGATGGCCCTAAGGATATCTCTCCATTGTCATAGGAGCAAATTCCACTGTTGAGCTACACTAGTAGAAAAAGGGTCATACGTGAAGCCCAATAGTGCCGGTTTGTATTAGAGCCGGCACTAATGTGTACAATAGCACCGGTTCGTGGCGGCGATCAATAGCACCGTTCAGGGCTAACCTTTAGTACCGGTTCATGCCACGAACCGGTACTAAA
Source organism: Aegilops speltoides (assembly GCA_021437245.1). Lineage (NCBI taxonomy): Eukaryota > Viridiplantae > Streptophyta > Magnoliopsida > Poales > Poaceae > Aegilops > Aegilops speltoides. The sequence continues at coordinate 481,240,340 of CM038144.1, forward strand.
GGGATGTGTCACCTGCGGTCGTGGTATGGCCCCACCATCACCATTTAGTGCGGTTCGTACCACGAACCGGTACTAATGAGGTTATGGCAAGCTATGTTTAGTCCCACCTCGCCAAGAGAGAGGGAGTAAGAGCGGTTTATAAGCCTTGAGTGCAGAGACAATGAAGAAGAGGCTCGGTGCTCACGTTGTTTAGCTTCAATCCTTTGGGAATACGGTAGATTGCACGGAGCTACAGCGCAGCAGCTTTACACTATCCCAAAAGGGTTGAAGCAAATTAACGAGCATTGCACCTCTCTTTTATTTTTAATAACTTATTACAACTCCGGACTTCTTCTTTTTTATTTTTAATAACTTATTACAACTCCGGACTTCTTCTGTTATGGCAAAAGGAAGGAGGAGAAGAAGAAGAAGAAGGAGGAGGAGGAGAAGAAGAAGAAGAGGAAGAGGAAGAAGGAGAAGAGGAAGAAGAAGGAGAAGAAGAGAAGAAGAAGAGGAGGAAGAGGAAGAAGAAGAAGGAGGATGAGGAGAAGAAGAAGAAGAAGAGGAAGAGGAAGAGGAAGAAGAAGAAGAAGAAGAAGAAGAAGAAGAAGAAGAGGAGAAGAAGGAGGGGGAAGGAGAAGAAGAAGAATAAGAAGAGGAAGAAGAAGGAGAAGAAGAAGAAGAAGAAGAATAAGAAGAGGAAGAAGAAGGAGAAGAAGAAGAAGAAGAAGAAGAAGAAGAGAAGGAGGAGGAAGAAGAAGGAGAAGAAGAAGAATAAGAAGAGGAAGAGGAAGAAGGGTTGAAGCAAATTAACGAGCATTGCACCTCTTTTTTATTTTTAATAACTTATTACAACTCTGGACTTCTTCTTTTTTATTTTTAATAACTTATTACAACTCCGGACTTCTTCTGTTATGGCAAAAGGAAGGAGGAGAAGAAGAAGAAGGAGGAGGAGGAGAAGAAGAAGAAGAAGAGGAAGAGGAAGAAGGAGAAGAGGAAGAAGAAGGAGAAGAAGAGAAGAAGAAGAGGCGGAAGAGGAAGAAGAAGAAGAAGGAGGATGAGGAGAAGAAGAAGAAGAAGAAGAAGAAGAAGAAGAAGGAGAAGAAGGAGGAGGAAGAAGAAGGAGAAGAAGAAGGAGAAGAAGAAGGAGAAGAAGAAGAAGAATAAGAAGAGGAAGAGGAAGAAGAAGGAGAAGAAGAAGAAGAAGAAGAAGAGAAGAAGAAGGAGGAGGAAGAAGAAGGAGAAGAAGAAGAATAAGAAGAGGAAGAGGAAGAAGGGTTGAAGCAAATTAACGAGCATTGCACCTCTTTTTTATTTTTAATAACTTATTACAACTCCGGACTTCTTCTTTTTTATTTTTAATAACTTATTACAACTCCGGGCTTCTTCTGTTATGGCAAAAGGAAGGAGGAGAAGAAGAAGAAGGAGGAGGATTTTGTACTGATCTTGAGAATTACAATATCTACAATCAAACTCCTCAACATTATGGTCAATACGTGCCACTAGTGCACGTGTTGAACTACGGGAACTACCATGGAGATACCTTGGTAAGATTATTTTTTACTATTTCAACATCCGTGCATCTTTTTGCACACTTCTAAAACTAGTACATCATTGCTAACTACAAAGTTATTATTATGTTTTTCAACAGATAATCCCGAATGAATGTGTGCCTCATCGATGTATACGCGTGGTAGCCTTCATGTTTTGAACATACTACCAGTGTCGTCCCTCTGAATCTCAACCTGTCCATACCGGGTTTCTAAAAGAAGTGGAGACATAACAATCAAAGAATGGAAAAATGTATGGATCGTCGTAAGGAGCTTCTTGGAAGCAATAAGCAGCGAAAGGCAAGAATTGGAGACAGGATGATCGCCATTCTTCATAATGGAGAGTCGGGGTCTATATTGTTTTATGCTATTTTACCTTAAGGGTGTTTATGTCCTACCGACATCGATGATCATGTGCTAAGAACAATTATGTAGGGTTGGGTTCGATGACTATATATGAGGATGATGATCGTATGACTTATTATTAATAACGAGTAGAAGTTGTATGATGATGCATGATTAGTAGGACTTGTTATTATATATATATATGATGATGTAATGATGCAAAAGCATGCATGAGCATGTTATATCTCATGGGTGCAATGAACATAGCAGCAGCGTTGATAAACAATTAAAGCATGCATGATGTATATATGATGCATAACGTGTACAATGTGTAGTATCGTAAAATACCAGAAACGAAAAAGAATTAAAATGGAAACACAAAATTAAATGAAAAGAAATCATAAAACTAAAGCCCACTAAACCTTATAGTACCGGTTGGTGTTACCAACCGTACTAAAGGCCTCGAGTCACGGCGGCAAGCTAGTGCCACGTGGTAGCCCTTTTTAGCACCGGTTCGTCTGAACCGATGCTAAAGGGGGGGGCTTTAGTGACCACTAATTAGTGCCGGTTATGTAACCGGCACTATAGGGCCTTACGAACCGGTGCTAATGCCCGGTTCTGCACTAGTGCTATCTAGTCCCTTGTCAAAATTTTCAATGAAACTGTAAGTTGTCGTTATGATCACCATGTTATAGATGACGTTTGAGCAGCCCCAAAGTTCATAGTATGGTAAGATGACTAAGATATTCTCATGGTTTAAATGACTAAATCATGTCTTAACACTCAGTGGTATAACAATTGACTTCTAACGATATTAACGATATTATCTCCAATTATAACGAACAAGTTTGGGTCGATTCAATATGATCGTTCTTCCAACGTTATATTCTCAAATTTGTTTTGAGACTATCGTTACACTTAACGATATCTCATGATCGAGAAAACGTGATCACAAATAAAACTTGAGCTAGTCTTATAGGTGAGACTAGGAGTGAGGTTTTACCGTTTATCATTCCACACATGCATATAAGTTTTCCACTGAATGACATATTCCTGGATCATAGCAGTTATAGCATAGAATGTAAACTCTTAATTATAAACATGAAATTATAATAATAAAATATTATTGCCTCTAGGGCATATTTCCAACAATTATAAATTTCCAAGTCGCCCGTAACCGCAGATACGACTTTCCGAAAATTTAACCCTGCAAGGGTGCTTTCAACTTCCCATTATAAGTTTTGCATGCATAACCTGTTCCTCCAAGTTTAGGGCCCATGAGAACCAACGTGTAAACACAATAAATTCCAGGAGTTCGGGATTAAGAAGTTCCTCTAGCGAATGTAAAATTATTCTAGAAGATCTCCTGGTGGATCGACATCTAGATCAGAGTCGAACGTATCTTTAGACCCTGTCCCAGATGGATGGGAAAAGCTTCTGATTGCCAAACCCCAAGTTTCCCCATGGTGGCACCCGCGGCTGCTCATTGTGGACCAACGCTTTTCTCAGGTGCTTGCCCAAGTTGTTTATTAAGAAACCTCGGGTTCATGACTCCCTGTGCAAGTTTTATGTTGGAAAAAATATTTAGTATCAATGGTGGGCCTTCTTGAAGAGTTCAACACTAGATAAAGGAGTTCAAGGGGGCCATAATAACCCCCACAAGGTAGGATGCGCTCATCAAGGAACATATAGCCAGACCAACGGAAACTAGGGTTGACCAGAGTGGAACAAATCACCAAGGCATATGCCTGAGCCTTCCACCCTTAATATAATAATGATATCCCAAATATATCCATGTTATCACATTGAAAACCAGCACGTGCAACAACGCTATACGAGGGGCTGAGCAAGTGGTAGCATAGCTAATCAAAAGGTTTGCTAGATAGTGGAGGTTAGAGGTTGTATTGTGGCAATTTGGAGGCTTAAAGGTAGCAAGACCAAACGATAGTATCAAGACATCCAGCAAGCAAAGCTACTAATGCTATACAAGGTAATGCTCATTCTTACCCTTTATCCCGCTATGAAGAAGATCGTTAAGCCAAACTTCGAAAGTGTTGTCTAACGAATTCTCCCACTCCGCATCGTCTTCGTACTCTACTGATAACAAGCAAATCCGAAAAGAGGCAAATGATACGGTAGACAAAGATGTCATGCATAAAGCAAATCAACAACAAACATGGCATGGCAAAGGCAAGTCAAGCAAGTACTACACACTAAGTGAAGCTTGATATGCAACTCGTTGTATATCGACGAAAGTCCACGTGTGATTATTAGGTTCGATCCTATTTAATATTAAATGTTGTTTACATGGCAAATAGGTGAAGCATAAGTAAACTATCCTCTCTAGTCCATTTAAATGAGGTAGGAAGCAATATAACACAATTCTTGAAAAGGTCTCATATGCAATTAATAAGTTAATTACTGTTTTGCCCTAAAAAATATTTTATAGTCGTTAAACAGGAAAAACAAGTGCACCACTGCAATCTATGCATTTTACTGGTCCAATTACATGTATAATTTCTCTAATTTAGAGTTACGTTAATTAGTTATGTTTTGAATCAATTAGCAAGTTATTTGAGCAATTTTAATTAAACAACAAGTTAATTTTTTTGGGGAAATATACTACTGTCATGGACGTGGGACCATGCCCACGTTTGAACTGACATTGGTGCCATCATGCTACATTCCATGACGGAACATCCATTCCAGCCGTTGCTGGATGTCTCACTACCTTAGACGTCGTCGTCCATGGTCTCGAGTTTGGGAACACTACGAATTAATGTTAGGGAATTTACGAGTGGGGAAAGACGATTTTGCGATTCGAGAAAGAAAGTAGTGTAACGACATTTTTTGATAGTTCACCCAATAAATAACTACAAAGTCCTTTCTACAAAATAACTTGTCCCCAGACCTCGCGTGACCGTTTTGCGCTAAAAACGTGTCAGGTCAACGCCCTATGGAAGGATATGGCACGCTAGTGACCAATGTTTGTTGAAATATATGACCCACCTCTCTTTATTAGTTGGGACTTTTGGATGAATTGGTCGGAGCATTAATTCAATATGGAATGAAAGCCAAGAGGTCTTAAGTTCATGACCCTGCCAACACAATATGGAAAAAGATTATGTGGCCTACGTCGATCCCACGCCTAAAATAGCCAAAATGTGAGGGGGCGTGTCAAAATAGATTGCCCGTCTGTCTTCATCAGTTCATACTTTTGGATGGACTCGCTGGAACCCGAAATGCAAGTTTCAGGACCTGTTATTTTGTTTGTTTTCAGAGTAGTGTGACTAAAATGCATCCACAGGAAGAGTTCTATGAGTGGCACTGCCAGTGTCGTTTACTACTAACAGTAGCTTATCCAAATTATTTATGCTGCACGTCCCCAATTATTTATGCAGTTGCAGGATTGCAGGAAGCTAAGATCTGCTCTTACTCCAAGAACGCCTACCTTCATCATGTTGCGTAGCAAGCAAAAGCATATCACCGGGTGGAGCTGGGGCGACGGCAACGGTGCAGTGCTGGACGAGGAGAGCGAGCGCGGGCCCTGGGGAGAGAGTAAAAGGAAGGTGGAAACGCCGGCTGCCGTGCGGCGCGCTCCTGCAATTGGCAACAACAATGCCGTTAAGCTTGCCATGTTTACACCGACGTAGCCGTTGGTGTTGCCATTTCCAGCGCTCCCTCCATGCACGATGCGTATATAAGCATGAGCCCACAAGATCTCCCCGAAATCTTCCAGAGATCCCACGAACTCGCACCAGGATCTAGCACTAGATCATCATGTCGACCGCCGGCGACGTGGAAATGCAGGAAGAAGACCAGGAAGGCGGCGGCAATAACCAGAGGAGGTGCGCGGCGTGCAAGTACCTGCGCCGGCGGTGCGCCCACGACTGCGTGCTCGCCCCCTACTTCCCGGCGTCGCACCCCCACCGCTACGCCTCCGTCCACCGGGTCTTCGGCGCCAGCAACGTCGCGAGGTTGCTCCAGGTGCGTAACCTGGCCGCCATTGACAATCCATCAGGGAGCTAGTCCGTAAGTTAGAGCTCGTACTTGCATTTGCATCATTCAGGATTTGAATTGAGTTGCCATTCTGCAGAGCTTGCCGGTGGACGAGAGAGCTCAGGCGGCGGAGACGATGGCGATGGAAGCGCAGTGGCGGGTGGAGGACCCGGTGTACGGATGCACCGGGGTCATCAGCCAGCTGCAGGAGGAGATCCTGGCCACACGGTGCGAACTCGCCAGGACGCAGGCGCAGCTCTCCATCGTCCTCGCGCACGGTGCGCAGCTGCAGGGTTCTGCTGGTTCTCTTTCTCCGGCGCAGCCGCAGCCGCGGAGAGACGATGGTCACCTCGTCCCCGTCGCGCAGGGCCAAGGGCAGGGAGAGGCGGTGCCATTACTTGATCCGGACGACTTCCTAGATCTCGACGGTTTTTGAGCTTTGATCCATCGAGCGCGTACGTGTATCCACTCTAGGGAAATGTCAGCGCGATCGATGGCGACATTGGGCTTTTATCACTTCAGTTAATAATTGATGAATGAATAATGTCGGATTGTAATGATTTATACTCAATCACTTGTTAGTTTGAGAAATTTGGAAGGCGTGTGTATTGGCGGCATTGAGTACGAATGTACACATATGTGATACGCACATGTATTGATGACATTGAGTAGGAATAAACTGGATCATGCACTGGTGGAAAAACAGGCTTCCGTCCAGCCCCATAAGTCGCGAAGCTGTAGGAACCGCGACTAATGGGACCTTTAGTCGCGGTTCTGGAGGTGAACCGCGACCAAAGGCTGGGCCTGGCGCTCGGTGGCCAGCTGGTGCACGTGAGGGCTTTAGTCGCGGTTGGCGGACAACCGCGACTAAAGGCCTTCGGGCACCTTTAGTCACGGTTTGCCAGGCCAACCGCAACTAAAGCCCCTCCCCTATATATACCCATCCAGCAGCCAACACTTAGCCATTTGGAGCCATTCTCTTCACAAGTGGGTGTAGGTTTGCTTTTGGTTCCTCTTATGCACATAAGGTGTTTGATGAAATGCCCCAAGAGCATGAAACAAACATGACATGAAGTGTTGGAGCCACACTCTTCGATCATGTTAGCAACTTGATGAACCTTTGATGTGTCAATATGCATGTGTGTAGTTCATTGTTTAATTTATATTGTTTGTAGCTAGTTAGTTTAACAAATGCATGATGGTTAATTATATATTTTATATTATAATAATACAGATGAATCGGCAATGGATGTACGGTAACCGACTCTCCGGCGAGTTCACTACGGGTTTGAAAGATTTCCTCGTAGTGGCTAATGCGAACAAGCGGGGGGGTTTTGTTATCTGTCCATGTGTTATCTGTAAGAATGAGAAGGGTTACTCTTCCTCAAGAGTTGTTCACATGCATCCGCTTGAAAGGGTTTCATGCCAAGCTATAATTGTTGGACCAAGCATGGAGAAAGAGGGGTTATAATGGAAGAAGATGAAGAAGGGATGATTTCATCGATGAAAGCTATCTTGCTCATTTCGTGATACTTTCATGGAGGATGTCAAGGTGAAGGGAAGGTGAAGAAGAGGCACGTGATGATCCCGCTGATGATCTTGGTCGGACCATTGCCGATGCACGGAGACGCCGCGAAACTGAAAAGGAGAGGAGAATTTGGATCGCATGTTAGAGGATCACGAAAGGCGCTGTACCCGGATGCGATGATGGTCTGAAAAAGCTGGGCTGCACATGGATTTGCTGAAATGGAAGGCGAGGCAGGTGTAGCTGACTCGGCATTTGAAAACTTGCTGAAAATGTTGAAGAATATGTTTCCAAAGGATAACGAGTTGCCCGCCAAGACGTCTGAAGCAAAGAAGGTTGTCGCCCTCTAGGTTTAGAGGTTACAAGATACATGCATGCATCAACGATCGCATCCTCTACCGCGGTGAATACGAGAATTTGAATGAATGCCCGTATGCACCGCATTGCGTTATAAGATCGAGGCGATGACCCCGGTGACGATGTTGAGGGCTAGAAACCCGTGAAGAGGGTTCCGCCAAGGTGATGTGGTATGCTCCTATAATACCACGGTTGAAACGTCTGCTCAGAACAAAGAGCATGCCAAGTTGTTGCGATGGCACAAAGAGGACCGTAAGTCGGACGGGAGTTGAGACACACCGCAGATGGAACGCAATGGAGAAAGATCGATGATGGTTCAAAGATTTTGCACCGACGCAAGGAACATAAGATTTGCTCTAAGTACGGATGGCATGAATCCTTTTGGCGAGCGAGCTCCAGCCATAGCACTGCCCGTGACTCTATGCATCTACAACCTTCCTCCTTGGTTGTGCATGAAGCGGAAGTTCATTATGATGCCGTGCTCATCCAAGGTCCGGCAACCCGGCACGACATCGATGTGTACCTAAGGCCATTAGTTGATGAACTTTACAGCTGTGGGGTGGTGTCCGTGTGTGGGATGAGCACAAACAAGAGGAATTTGACCTCTGAGCGTTGCTTTTCGAACCATCAACGATTGGCCTGCTCTTAGTAACCTTTCGGACTGTCAAATAAGGGATACAATGCATGCACGCACTGCTTACATGAGACCGAAAGTGTACATTTGCCAAATTGTAAGAAGAACGTGTACCTTGGGCATCGCCGATTTCTTCCAAAATTCATCCAAGAAGAAAGAAAGGCAAGCATTACAACGGCAAGGCAGATCACCGGCGAAGCTCGCGGAACGACCGGTGCCGAGGTATTTGATATGGTCAAGGATTTGAAAGTCATCTTTGGAAAGGGTCCCGCGGACAATCGGTTCGAAGGGAGCCGACGGGCACGCAGCCATGTGGAAGAAGAAATCTATATTCGGGAGCTAGAATATTGGAAAGTCCTAGATGTCCGCTCTGCAATCGACGTGATGCACGTTACGAAGAATATTTGCGTGAACCTCCTAAGCTTCTTGGGCGTGTATGGGAAGACAAATGATACAAAGGAAGCACGGCAGACCAACAACGTTTGAAAGACCACGATGACCGCATCCGGAATGGTTTCAAGGTCGTGCCGCCTACGCTCGACCAAAGAAGAGAAGGTCATCTTTTTGAATGCCCGAGCAGTATGAAGGTCCCGTCTGGATTCTCGCCCAATATAAAGGGAATAATAAACATGGCGGAGAAAAAGTTCCAAAACTCAAGTCTCACGATCGCCACGTGATTATGACGCAATTGCTTCCGATTGCTTTGAGGGGCTCTGCCGAAAATGTTCGAGTAGCCATTGTGAAGCTATGTGCATTCCTCAATGCAATCTCTCGAAGGTAATCAATCCGAAGTTCTACCACGGTTACTGAACGATGTGATCCAATGTCTTGTCGGGCCGAGTTGGTGTTCCCGCCATCCTTCTTCAATATTATGACGCACCTCCTGGTTCACCTAGTCGAAGAGATTTTCATTCTCGGTCCCGTATTTCTACACAATATGTTCCCTTCGAGAGGTTCATGGGAGTATTAAAGAAATATGTTCAGAACCGTGCTAGGCGAAGGAAGCATCGCCAAGGGCTATGGAAATGAGGAGGTAATTGAGTTTTGTGTTGACTTTGTTCCCGACCTTAAGCCGATTGGTCTTCCTCGATCGCGCACGAGGGGAGACTAAGTGGAAAAGGCACGATCGGAAGGAAATCAACGATATGTATGGACGGCCATTCTCTGATCAAGCACACCACACCGTCTTGACCAATTCCAGCTTGGTGGCTCCGTACTTTGAGAAACACAAGAATATTTTACGCCGGACAACCCGGGAAGCTCAATCTGGATTAGGAAGGCCCACATGGAGACTTTCGGCAGTTGGTTGAGAAAACATTTAATGAATGACAATGATGTTGTAGATCAGTTGTACATGTTGGCCAAGACACCATCTTCGACTATAACAACTTTCCAAGGGTACGAGATAAATGGGAATACATTTTACACGATCGCCCAAGATAAAAAGAGCACCAACCAAAACAGTGGTGTCCGCTTTGATGCAAAGAACCGAGAATGGGCAAAAGGTCACATATTATGGTTACATAGAGGAGATATGGGAACTTGACTATGGACCCTCCTTTAAGGTCCCTTTGTTCCGTGCAAATGGTTCAAGCTAACGGGAGGTGGGGTAAAGGTGGACCAGCAATACGGAATGACAATGGTGGATTTCAACAATCTTGGTTACCTTGACGAACCATTCGCCCTAGCGAAAGATGTCGCCGGGTTTTCTATGTGAAGGACATGAGTAGCAAACCGAGGAAACGGAAAGATAAGAAAACGATCAAGACATCATGCGATGATTCAAAGCGCCACATTGTTCTTCGGGGAAAAGAAACATCGTGGGAGTGGAGGACAAGATGTACATGTCAAGATTATAATATGTTTGCTGAAATTCCGCCCTTCAAAGTGAACACCGACCCAAGCATTAAGTTAAATGATGAGGATGCTCCATGGATACAAGACAATCGTAAGCAAGCGAGGACACAAGGGAAGAATTGATGTGTAATAATTTATTGTACCAAACTTTGTATTTGGTCGATGAACTGAATGATGTATCAAACCTTTTGTCAAACCTTCAAGGGATTAGTTTTATTTTTCTGATTTTTTGATATATAATTGTATTTTTAAGATTTTAAAATGAATTAGTTTTATTTTTCTGATTTTAAAAGGAAAAAGGAAGAAGAAGAAAGAAGGAAAAGGAAAAAAAGAAGAAAAAAGAAGAAAAAAAAGGAAAAAGAAGAAAAAAAAAAAGCAGAAGAAAAAGGAAAAGCAAAGAAAAAAACAAATGTAAGAAAAACATAAGAAAAAAACAAACAGAAGAAAAAAGAAGAAAAAAGGAAAAAGGAAGAAAGGAAGAAAAAAAGAAGAAAAACAAGAAAAGGAAGAAACAAAGCAGAAGAAAAAAAAAGAAGAAAAAGGAAGAAAAAACAGAAGAAAAACAAGAATTTAAAATGAATTAGTTTTATTTTCTGATTTTTTGATATATAATTATATTTTTAAGATTTTAATAACATAAATAAATAAGTAATTAGAAACTTTAATAGCAAAAATAATTATCATAAAGTAAAATAAATAAGTAATTAGAAACAAAAGAAAATAAAATAAATAAGTTTTTTGTTGTAAGTAGAAACAAAACAAAATAAATAAAGCAAAAATGAAAACAAAAACAGGCAAAAAATAAAAATATGCCACCTCATCGGGCCACCACGGCCTGAATACGACTAGAAACCCATTAATGGGCCAGATTCAGCCCAGAAGGCCCAATAGGCCCACAGCTCATAGTAATGAATAGGCCCGTAAGCTCAAGCATTTGAGAGGAGCTCGAAGTGGTGAGCGCAGCCGCTTATAAACCACCGTCGAAGCCTCTCGGCTAGCGAGTGGGACTAAACATCCCACCGCACCGCGGTTCAGCCCAAAGACCACTTTAGTCCCGGTTGGGGAGGCGGACCGCGACTAAAGGGTCTTTCTGCGCGGGAACGAAAGCGGCGGCAAAACCCTTTAGTCCCGGTTGGGGAGGCGGACCGCGACTAAAGGGTACCTTTAGTCATGATCCGCCTCCCAACCGCGACTAAAGGTGCGTCTATATATCACTGACTTAGCAGTTTTGCCACTTCCCATTCTCCTCTCTCGGCGCCACGCCGCCTTCTTACCCGATCGACGACGCTTGACGCCGACGCCAAGCCCCCGTCCCGACGCCGCCGCCCCGCCCGCCCGCCCGTCGCAGTGGCCCGCCTCCCCGTGAGCGCCCTTGCCGCCTGCCTCGCCCTTGCCACGCCTGCCTCGCGCCTGCCACGCCTCACGCCTGCCGCCCGCCTGCTGCCCTGCCGCCCTCCAGCGGCAGGAGAAGAAGAAAGAAGAAGAAAAGGAAGAAGAAGAAGAAAGAAAAGGAAAAGGAAGAAGAAGAAAGAAGGAAGAAGAAAACAAAAGAAAAACAGATGAAAAACAAAAAAAGGAAGAAAAAAGGCCACCGAATTTTTTTTTTTTTTTTTTTTTTTGTTCTTTTAATTTTAACTAGTTAATTAGTTTAACAAAACGGTAAATAACTTAAAACTTGATAATTAACAAAAACCGTAAAATTTGATAATTAACCAAAAAAAAAAAAAGGCGGGGCTATAAATACAAGGTCCGATCGATTCTCGTCTTCTCCGATTCCCTTTGTTCGTCTCGCGCCCGACGCCTCGCCGCCGCCGTCGCCCTCGCCCTCGCTGTCGTTCGCTGGTCGCCACGACCTTGCCGCGCCGCCTCCCGGATCACTACGTCATCTCGCTTCGTCGCGCGGATGCCCGTCTCTCCTCTCCTTCGCGGTCCTCCCGCGACGCCGCCCTCTTCGCTAACGGGTGAGCTCCCCATCGGGCCCGTCCGTCTCCCCCCGCCGAGCAGCTGCGCACTTTGCCTCCGCTCGCCGCGCCGCCTCTGATGGTGGCGCTGCGTCGCGTTCTCAAGACGTCCTCGCGCGCCAGGCGCGCCTTCTTCGCGCCCGCCGCTGGGCGGCTCCCACTAGCTGCTGCTAGTTTCGCCATCGCCGCTTCGCCCTACGCCTTGGCGCGCCGTTTACCGCCGCCGTAGCCTCTTCCGCCGCGCCCGTCTTAACGCCGCCTGCCACGCCTCGCCTGTTGGCTGGCGAAGGCCTTAGCGGCCGGCGCCCAGACGCTCACGCCAGAATCTCGACGCCCGATAGGCCCCTGTGCCTATGACAATGAGGTCCCACCCCAAAACGTTAAAAATGATATAAAAAAGAATAATAAAAATATACTAATTAATTAATTAATTAATTAATTAACTTAAATAGTTATGTTAACACTAATAGTCTGTTAGTTAAACAGAGTCAATGACATGCGGGTCCCTTGTCCCTTTGACTAGTCAATGACCTCGATTGATCACTGTCAGGCGGTCAACAGACCCCACCGTCAACCCTCTATGCTGCTTTGTTGTGTACACTTTGTGTGTGCTCTGTCAGTTGACCTGTTATGCACTTGCCTGCTATGTATTTAGAATTTTATAAGAAAATTTGACGAAATTTGAAAGAGAAATAAAATCAAAAAATACATATAAAGTGAAAAACAAAAACAACAGAAAACCGCCAAAGAAAAACAAAAAATAAAATGGAGGGGCGGCGAGGGGCGGCGAGGGGGCGCGCGGCGCGCGGTGTTTTTTTGGGATCGAGAGGGCGGCGAGGTTATACATGTGTGTTGTCCTCGCCTCCCTCTCCGTGACGCCGCCGTCTGCCGCCTGCCTCGCGCTCTACCGCGACACCCTCTCCCACCCCTTCTCGCCTCCTTTTGCCACCGCCCTTCGCCACCGCCACCGCCACCGCCCCTTCTTCACTTAATTAATTTGTTTTTACTACATGTTTTCAGGATCGACATAATGGCGGACGATAGAGTGACCCGATTATGGACAACTATGATCCGGACGGTGAAGCACATATGTTCGGCATCATAAACGGCGATATTCTATATGTGCCGACCGGAGAAGAAGAAGATGATATCTCTTCTTATCTCAACCTTGACGGTGAAGATGAAGGGCGCCACAAGAAGATGATGTTAACAAACGTCGATAAACGCATTTATCTTCAAATGGAAGTAGCAACCACCTCCGCGCCGAGGTATATATATACATTGAGCCTCGGTGAGACAAACTAACTGATTTGAATAAATATGTGTGTACTAACGCGCGACTCTCTTTCTTATTTTAGCCCTCGGCGGATCGTCAAACAATCGAGTACGCCGTCAAAGCGTGGCGCAACCAAGACGATGAAACAAGGAGAAACATGCACCATCGAGGTTGTCGACAAGGTAACCGCAGGTCACCGGAGCCCCGCAAGAACGCCACCAAGTTTGTCACCAATGCGGAGCCATTGTTAGAGACAACGCCTCGATCACCGTCCAGAGTGGAATGAGCCAAAGAAGGCACGAATTGATGGTTTCACTTTTGTCGATAAGAGAACAAAAAAGATTGCTTCAAGAAGCTTATGGAACATTTCGCTCTACCTCCGGAATACAACAAATTCGATGAGGAGGGTAACAAGATTGAGGAAAACAAGGAGAGGAGGAGGCTAGTCAAACAGTTCGCTCTTCATAAGATGGCCGACGATTCCGGAAATTCAAGCAAAATCTAGCCCGTGACTTTGTCAAGCGAACAAGACTCGGATTTCAAAGGACAATATGAGAAATCTGAAACATGATTGGCCAGAATTTGTGAAGCAAAAGAAATCGGAGCAGTTCATTCAAATATCGAAAAAAATAAGGAAAATGCGGCTAAGAAGGAGTACAATCATGTTATGGGGCCAGGAGGGTATCGCATTTGGGTGCCTAGGTTGGAGAAGATGGAGAACGAGCTGAGGGCGCGAGAATCCGTCCCAGTACGGAGGATGGGACCCAAGGGCCAAAAGCTGGTGGTACGGGCATGGGGAACGCTGAACCCGGAGACAGGGAGTGTGTTTACCGGGCAAATTAATTAAACCCACCCAAGCCCTTATTGACGCAATGAAGGATGCTCAGCGAGGGAAGATCAAGTTCAACAGAGAGAACGACGCTACCGACAAAAGCCTCGGGAATCTCGAACACGGAGGACGTGTATTTAGGCATGGGGCACATTCCGTGGAAAATAGGGTTCCCCGAACGATGACCCGTCTGATTCTGAAGCCGTAAGAGAAAGATGGATCGGGAAGCGATGTTGTGGCGCGGTTGGCATCGAAATGGATGTGATGAAGAAAACCATGAGTGTACTAGTAGCGAAAGAGATGCAGCTCGGGTGCAGCATGAAGATCATCCAATGGATCTCGGAAGCCAAGCGGAGAAGCAGCGTGGCTTCCACGGAGGCCCCACCGGCTGGTGCAGATGCACCGACGATCGAATTCTATCGCACCGGAGCCTCGGTGATCGAAATTACTGCACCGGAGCCTCGGTGGTCGAAATTACTGCACCGGAGCCTCCTCGCTACCCGTGGGCGATATAAAGGAGATGAAAGAATGTCATCTGATATCCTATCGGGAACATGTCCATGAAGGTAGCCATCGGCAAGGTGCTTTACCATGTTTACAGGAGCACTCCACCACAACAACCCCATTCAAGATGGCTATGCTCGTGTCACGGTGGAGGACATAGTCCAAGGGTTTGAGGACACGAGATTGACATTGCTACACCAAGGGGAGAAAAGACTTGAGATGTCAAGCGCCATTTCATTCTATGGCAAAAGAAGTTTATCAAGTTTCGGCGAGGCGCCAAGGACAACAAGTCCACCCCTACGGTGGTGGTGGTGGCGGTGGCGGCGGTGGTGGTGGTGGTGGTGGTGGCGGTTCACCTACACCTTCGCCACATCACCGACGCCGCCCCGATCCTACGTCCGGCGGTGATCATCCGCCGCCCCGATCCTCGTCCGTGGGTGATCGACGCCGCCCCAATCCACCTCGGCAAAGAAGGTATAGATCTGGATTATTAACCGGACCCTTATGTACCTAAGACCACAAAGGTACGGAGCCATCATCAAGCCTCTCCCACAAGGCCTTGGGAACGAGTGCCGAGGAAGTCGACGCTGCCATGGCTGCTGATTTGGAGAAATGGAAGGCGGACTGCAAGAAGAAAAGAGAGCCCGAGCCCAAGCCAAGATTTTCGATGAGCAAAAGAAGTGGGCTAAGTCATTTTTGAGCACACCGTCCCAAGCCGCAAGAATCGCCTAACGACTATGCACGTGAACTTGCAGCAGCACTCATGTTCAAGGAGAACAAAGAGCGGAGAAGGCCGAAGTAAAAAAGCGGAAACAAGTTGCCCAGCTCGGGAACAAAGTAAACAATCGATTGCCCGCTTATAGTGGAAGCCTTCGTCCGGATGCCCCGAGATCATACAAGCTGCGGCAACACAGGATTGATATAACGAGTGCGAGAGAACAAGCGCCAACTTAGGTATTACTCTTCGTGAACTATTAGGCCTTGATGAGGCGCCAATGAAGGAGGTAGTAATTACATATGTCAAGAATGGGCCTCTCGTCGAGCTCAAGCAGAGAAAAGGATCTACCCGACCAAATGAAAGGTCTGCTGAATTGGTACAAGGGTTACATAAAAATAAAAACGCCAAAGAATATATTTATGCGGAAGTTAGACATGAGCATCACTTCAAACATTACTATGTACAAATTGCAATCGAGTGAATTGTTCCACTTTTCAATCTGCGCGAGCTCGACAAATCTATCATCGGTTGCTACGCTACGTAAGTGATTTATTAATTTCTACCCCATCTCGCTCATATTGCCCGCACTATATATATGTCCTAACTATATTGTTGTGTCCGCTATTATACATGCGTAATGAAGATTAAGGAATGCAGAGTAAGGAACATCCATGATGTTGGGTTCATTGACCCACACATCGTTAATGGACATGTGTTGGAGCGTCACCCCGCCGACGTGGAGGCGCACTGTGGCGATTTCTTACAAAGCGAGAACTCAAAAGTGATATTCTATTTCCTTACCATTTTGGGTGAGTGTTTCGTCTTGAGCACATTCTCTTTTGTTTACTCCATGCATGGTATGTGGCGGCTAATCGATGAGTTATGCATGACGTCTTGTGCATGTATCGTGTCCGCAGTTCCACCGGATTCGCTAGTAATTAAAGTTAACACCTCGTAATGTCTCGTCCACGACTCTCTCAATATGGATCCAAAGCTTTGGGGCGACATGAGAAGAATGCTGCGAAGTAATTATTTTCATTCATTTGCGCCTATATCGATCGGCCTATTTCGTTCATTTCCTAATATCAAGTAACTAATAACTCTCTTGTTCATTTAATTTTCTTTGCCTCGTAGGGTTTGGAGACAGTTCAGAGATACAAAGGTCGGTGAATTCAAAAAGAGCTAGAATTCAAAAGGTTAAAGCCTAAGAATCTTTGGGGATATTCAGCCACCGGAGACCAATCTATGTGGATACTATGTTCGTGAGATGATCCGAGATACACCTCTGAGCGGGTTCGAGTGATACCAATGCTCGGAGGAATAACCTCCGTGGATGCTTAGTCCGAAGCTCGCTTCCGACCACTTCAAGAGGAACTAGCTGGATGGTTCAGCAGGAAGTCCTCCATCCTAAAGGAGAACACTATTACGAGGACGTAGAACTTTATATGGATTAAATCATGTATGGAAACTTGTTCAAAATTGTATATGGTCATCCGATGATATTGAATATATATTGTATATTCCTCTTGAATTCTTTTGGTTCTAATTTCAAATTTATTTGAAATTGTACATTCATATGCATGTATGTAGTACCGTAGAATATATGAAACTCCTTCAAAATTAAAATAAAGCACAAAAGAAATAAAACAATACAAATTAAACAGAAAACAAGTTTAGGGGGCTAAAACCCTAAACTGCGGCGACCTTTAGTCGCGGTTGGCGAAGAACCGCGACTAAAGGTCCTCCGCCTCGACGGTCACCTGGCGCCCGTGGGCCGGGCCGTTAGTCGCGGTTCTTAACCAGCCGCGACTAAAGGTGGGGGCTTTAGTCGCTTATTTGGTCGCGGTTGCGCAGCCGCGACTAATGGCAGTTGCGAACCGCGACCAAAGGCCTTTTTTCCACCAGTGATGGTTTTCGATCTTGTTTTTCATATAAACCAGCCCATCCTATGTATATAGAGTGAATTGCATAAAACCACCACATTTCGGGCTTCATTTGCAGAAAACCACCTGGTCCCAAATCATTTGCAAAAATCACTGCACATTCAGTAAACGTTTTGCAAAATGCACTGATCAGATGATTTACCCGTTTAATCACTTTCTGACAAGTGGGACCGGAATGTATGGAGCTAATTTGGCAACATATTAACATACACACCCGTACATCTAAAAGAAAAACGCAATCAGGCCCTCCCCTTGTGGATAACCTCGAGCAGTCCAAAATCCCCGGTCGGCGCCGCTCCTCCGCTGTCAGACACACCTCTCCCATCGCCAGAGACCACTGCCAGTGCCGCCACGCCCGTCTTGTTACTCGCGGCGACAAAGAAGTGGCAGGAGGAGCGCCTCCATACTCGCGGCCGTGGGGCCGTTCTCCGGCGCGCGCTCGCTCCACCAGCCCTACCATCTGCCGGAAGCAGCGCAAGTGCGGCTGCTGCTCGGGGCCTTGAAGGCCGGCGGTGCGCCAGTTTCGTCATGGCCGCACTCGCCATCTGTCGAGGACGCCAGAGCCTGCGTGGCCGCGCCTCGGCCATCTCTCGGGGACGCCTGGGCTGCTCGACGCTCAGGAGCGTGCTGCCGGCTCCAGGGGAGCATAGGAGAGGTGTGCCACCACCCTGTCGCCTCCTCTTCATGGATCCAGGAGCTCACCGCCGCCCAGACCGAGCTCCGATGGCCGCCACATCCTGGATCGACGTTGTGGCATGCGCTAGAGGACCAGGTGGCGCGGCTCGAGAGTGTGCGGAGGCTCGTGGCGACAGTGCGCCGCTGGCCCTCGCGCTCGCGAAGATGACCGGCACTTGCGGGGAGATCTTCTGCGCCGTCACGCGTCTCGCCGAACGGTGTGCCCCCCCTGTTGCTGCGCGCGAGGAAGGAGATGCCCTCCGTGGGAGAGGGGGAGGGGCTTGATTGCTTTTTCTTTTAAGATCCAGGGAGGTATACGTCAATTTGTTGCCAAATTAGCTCCTTACATTCCGGTCCCACTTGTCAGAAAATGATTAAACGGGGTAAATCACCTGGTCAGTGCATTTTGCAAAAAGTTTACTGAATGTGCGGTGATTTTTGCAAATGATTAGGGACCAGGTGGTTTTCTGCAGCTGAAGCCCGAAATGTGGTGATTTTATGCAATTCACTCATGTATATACCTAAATAGTTCGTCCCCACTAATTTTATTATCTTAATTAACATGCACACAAGTCACATCATCAAAGGCCCACCAAAGTATGCATAAGAATTATATTTCATTGTTAGTTGATCTTCACCAATTTTATTTATTTTAACATGCATACATATCATCTCATCAAAGACCCACTCAACATGCATGAAAAGAAACCCCGTTATATTATACTAGCACATATGCCCGTGTGTTGCCTTGCAACGGTAGAGATATTCTTTTGAGAAGCAACGGGAGAGATAATTGATGTGTGCACCAAAAACGGTCTGAGCAGTGGGGCGACAAAGCGAGGAGCCGTGGTCTTCTCGGATCATGTTTGGCCTGCGAGATCTTGATAGTGGTGGGGTTAGTCGGTGTGGCGACGACCAACCAACTCGTGCCTTTTTTTCCTTTGGGTTCGCCCTCGTCTCGGGGTTGTGGCTCCATCCTCATTTGGTGGTTGCGCGGCGACCTTCAGGGCACGGTTGCTTCGCCACTCTCCCCTACTACGATGTAACCGGATGGATTACTAATTGCAGTGCATAAATCAAGTTTTATTAGTATAATCCACGCATAACCAGACAGTCCCTTCTTTATCAGGGTTTATTCTTTTTGATTATTTTAGTGGTCACATGCCTACAGTTCTTTTCATTAGAGCCAATTCGGCATATTCTCTATTATTGGCTTATGCCCACAATTTCTTTCAATTATAGCCAAAAAGCATACTCTTTTATCATCAAATTGCGCATGAGATGCAGAATAATTCCCGTCTGGGCCAGCCCACTGGCAGGCACCAAAAGGACATGTGTTTGTAAGGCACTGAGTATAAATCCAAAAACACGACAAGTTGAAGGATCAAACTCATGACCTAAAAACTTGACCACTCGATGCTGGTCACTCGAATAAATGGGTCCTGCTTACCAATGACCAGCCCGAACGTTTAAGAACATACCACATCACCATATTCAGAACCTTCTTTTGATTTTTTTTCCAAAATTTCCAAAAGTAAATTAATATTTATGAATTGCAAACTATTTTTAAAACATGAACAGTTTTTGAAATCCCGAAAAGTTTTTCAAAAATTTTGTTAACATTTGCAATAGGGAGTTTTTTTAAAGTTCACAAACATTTATTGAAAATATGAACCTTTGAAAAGGCACTAACTTTTGAATTTGGGAACAATGTTTTAAAATAGTAACATGTTTTGAACATTTATAATAATTTGTTAAAATGTGTGTATTTTAACCACGATCATTATTATAAATTTTGAACATTTCACTAATCAAGAATATTTATAGAATCTGGAACATATTTTCAAATCCAATTTTATTTTGAAAATCCCAAAAAATTTGGACAACACAATTTTCGTTCATTTTGGAAAAAGATGAACAACATTTGAAATAGGGAGATTTTTTATATACACAAACATTTATTGAAAGCATGAACCTTTGAAAAAACACTAACTTTTTTTGAATTTGGGAACAATTTTCGAAAATAGGAACATGTTTTGAACATTTATAATTATTTTTGAAAATATGTTTATTTTAACCACGATCATTATTTTCAATTTGTGAACATTTCACTAAACAAGAATATTTGTAGAATCTGGAACACATTTTAATATTCAATTTTATTTTGAAAATCCTATTTTTTTTAGAAAAAATGGAACAATTTCCAAAATGCAATTTTATTTTGAATATCTCGATTTTTTTGGAAAACAAAAACATTTTTAAAATATTTGGATTGTTTTTGTAAATTTAAGAAATATGGAATAGGACAAACGTTTCAAGTTTCGAACATTTTTGAAACAGAAACAAAAATTTGGAATTCGGAATTATTTTCTAAAAATTGAAACAACAAATCAAAATTCAGATTTTATTTGTAATTTTGTATTTATTAAGGAAATTGAAAAAAATTCTAAATTTTGCAGGGTAAAATGAAGAAAATAGAGAAAGGAAGGAATAATAAAAAAGAAAAAGAAAAAGAGAACGGGCTGGCACAACCTTGCGCCCTGTGCAAAAGTTAGACTATTTCTCGCCACGTGCGGTAAATAGGGTTTTCCTAGCTGTGTGCGCAGACATATAAGTGGGCTGGCTTTGATGGGCCACAACATGCATGGCCCATGTATGAAAATTGTTTTTTTTTCTAGCAGACGAACGCAAATAAATTTAGTACCACCTCGGATAGGGAAAAAAAAACTTTTCGACGGTGAACGGATGAAAAAATCGGAGAAATGCACCTTGAATTATTAGTAGGTACAAATATAGATATAGATTACCTATATTCAATATTTTTTCTTAAAAAAACCTATATTAAAAAAAATTCAACTAGACAATAATCCAATGGTATGTATTTTTAGTTTTTCATATAATATTAATTCAAATGTTTCATACAACAAATCTTTTTGAAATATATTGTAACATATTCCCGCCGCAACGTACATGGTATCATATAGTTTCTTCAATGCCTCATACTTCCACAAGGTCGAAGCTGAGCTAGAGGAAGAAACTGCATTTCATGAACAGTCTGCAGGATTTTTGTTATTGAAAAGGGGGAGTGCCATCGGAGTAGGACTGACAGATGCATCACCATTGGTTTTGTTTGAGCTTAGGTTCGTCGAGACGACACCAGCTTGGCTACCAGAGCATGCCGAGGTCCACAAGCAAACCAGCAAAAATGACAGATGCTCCGGCCACCGTGGATAGAGAAAGGAAGAGCAAAAGGGGGAGGAAAACAGCAAAGATGATAGGTGCCAACTAAAGCACGAGAAGTTCTCATCAAATCAGGGCTTCAATCTACTCCAGCGTTTACTATGAGTTGTTTTCTCCTCTCAAAGAAGATGTACCGGAACCTTACTTCTATCTCTTCAAAATTCTGGTGGGGACAGTTAATGGTGAGCGTAAAGTGCATTGGATCGCCTGGGACAAAATGTGTGTAGCGAAGAAAGAGGGTGGCATGGGGTTTAGAGATGTCGAGGCTTTTAACCAGGCTTTACTTGCGAAGCAAGCCTGGCGAATCCTGAGAACTCCCTCATCGCTTTGTGCGGGGGTTTTGAAGGCTAGATATTTTAGCGAAGGAGGGATCATGAATGCAACTTGTCCAGATGGTGGCTCCTATACTTTCAGGAGTATTCTTCATGGAAGAGACCTGCTTAGAGTGGGGCCTGGTTTGGCGCATGGGAGACGGCTCCAGAATCAATATTCACCATGACCAATGGATACCAAGGAGTGGCAGCTTAGCGCCACTAGGTGCGGAGTATGTCCCGGGAGTCTCCAAGGTTTTCCACATGTTCGATCATTCTGGCTTGCGATGGAATGAACAGCTGTTGGACTTGATGTTCTCACCGGAAGACGCAACGGATATAAAGCAAATCAATATTGGCGGCCAGAACATGGAGGATTATTTAGCATGGAACTTCACCAAAGATGGACACTTCATAGTTCGCTCGGCGTATCATTTGAGGATTTCCCAAAATCGGGCTAGATCAGGCGGGTAGGGATCTTCCTCCACACTAAACCAACACAAGAGCTGGACGGCTGTGTGGGACACTTCGGCTTCAGGAAAGGCAACGATCCACGTGTGGCGTTTGCTCCGCAATGGTTTGGCTGTTGGTCATGAGCTAGAACAATGTAGAATTAAAGCGGGAGTTTTTTGCACGGCATGTTGAAGGGACGAGACAATCTACCATAGATTCTAGGGCTGTCCTCACTCGGCTCTTTATTGGAAAAACTGTAATCGGAGAAGGGAATTGCCGTGGCGATCCCACCGTGTCAGCTTGATTCCCAGAGGGCAGTTGCAAGATGGTTTCTTGAGTGGTTCGAACATGCAGGGGAGGAAGAGCGAGCAGTAATGGTCCAGTCGGTCTACGCGCTTTGGCTAGCTCGAAACGAGGCCCGGGATGGTAATCGAATTGAGGAACCACATGAAATAATGATGCGGGTTATGAGGCTGGTTGACGAATGGCAAAAAGTTCATGAAAACCCACTACCGAACGCCATCCTTGGGTGAGAGCGAGGTGGGAGGCGCCGGATGAAGGCTGGATAAAGGTAAACGCGGATAGAGCTTTCTCTAAAAACTGCGGTCAGGGAGGAGCGAGAGTGGTGTTGAGAGATCATGATGGAGGGTGGGTTCTGCTTCTCTCTTCATCGAACATGCGACGTGTTGGGGAACGTTGCAGAAAATTAAAATTTTTCCTACGGCTTCACCAAGATCCATCTATGAGTTCATCTAAGCAACGAGTAACGGGAGAGAGTTTGCATCTACATACCACTTGTAGATCGCGTGCGGAAGCTTGCAAGATGATGATGGAGTCGTACTCGAACGTGATTCAGATCACCGATGCCAAGTGCTTTGAACGGACAGCACCTCCGCGTTCAACACACGTCACGGACGAGCGACGTCTCCTCCTTCTTGATCCAGCAAGGGGAAGGAGAGGTTGAGGAAGACAACACCACCGGCAAAGACGACGGCGTGGTGATGGTGGTGAAGCAAGATTCGGCAGGGCTTCACGAGCTCTTACGGAGGAGGAGATGTGTTGGGAGGGAGGGCTGCGCCTTGGGAGTTGGTTCAGCAGCCCCCTCCCTCCCCTTTATATAGGCCCCAGGTGGCCGCCTGAGATCCAATCTCCGGGGGCGGCGGCCAGGGGTGGAGTGCCCCCAAGCCAAAGTGGGCGCCCCACCCCTAGGGTTTCAACCCTAGGCGCGGGGGTGGGCCTAGGGGCGCACCAGCCCCTGTGGGCTGGTTCCTTCCCCTATAGCCCATGGGGCCCTCCGGATGGGTGGCCCCACCAGGTGGACCCGGGACCCTTCCGGTGGTCCCAGATTTTACCGAAACCCCAAACTTTCCCGATGGCGAAACACCACTTCCTATATATTATTCTTTACCTCCGGACCCTTCCGAACTCCTCGTGACGTCCGGGATCTCATCCGGACTCGAACAACATTCGTATTCACATACTAGACTTCCTACTAACCCTAGCGTCACCGAACCTTATGTGTAGACCCTACGGGTTGGGAGACACGCAGACATGACCGAGATGACTCTCGGGCAATAACCAACAGCGGATCTGGATACCCATGTTGGCTCCCACATGCTCCTCGATGATTTCATCGGTTGAACCACGATGTCGAGGATTCTATCAAACCCTATATGCAATTCCCTTTGTCAATCGGTGCGTTACTTGCCCGAGACTTGATCGTCGGTATCCCAATACCTTGTTCGGTCTCGTTATCGCAAGTCACTTTACTCGCATCAGTAATGCATGATCCCGTGACCAACACATTGGTCACATTGAGCTCATTATGATGATGCATTACCGAGTGGGCCCAGAGATACCTCTCCGTCATACGGAGTGACAAATCCCGCCTCGATCCGTGTCAACCCAATGATACTTTCGGAGATACCTGTAATGCACCTTTATAGTCACCCGATTCGCCAGACGCGTTTGATACACCCAAGGCACTCCTACGGTAACCGGAGTTACACGATCTCATGGTCGAAGGAATAGATACTTGACATTGGCAAAGCTTCTAGCAAACGAACTATACGATCTTTTATGCTATGCTTATGATTGGGTCTTGTCCATCACATCATTCTCCTAATGATGTGATCCCGTTATCAACGACATCCAATGTCCATAGTCGAAAACCATGACCATCTATTGATCACAACGGCTAGTCAACTAGAGGCTCACTAGGGACATGTTGGGGTCTAAGTGTTCACACGTGTATTACGATTTCCGGATAACACGCTTATAGCATGAACAAAAGACAATTATCATGAACGTTGAAATATAATAATACTTTTATTATTGCCTCTAGGGCATATTTCCAACAGTCTCCCACTTGCACTAGAGTCACTAATCTAGTTACATTGTGATGAATCGAACACCCATAGAGTTACGGTGTTGATCATGTTTTGCACGCGAGAGAGGTTTAGTCAGCGGATCTGCGACATTTAGATCCGTGTGCACTTTGCGAATCTCTATGTCTCCATCTTGAACATTTTCACGGATGGAGTTGAAACGACGCTTGATGTGCTCGGTCTTCTTGTGAAACACAGGCTCCTTGGCAAGGGCAATAGCTCCAGTGTTGTCCAGAAGAGTTTGATCGGCCCCGACGCATTGGGTATGACTCCTAGGTCGGTGATGAACTCCTTCACCCAAATTGCTTCATGCGCTGCCTCCGAGGCTGCCATGTACTCCGCTTCACACGTAGATCCCGCCACGACGCTTCGCTTGCAAACTGCACCAGCCATCGCTCCACCATTCAACATATACACGTATCCGGTTTGTGACTTAGAGTCATCGGATCTGAGTCGAAGCTAGCGTCGGCGTAACCCTTCTGACGAGCTCTTCGTCTCCTCCATAAACGAAAACATGTCCTTTGTCCTTTTCGGTACTTCAGATATTCTTGACCGCTGTCCGGTGTTCCTTGCGGGATTACTTTGGTATCTTGCAACCAAACTTACGGCAAGGTTTACATCGGTCTGTACACAAAGATGGCATACATAATAGATCCTATGGCTGAAGCATAGGGATGACACTCATCTCTTCTTTATCTTTTGCAGTGGTCGGTGATCGAGCTGAGCTCAATTTCACACCTTGTAACATAGGCAAGAACCCTTTCTTGGACTGATCCATTTTGAACCTCTTCAAAATCTTATCAAGGTATGTGCTTTGTGAAAGACCTATGAGGCGCCTCGATCTATCCTATAGATCTTGATGCCTAATATATAAGCAGCTTCTCCAAGGTCCTTCATTGAAAAACACTTGTTCAAGTAGGCCTTAATGCTGTCGAAGTTTTGTATCATTTCCCATCAAGAGTATGTCATCTACATATAATAGGAGAAATGCTACAGAGCTCCCACTCACTTTCTTGTAAACGCAGGCTTCTCCATAAGTCTGCGTAAACCCAAACGCTTTGATCATCTCATCAAAGCGAATGTTCCAACTCCGAGATGCTTGCACCAGCCCATAAATGGATCGCTGGAGCTTGCATACTTTGCTAGCATTCTGAGGATCGACAAAACCTTCCGGCTGCATCATATACAGCTCTTCCTTAAGATGTCCGTTAAGGAATGCCGTTTTGACGTCCATCTGCCATATCTCATAATCATAGTATGCGCAATTGCTAACATGATTCGGACGGACTTAAGCTTCGCTACGGAGAGAATGTCTCGTCAGAGTCAATCCCTTGAACTTGTCGATAACCCTTAGCGACAAGTCGAGCTTTATAGATGGTGACATTACCATCCGCGTCCGTCTTCTTCTTAAAAATCCATTTGTTTTCTATCGCTCGCCGATCATCGGGCAAGTCTGTCAAAGTCCATACTTTGTTTTCATACATGGATTCTATCTCGGTTTCATGGCCTCAAGCCATTTGTTGGAATCCGGCCCGCCATTGCTTCTTCATAGTTCAAGGTTCATTGTTGTCTAGCAACATGATTTCCATGACAGGTTCCTGCACCACTGCAGTGCGGAACGTGTCCTCGTGGACCTTCGAGTTCAGCGATAACTTGATCCGGTACCTTGATCATCATCAATGATTTCCTCTTGGTTGGTGTGGGCATTACAGAACGGTTTCTGCACCGCACCACTTTCCCGCTCGAGAGGTAGTACTTCATCGAGTTCTACTTTCCTCCCACTCACTTCTTTCGAGAGAAACTCTTTCTCGTAAAGCATCCGTTCTTAGCAACAAAGATCTTGCCTTGGATCTTAAGTAGAAGGTATACCCGACAGCTTCCTTAGGGTATCCTATGAATACGCATTTTTCCGACTTGGGTTCGAGCTTTTCAGTTGTAATTTCTTGACATAAGCATCGCATCCCCAAACTTTTAGAAACGACATACTTAGGTTTCTTCCCAAACCATAATTCATACGGTGTCGTCTCAACGGATTTAGACGGTGCCCTATTTAAAGTGAATGTAGCTGTCTCTAGAGCGTATCCCCAAAATGATAGCGTAAATCGGTAAGAGACATCATAGACCGCACCATATCCAATAGAGTGCGATTCGACGTTCGGACACACCGTTTATTTGAGGTGTTCCAGTAGCGTGAGTTGTGAAACGATTCCACATTTCTTTAAGTGTGTGCCAAATTCGTGACTTAAGTATTCTCCTCCACGATCGATCGTAGGAACTTTATCTTTCGGTCACGTTGATTCTCCACCTCATTCTGAAATTCCTTGAACTTTTCAAAGGTCTCGGACTTGTGTTTCATTAAGTAGACATACCCATATCTACTCAAGTCATCGGTGAGAGTGAGAACATAACGATATCCTCCATGAGCCTCAACGCTCATTGGACCGCATTACATCGGTATGTATGATTTCCAACAAGTTGGTTGCTCGCTCCATTGTTCCGAGAACGGAGTCTTGGTCATTTTGCCTAAGAGGCATGGTTCGCATGTGTCAAACGATTCATAATCAAGAGACTCTAAAGTCCATCAGATGGAGCTTCTTCATGCGCTTGACACCAATGTGACCAAGGCGGCGATGCCACAAGTATGTGGGACTATCGTTATCAACTTTACATCTTTTGCATCCACACTATGAACATGTGTAATATTACGCCGAGATTCATTAAGAATAAACCATTGACCATCGGAGCATGACCATAAAACATATCTCTCATATAAATCGAACAACCATTATTCTCGACTTAAATGAGTAGCCATCTCGTATCAAACGAGATCCAGATACAATGTTCATGCTCAAACTTGGCACTAAATAACAATTATTGAGGTTTAAAACTAATCCCGTAGGTAAATGTAGAGGCAGCGCGTCGACAGCGATCACATCGACCTCGAACCATTCCCGACGCCGCGCGTCGTCACCTCGTCCTTCGCCAGCCTCCGTTTATTCCGTAGCTCTGCCGTGAGTTACAAATATGAGCAACGGCACCGTATCAAATACCGGGAGTTACTACGAGTCTTCGGTAAGGTACACATCAATTACATGTATATCAAATATACCTTTGGTGTTGCCGCCTTCTTATCCGCTAAGTATTTGGGGCAGTTCCGCTTCGGTGACCCTTCCCTTGCAATAAAAGCACTCGGTCTCGTGCTTGGGTCCATTCTTTGACTTCTTCCCGCAACAGACTTACGGGCGCGCAACATCTTTGTCGTCCTTCTTGAAGTTCTTCTTACCCTTGCCCTTCTTGAACTTAGTGGTCTTATTGACCATCAACACTTGATGTTCCTTTTGATTTTAGCCTCTGCGACTTCAGATCGAGAACACTTCAGAATGGTCTTTACCATCCCCGCATGTTGTAGTTCATCACAAAGCTCTTGTAGCTTGGTGGGAGCGATCGAGGATTCTGTCAATGACCGCCTCATCTGGGAGGTTTATGTTCACCGGGTCATACGGTTGTGCAACCTGACATCTTCGTGGATGTGCTCACCGATGTAACTATTTTCCTCCATCTTACAATCTGAGAACTTGTCGAGACATCATATCTCTCGACCGGGCATGAGCTTGGAAAACTAGTTTCAGCTCTTGAACATCTCATATGCTCCGTGATGCTCAAAACGCTTTTGGAGCCCCGGTTCTAAGCTGTAGAGCATGCCGCATCGAACGAGGGAGTAATCATCGAGCGAGTCCGCCAGACGCTCAAATCGCCTTGCAAAGGCTTTGGGAGAACAGTGGGTCACCTAACGGTGCTTCTAGGACATACTGTTTCTTGGCAGCTATGAGGATGATCTCGTGTTCCGACCCGATCCGTATAGTTGCTGCCATCATCTTTCAGCTTGGTTTTCTAGGAACGCGTTGAAGTTCATGTTGACATTAGCGTTGGCCATTGATCTACAAGACATATTTGCAAAGGTTTTAGACTAAGTTCATGATAATAAAGTTCTAATCAAAATTATGAACTCCCACTTAGATTAGACATCCTCTAGTCATCTAAGTGTTACACGATCCGAGTCGACTAGCCCGTGTCCGATCATCACGTGAGACGGACTAGTCATCATCGGTGAACATCTTCATGTTGATCGTATCTTCCATACGACTCGTGTTCGACCTTTCGGTCTCCGTGTTCGAGGCCATGTCCGCACATGCTAGGCTCGTCAAGTTAACCCTAAGTGTTTTCGTGTAAAACTGTCTTACACCGTTGTATGTGAACATAAGGATCCATCACACCCGATCATCACGTGGTGCTTAGAAACGACGAACTGTAGCAACGGTGCACGTTAGGGAGAACACTTCTTGAAATTTTGTAAGGATCATCTTATTTACTACCGTCGTCCTAAGTAAACAAGATGCATAAACATAATAAACATCACATGCAATTATATAGTTGTGACATGATATGGCCAATATCATCAAGCTCCATTGATCTCCATCTTCGGGGCTCCATGATCATCTTGTCACCGGCTTGACACCATGATCTCCATCATCATGATCTCCATCATCGTGTCTTCATGAAGTTGTCACGCTAACGACTACTTCTACTTCTATGACTAACGCGTTTAGTAATGAAGTAAAGTAGTTTACATGGCGTTCTTCAATGACACGCAGTCATACAAAAATAAAGACAACTCCTATGGCTCCTGCCGGTTGTCATACTCATCGACATGCAAGTCGTGAATCCTATTACAAGAACATGATCTCATACATCACAATTCATCATTCATCACAACTTCTGGCCATATCACATCACATGATCAATCGCTGCAAAAACAAGTTAGACGTTCTCTAGTTGTTGTTGCATCTTTTACGTGGCTGCGATTGGGTTCTAGCAAGAACGTTTTCTTACCTACGAATCACCACAACGTGATTTTGTCAACTTCTATTTACCCTTCATAAGGGCCCTGTTCATCGAATCCGCTGCAACTAAAGTGGGAGAGCAGACACCGCCACCACCTTATGCAACTAGTGCATGTCGATCGGTGGAACCGGTCTCACGTAAGTGTACGTGTAAGGTTGGTCCGGGCGCTTCATCCCACAATACCGTTGAGCAAGAAAAGACTAGTAGGGCAAGTAAGATGACAAGATCAACGCCCACAACAAATTTGTGTTCTACTCGTGCAATAGAGAACTACGCATAGACCTAGCTCATGATGCCACTGTTGGGGAACGTTGCGAAAAATTAAAATTTTTCCTCTGGCTTCACCAAGATCCATCTATGAGTTCATCTAAGCAACGAGTAACGGAGAGAGTTTGCATCTACATACCACTTGTAGATCGCGTGCGGAAGCTTGCAAGATGATGATGGAGTCGTACTCGAGCGTGATTCAGATCACCGATGCCAAGTCTTGAACGGACAGCACCTCCTCGCTCAACACACGTGCGGACGAGCGACGTCTCCTCCTTCTTGATCCAGCAAGGGGAAGGAGAGGTTGAGGAAGACAACACCACCGGCAAAGACGACGGCGTGGTGATGGTGGTGAAGCAAGACTCGGCTGTGGCTTCACCGAGCTCTTACGGAGGAGGAGATGTGTTGGGAGGGAGGGCTGCGCCTTGGGAGTTGGTTCAGCAGCCCCCCTCCCCCTTATATAGGCCCCAGGGTGGCGGCCCCTGAGATCCAATCTCCGGGGCGGCGACAAGGGGGTGGAGTGCCCCCCAGCCGGTGGGCTTCACCCCTAGGGTTTCAACCCTAGGCGCGGGGTGGGCCTAGGGGGGGGCGCACCAGCCCCCTGTGGGCTGGTTCCCTTACCCCTATAGCCCATGGGGCCCTCCGGGATGGGTGGCCCCACCCAGTGGACCCAGGACCTTCCGGTGGTCCCAGATTCTACCGAAACCCCAAACTTTCCCGATGGCGAAACACCACTTCCTATATATTATTCTTTACCTCCGGACCCTTCCGAACTCCTCGTGACGTCCGGGATCTCATCCGGACTCGAACAACATTCGTATTCACATACTAGACTTCCTACTAACCCTAGCGCCACCGAACCTTATGTGTAGACCCTACGGGTTCGGAGACACGCAGACATGACCGAGACGACTCTCGGGCAATAACCAACAGCAGGATCTGGATACCCATGTTGGCTCCCACATGCTCCTCGATGATTTCATCGGTTGAACCACGATGTCGAGGATTCTATCAAACTCCGTATACAATTCCCTTTGTCAATCGATGCGTTACTTGCCCGAGACTTGATCGTCGGTATCCCAATACCTTGTTCACCACGCTACCGCAAGTCACTTTAATCGCATCGTAATGCATGATCCCGTGACCAACACATTGGTCACATTGAGCTCATTATGATGATGCATTACCGAGTGGGCCCAGAGATACCTCTCCGTCATACGGAGTGACAAATCCCAGTCTCGATCCGTGTCAACCCAACAGATACTTTCGGAGATACCTGTAATGCACCTTTATAGTCACCCGATTCGTTGTGACGTTTGATACACCCAAGGCACTCCTACGGTAACCGGAGTTACACGATCTCATGGTCGAAGGAATAGATACTTGACATTGGCAAAGCTTCTAGCAAACGAACTATCGATCTTTTATGCTATGCTTATGATTGGGTCTTGTCCATCACATCATTCTCCTAATGATGTGATCCCGTTATCAACGACATCCAATGTCCATAGTCAGGAAACCATGACCATCTATTGATCACAACGGGCTAGTCAACTAGAGGCTCACTAGGGACATGTTGGGGTCTAAGTGTTCACACGTGTATTACGATTTCCGGATAACACAGTTATAGCATGAACAAAAGACAATTATCATGAACGTTGAAATATAATAATACTTTTATTATTGCCTCTAGGGCATATTTCCAACACGACGAGTGCGGAGCAAGTGGAGGTGTTGGCATGCAGGCGAGCTATCCAACTAGCAAGCGAAGCAAATGCGCAACGGCTACATGTTGAGTTGGACAACTTGGCGGTGGTAGCGGCGATCAATAAAGATGACCAAGACCTTTCGAACTTGGGGCCGAGCATCCAGGAGATCAAGCACTTGCTAACCCAGTTTATGCAGGTGAGGGTGTCTTGGGCAAGGAGAGGAGCAAATGGTGCTGTCGATAAGCTTGCTAAAGTTAGTCTAGGAGATGAGTTGTCTAATGTGTGGTGGACTGTACCACCGGAGTCTATTCTCCAGATTATCTCAGATGAGATTCCTGGATACGTTTAATTAATAAAGCAACGATGATCCTAAAAAAACTACATGACCATATGCGAGCCGGTGAACTTAGAGCAACTCTAGCAGACCCCACATCTGGCCGGCCTGCAAAACGCGTATGCGGTTCGTGGAAAACGGCCTTTGCGGGCTGGCTCGGACGGCCGCAGATGTAGACCCCCCCAAATGGACCCGTATAAAAGAATATTCGTGGAATATAATTTTTTACGGGTCGGCTTTTGCGAGGTCTGCTCGGACAACCGCTATAGTGAACAACAACAATTCACGAGCTATCGCAAAATGGCGTTAAGCAAAGAAAATTGCCATGACCAAAGAAGCATACCTTTCGGCCATTTCATCAAACACCTCGCTTTCTCGGGGGGAGCAGCACCGTTGAAAGTGCAATCATGTCCTTATAGTGTGTTTTGTTGGTTGATGACAATCTACATGTAGGGGACTAACAATGGCTGCCAAGTAAATCTCGGGTGTTGGTCCCCGGTTCGTCAAAATTGTGTGTGGATCAAGAGCATACGAAGTGGTTTCTCTCAAGGTTGAAGTGTTAAAATGTTGTTTCATTTTATTTCCTTGAGTATAGGATCCCGCACTATTAAGAGGGGATCGATTGGGTTAGTAACAGGCTTGCTCAAGTCAAAAAGTCAAAAAAAAGACCTCCTTTCTGTTTTTGTCTCTGATCCGCTCGCCTCTGGGGCCGGATGTCCGGCGGATGGATGTCCGGCGTTGTCCTCCCGGATGTCCGGCTCCTGCCCCGATTTACGGCCCCACGTCGAAGGGTTTCTTCGTTTTTCGCGGATGTCCGGATGTGCGCGGATATCCGGGCGTCTGTCTTGCGGATGTCGGGCCTCCTTCCGGATGTCCGGGCTCCCTCTTCTTTCGCCGCTGATATGGTTCTGTAAATGTTCATTGAATCTCCGGATGTCCGGCTATTTGCCGGATGTCCGGGCTTCCCTTTCATGCCGGATGTCCGGGCTTGCCCCCCCGGATGTCCGGCTCCCATGGTTCTCCTCTGTTCTGTTCTGTCTCCAAGTGTCTTGTAACGTCGGATGTCCGGCCTCTAGCCCGGATGTCCGGCCTTCCCGGTCACTTGCACTACAACGGCCATATTTTGAGCTCACACTATATATAGTGCCTCTCTTCCCACAAGAGAGGTTGACCATTCACTTTGAACAAACCCTAGAACACTTCTCACTCTCTCTCTCATTCCTTCACACCAAATCTTAGATCCCCAAGGGATTTGAGAGCTTTGGAAAGAAGTTGTCCGATCAAGTGATAGATCCATCCCCTCTCCTTCTTTGCACCCAAGGAGTTCGTGATTTGAGCAAGTCTTAAGCAAATCCCCATCGATCTTGTTACTCTTGGAGGTTGGAGACTCCTAGGCGGTAGGAGTCTTTCGGAGAGGAATCGACCTTTGTGATTACCCCGAATAAGTTTGTGAGGGTTTGGAGACCACCCAAGGTCTACCACTAGTGGTTGAGAAACGCCTTTGTGGTGTTGTCTCAAAGGGAGAATAGGGTGAGCCTTCGTGGCGTAGGTGTGCCTTCGTGGTAACATCCGCCCCTCTAACGGTGACTAGCTTCCCTCCAAGGAAGTGAACATCGGCATACATCCTCGTCTCCCGGAGTTGCGGTTATTCCTAACCCTAACTCTATACTTGTGGTTACTTGTTGTGATTGCCTTACTTACTACTCATTGTGCTTGCTCTCTTTTATGCTTGTGTCACTTGCCTAGTACTTGTACTTACTAGCAATTGTTAGGCTCACCTTCATATTCCGCTCTATTGCCTAAAATTGCTTAGTAATAATTAAAATTTGTAATTGTACCTATTCACCCCCCCCCTCTAGGTCCATCTCGATCCTTTCAATTGGTATCAGAGCCTCGTGCTCTATTCTTGTGGCTTAACCGCCTAGGCGAGATGAACCGGATGGGACTCCTTGTTGTAGATCCTAAGGATAAAGGTGTGGCTTCCTCTAAAGTCAAGACCTTTACGTCGGAGGATCTAGAACGGCCCTTGCTAAACAAAAGAGGAGCATGATGCTTCTCTTGAGGCCTTAGTCCAAATGAGATTAGCCACGTTGTCCACGGTGCTTGCACCACTCTCGGGTGGTGCTGCTTTGAGCCAAGCTGTGCCTACTCCATCACTTGGTCAACAACCTCCTAGCAATGAACACGCCAGTGTTCCTTGGCTTTATGCAAGACCTCAGGTTGAGAAACCAAGATATAACCCTCAAGGCAAACCTCCTTTACTAAGTGCCTCTTCCGATTTTGCCTTGTGGAGAGTTGCTATGCAGGATCATCTTCGACATGGAAATGACGAGATGCTGGACATCTTGGAGTATGGCTATCATGTGGTTGATCCAAAGAACCCTACACCAAGAGAAATATATGACAAGAACCTCAATGACACTGCTATCATGTGCATAAGGAGAGGCATGGATGAAAAGCAAAGGAGACCGTTCATACACATCACAAGTGCCAAGGAACTATGGGAAAGTATCATACGATCCAAGACTAGCACCTCTACCCTCCGGAGTGCTCAATATGAAATTGCCAAGGGACAATTGCAAAACTTTTGTATGGAGAAAGGTGAAACCCCCAATCAACTCCATGAGCGCCTCATGACTCTCACTGCCGATATTGAGTCATGTGAGTGTGACAAGACACAAGATGGATTCAACATGACAAAGAGATTCCTTGTGGATAAATTGCTTCATGCTCTTGCTCCATATCACCATCAAATGGTGTGGGACATAAGACAACAACATACTTTCAAGGAAATGACTACAGATGACATCATATCCACCTTTCAACTATTTGAAGAGTCAAAGGCTAATGCCACAAAACATCTTGCCATGCATGGTTCCCCATCATCAAAGGTCAATCTTGCATTGAAGGCCAAGCATGTATGTGAAGATGAGCAAAGTGAAGAAGAAGAAGAAGAAGATGATGATGATGAAGATGGTAATGAGATTGAATCCGATGAGGGCCCGTCATATGAAGACATGGCTCTCTTTGTCAAGAAGTTTACCGCGGGAAAGTTCAAGGGAAGATTCCAAAATAAGAAAGTAAGAAAATGCTACAACTGTGAGGAAACCAACCACTTCTCAAATGAGTGCCCTTATGAGAAAAGAGAAGATAGACCAAGGTTTCCCAAGACCTTTCCTAAGAAGAAGTTGCCAAACCCTTTGAACTCCAAGCTCAAGAAGAGAGATGGGAAAGCAATGGTTGCTCAAGAAGAATCCGATCCGGATGATGTTAGTGGTGTTGCCGGAATTGCTCAAGATTCGCAAAACACATTGAGGCTAGTCAATAAGAGTGGTGAAGTTGTCACCTACAACTACATGAAGGATTACAAGGGCAACGCTCACAAGTGCCTCATGGCGAAGGGCGTGGTAGAAGATGGAGAGGATCAAAACTCTCCTGACAAGGTCAAGGTAACTCCATGATCAAACCCTCCTCTTCTCACTCCTCCTAATTCTAGTGATGAGTATCTTGATGCGGAGGATAGTTATGAGGATGATGACCTAAGTGATCCTATGCTTGCTAAACTTAATAACTTCATGTGCTCCCTCAAAGGAAAGAAGCTCACTGTGTTTCGTATGCTTATGGAGATGGTGAGTAAGCACACCACCACCATTAAGGAACTCGAAACCCTTGTCACCGAGGAAAAGGAAAAATGTGAAATCCTTGAGCGGAAAGTCCAATATGAGGAAACACGAAATGATGAACTATGCTTAAAAATTGGCACAAATATTGATGTTCATACTAAAGATCTTGCCTCCTTGAAAAAGGCTATTGGCTCGTGTGAAGAGTTGATGAATGATAAAAGTAATCTTGTGAAGTCTCATGCTTCTCTCTCTAAGGATTGTGAGCTTCTATCCATGTCCCTCAAGACTAAGGAAGAAGAGCTCACCCTTCTTACAAAGAGTTTCGAGACGCTCAAGCTTACTTATCTTGAAACTCTAGCTAAGGCCTATTCATCTCCTATTATAAATGTTGATGCTTGTTCTACTTACTCTAGTAGTGATCTAGCATCTATTCTTGAGAAAAATCGGTTTCTCAAGGCTCAAATTGAGAAAGGGCCCATGACATGTGCTCAAGGGCAAAAGAACCTTAATGAGGTGTTGAGTCAACACAATGAAGTGTTCGCCAAAGAGGGACTCGGGTTTAACCCAAGCACAAGCAAGAAGAAGACCTTCTCTCAAAAGTGCACCACTCCTTTGAAAGAAACTTTTGTACGAGAAGGACACAAGGAGAAAGGTAAGTTTGCTAGTGGGAAGGCCACAAGGGGCATACCCACTCAACAAGCCAAAAGAGTTCATGCCCCCATCCTATGTACTTCGTAAGACTAAGGATGGAGAAGTTTATGCAAAGTTTGTTGGTCCTCAAAATGCATTTCGGTTTTATGCTATTTGGGTCCCTAAGACCCTTGTGACTAACTTGAGAGGTCCCATTGCAAAATGGGTGCCTCTAACCAAGTAATAATTGTGTGTAGGTTGCCTTCTCCGGTGGAGTAAAATGGGTGATTGATAGTGGATGTACCAATCATATGATGGAGATAGCAAATTGCTCTCGATTTCATGGAAGCTATTCAACCATTTATGAGCATTATGTTTGGTGGAGGATCAAAAGGACAGGTACTTGGGTTGGGGAAGGTGGCTATCACAAATGACATGTCTCTTGCAAATGTCATGCTTGTCCAATCCTTAAATATCATTTACTTTACTGTTCACAATTGGCATCTGTTGGTTATGATACACTTTTTGGACTAACGGATGTGAAAGTCTTTAAGAGATACTCTCGAAGTGGCCTTTGTTGGAGAGTTGGATGGCAACCTTTACACGGTTGATTTCTCGAAAGAGAGCACATTCCATGCAACTTGTCTAATGGCCAAGGCCGACAAGGGGTGGCTATGGCATCGCCGGCTAGCCCATGTCGGCATGAGAAATCTTCAAGATCTCTTAAAGGGAAATCACATCCTTGGACTAACAAATGTCTCTTTTGAGAAAGATTGTGTGTGTAGTGCATGTATAGCCGGGAAGCAACATCAATCAAAGCACCCACCCAAGAATATTGTGTCTACTTCAAGGCCTTTGGAGCTCCTTCATGTGGATCTTTTTGGGCCTCCTTCATGGGATAGTCTTGGAGGGAAAAAGTATGGACTTGTCATTGTTGATGATTACTCAAGATATACATGGGTGTTTTCCTCAAGTCCAAGGACGAGACGAAGATCACTTTCATTGACTTTGCCAAGCAAGCACAACATAAGTTTGACAAAGAAATCTTGGCAATAAGAAGTGACAATGGATCTGAGTTCAAAAACTACACCTTGGAAGAATTCCTTAGTGATGAAGGATTGAGCATCAATATTCAGCTCCATACACTCCTCGGCAGAATGGTGTAGCGAAAGGAAGAACCGCACACTTGTGGAGATGGCAAGGTCAATGTTGGATGAATACAAGTCACCACATAGTTTTTGGGCGAAGCATCAACACCGCATGCCATGCATCAAACCGGCTCTTCCTCCGCACTATATTGGAAAAGACTCCATATGAGCTTCTAACTGAAACAAGCCAAATGTCAAGTACTTTCGTGTATTTGGGTGCAAATGTTTCATCCTCAACAAAAGAGAACGGTTAGGAAAATTTCAATCCAAAACGATTGAGGGTATATTTGCTGGCTATGGATCAAACTCTCACGCCTATAGAGTCTACAACAAATCCAATGGATGTGTTGTAGAAACTTGTGACGTGGTGTTTGATGAATTTAATGGCTCCCATGGGGAGCAAGTTGATCTAAGTGATGTAGGTGAAGAAGATTCTTCTCAAGACATTTTGACCATGGGGGTTGGTGCCCTTCTTCCTATGGAACAAGAACCTCATGATGATGAAGAAGAAGATGGAAGTCTCACACATCATCAAACTACTTCAACACCCATACCACCACAAGCTCCTATTGGTCAACCGATACCCTTAGTCCAAGTTGAAGAAGATGATCAAGTTCCTCCTCATAACAATCTTCAAGAACAAGAACAAGAAAATCCAATCATTGATGATGAACCTCAACAAATGCAATATGAACAAGAAGATCTTCCTCCACACATCAATGATCCATATGTTGAGGATGTGGATGATGGACATGAAGTTGAACCTCGTGAAACCCTTACCTCTATCATGCCACGAGTGGCCGGTCGTGTTGATGTTGACAAAATACTCACCGGCATATCGGAAGGTAGGGTCACTCGTAAACATTTGACCAACTTTTGTGCTCACTTCTCTTTTGTGTCTAGTTTTGAGCCCATCAAGGTACAAGATGCATTGATGGACAACGATTGGCTAGTTGCTATGCAAGAAGAGTTGAACAGTTTTGAGCGCAACCAAGTGTGGTCATTAGTCAAGAGGCCATATACCGAGCACAACGTCATTGGAACAAAATGGATTTTCAAGAACAAACAAGATGAGAATGGTGTGATCATCCAAACAAGGCAAGGTTAGTGGCACAAGGGTACTCACAAGTTGAAGGTTTGGACTTTGGTGAGACCTTTGCCCCGTTGCCGTCTTGAATCCATTCGCATCCTACTTGCTTATGCTGCTTTCAATGGTTTCACATTACATCAAATGGATGTGAAGAGTGCTTTCCTTAACGGTCCTCTACAAGAAGAAGTATATGTATCACAACCACCTGGGTTCGTTGATCCCGATCACAAAGACTATGTGTATAAACTTCATAAGGCTTTGTATGGTCTCAAACAAGCACCTCGTGCTTGGTATGATCATCTTAAGAAGTTTTTACTCGATGATGGTTTTGTGAGAGGGGTGATCGATCCCACTCTTTTTACTAAGAGGGATAAGGGTGATTTCATCTTATGCCAAATCTTTGTAGATGATATCATTTTTGGTTCTCCTAACATTCATGTGTGCAAGAAGTTTGCGGACTCAATGACCAAGAATTTTGAAATGTCACTCAATGCGGATTTGAAGTTTTTCCACGGATTTCAAATTCAACAATTTCAAGAAGGAATTTTCTTGTCTCAAGCAAAATACCTCAAGGATATCTTAGAGAAGTTTGGTATGTCTGATGCTAGTCCATGTAAGACACCAATGCCAACCAAAATAACTCTCACTGAAGACACAAACGGTATTCCTTTCGACCCATCTAAATACCGCTCTATGATTGGTTCATTGCTTTATCTTTGTGCATCTAGACCAGACATCATGTTCAGTGTATGCATGTGTGCTAGATTTCAAGCTTTCCCTAAGGAAAGTCATCATAAGGCGGTTAAGCATATTCTTAGATACCTTGTTCACACCCCAAAGTTGGGCCTTTGGTACCCCAAGGATGCTAAGTTTGATCTTATTGGGTACACGGATGCGGATTGGGCTGGAGACAAAGTGGATCGTAAGTCCACATCAGGTGCATGTCAGTTTCTTGGACGACCATTGGTGAGTTGGTCCTCGAAGAAACAAAATTGTATTGCTCTCTCCACCGCAGGCTGAATACATTCTTTGCCGCCATTGTGTAACTCGGTTGTTATGGATCGGCGAGACTTTAAAGGATTATGGTATCACCTATAGAAATGTGCAACTTCGTGTGATAATGAAAGTGCCATCAATATTGCTGAAAACCCCAAAGATCATCTCCGCACCAAACACATTGATATTAGATATCATTTCTTGAGAGATCATGTTGAGAAGGGTGATATTCATATTGATCACATTGGGACAGATTTGCAACTGGCAGATATTTTCACCAAGCCATTGGATGAAGCAAGGTTCTGTCGACTTAGGCGTGAACTTGGTATCTTGGAGCTTGACAACATTATGTGAAATTTAGTACTCATCCATGCATAAACTTAATGTCTTGTCTTGATGTAGGCATATATTTAGGGGGAGACACTCAATCCAATGAGTGTTCTCACCTTACATAATGCATAAATTGAACAAACACTCTCAAAGTTATCCTAGTTTTAGGATACTTTAATATGATGGAGTCGTGACCATGTGCTCAAAGTTTATATCTTTGTGGTACTATGTTCCATATGCTCAAACATGTGACCTCAGTCACTCCATGTACAATGCTTATATGGACCCTTCTGCTTAATCATGGTTGGATTATATATGCATCTTAGCATGGCCTTAGATTTCTCACGATGTCCTCCTTATTAGTCTCATAATCAACTCCTTGGCGGTGTCTATATATTTAAACTCGTCGGACATCTGGACCATATATATATATATATATATATATATATATAAAACCTTGCCCATCAAAACAATCATCAACTATCATCAGTGGCCGGACATCCGGGCCTCAGCCGGACATCCGGGCGCTGTGTTTCTGCTCTCTGTTCCCCACTGCTTGGATATCCGGCCTTGCCCGGATGTCCGCCCGTCTCCGCAAGTTGCATATACAGGAGGGGCGTGGAGTGGGGGCAGTTCCCTCTTCCCTTTCGCTCTCTCCCCATCGCCTCATAGCCGCCGCCGCCCAAGACTCGGTCTGTCCGGCCACTTCCTCCGACCTCGGCACCGATCTCCCCTAGCGGACTCTCCTCCTCCCGATCTCGATTCTATCCAATCCATTCCTTGGATTATGGCTTGAGTCTCTCGGGAGGGGCCCGTGTTCGTGAGATTCGCCTCCGGAGTTCCTCATGGCTCGCACCAAGAACTGCGGTCCCAAGCGTCACGAGGTGTATTCTCGGGGTAAGGGTGCTATCTCCTCTCATCTTTCCATGCTTATACCTAAATCTTATTGGGTTGCATTACTCTTCTTGTACGTCTTGCCATATCCATTACTCTCGTGTTTAGGTTCTGTTTACCTAAGCCTACAAACAACTCCATATGCACTCGGTTACTCAACTTAACCATGGGAATGAAATCTGTTCATTCCACGGTTTAATTTGGAGTATCTTTGTTCATATTCTTTGGCTTCTTCTTATTGAAAAATCATTCTTTATCCATTCCAGTTGATCGCCGGCAAGGCTCCACCGACTCAGATGAGCATGCACGGCCCAAGAAAAAGAAGGCCATCGCCAAGAAGAAGAAGAAGCGTGCACCATCCACTAGTCCGTCGGCCTCGGATCCGGATGATGTGGACTATGTTGGAGAGGAAGAGGATGACAGTGCACCACGACAGTCTGTTGGACAGTCCAAGCCTGGTACCAGGAGGGCGCCGATGCCTCAAGGTCATGGTTCTGCAATACCCATTATCCCTGGTCGTCGCATCTCCATGGAGCTTCCTGATAGTGGAGGTCGCCCCACTCACGACTTCACAACTGTGGGGGCTGGGCAATATCTTCAGTTCCATCGGGATGTCAATCAATATGAGATGGTGGCTGATGCCGAAGATCCTCGGTTCCGGACTCGTATGCAGCAGGATCTCTATTCCAGTTTTGTCCATGGGCGTGGCCTTGCTCCTCACTCATACTTGGATCTAAACTTCTGCGTGATAATCCCGCCATGTTCCCAAACGATCCAGTCAAGATCATTGATGACATGACTCTTGGTCCCGCAATGACCTTCGTGTGATTGGAGTGATGCTGCCATTCTCTAGTTCTATGCCACTGTTTCTTTGGTCCGGACAACACTCTCACTTGGATGACCGATGACACTACTGAGCATCACCTATGACAGTTTGTTCAGATTTTGGGTCTCTCGGTGTTGTACTTTGCATCCACAAGATGGATCCGGAGGGCAAGCCCAAAGGAATTGATGCTTGCATGCCTCTTGTAAAACCACCCTCTCGGCTCACCGATGAAGAAAAAGCATATCCAATCAATGAGGTATCCATCTTCCGTGCTCCTTCTTCATACTCTTTTCGGTGTGTGCTTCGCACTCTATATACTAAGAAGGAGATCGCTCGAGGGCTCGCAACTATTGTATTGACTTGATGGTTCATATGCATGAGAAACCCATGCGCCTCTGGACACCGCC
This sequence comes from Aegilops speltoides, assembly GCA_021437245.1. Lineage (NCBI taxonomy): Eukaryota > Viridiplantae > Streptophyta > Magnoliopsida > Poales > Poaceae > Aegilops > Aegilops speltoides. The sequence goes on from CM038144.1 coordinate 481,282,039, forward strand.
AACTTCATTTGGCATGAGATCCGTCTGTGCAGTTTTATTGAGACGCGCGTTCCTCATGCCCCATATATTCAAGCTCGATTGATCACACTGCTCCATTTAAGGTGGTTAAGTCAACTGTGCATTCCATTTGAAACCACCTCCTCACATCGTGTGGCGCCTCGAGCTTCTACTCAGCCAAAGAGGTCTGCAGCGGAGAACAACTGCCTACTCAGCCCATGGTTCTTCTGTTCCTTCCTCCTCGATCGCTTCTCGTGGCGGTTGGCATTATTCTTGAGTAAGGCCAGATCGCTATCATGAAGGCAATCACTTTTAAGCTGTCGGCAGAATCATGATGTTGAAGCGCCTTGTCATCTCCAAGAATATACTCAAACAGCGCCTCCGTGACCGTGGGAGTCCCGTTAGTGATGATGATCCTCTTCCGCAGCTCCGTCCTCGTCCACTTTCGGCTTTCCATCTCATCTTGACTACCCGAGTTCTTTGATGATGATGATGACATCCGTCGAGTGATTTGAGGCTGCCTAGTTCTTCACCCTTTTTACTTGTTGCTGTCAAAGGGGAGAAGTAGTATCGTAGTAATATGGTCATGCTATGATATGTTATTAAAACCTATCCTATGGTACTTGTTAAGCTTGAGACTATGTTATGATTATGTTTATGATGCTACCTATGGTACTTTTCGCTTGAGACTATGTTATGATTATGGCATGGCCATAAAATGCTCTCAGTCTACTTAAAGTGTTATGATGATTTCATATGTGCTCTTCTATTACTTCGTTAATTCCTTAAGCCACGTATGAAATCATACAAACTTTTGTGTTGGCCATCCTAATATATTCATTGCATGCACTCAATGAGGGGGAGCTAAAAGCAAAGTGTAACCAAACATATTCTGTACCTGTTTTGCTACCAAGATTATCATTACCATGACTATTTATTACAACTACGATACTACATGTATGATTGTCATCAACAAACAAAAAGGGGGAGATTGAAAGTGCAATCATGTCCTTATAGTGTGTTTTGTTGGTTGATGACAATCTACATGTAGGGGACTAACAATGGCTGCCAAGTAAATCTCAGGTGTTGGTCCCCGGTTCGTCAAAATTGTGTGTGGATCAAGAGCATACGAAGTGGTTTCTCTCAAGGTTGAAGTGTTAAAATGTTGTTTCATTTTATTTCCTTGAGTATAGGATCCCGCACTATTAAGAGGGATCGATTGGGTTAATGTGAGCTTGCTCAAGTCAAAAGTCAAAAAAGAGCTCCTTTCTGTTTTGTCTCGATCCATTCTGCCTCTGGGAGGGCGGATGTCGGGCGTGCTCGGATGTCCGGGCCGTTGTCCTCCCCCGGATGTCCGGCTCTGCCCGGATTTCGGCCCCACGTCGAAGGGTTTCTCTGTTTTCGCGGATGTCCGGATGTGCGCGGATATCCGGGCCGTCTGTCTTGCGGATGTCGGGCCTCCTTCCGGATGTCCGGGCTCCCTCTTTTTCGGCGCTGATATGGTTCTGTAAATGTTCATTGAATCTCCGGATGTCCGGCTATTTGCCGGATGTCCGAGCTTCCTTTCATGCCGGATGTCCGGGCTTGCCCCCCCGGATGTCCGGCTCCCATGGTTCTCCTCTGTTCTGTTCTGTCTCCAAGTGTCTTGTAACGTCGGATGTCCGGCCTCTAGCCCGGATGTCCGGCCTTCCCGATCACTTGCACTACAACGACCATATTTTGAGCTCACACTATATATAGTGCCTCTCTTCCCACAAGAGAGGTTGACCATTCACTTTGAACAAACCCTAGAACACTTCTCACTCTCTCTCTCATTCCTTCACACCAAATCTTAGATCCCCAAGGGATTTGAGAGCTTTGGAAAGAAGTTGTCCGATCAAGTGATAGATCCATCCCCTCTCCTTCTTTGCACCCAAGGAGTTCGTGATTTGAGCAAGTCTTAAGCAAATCCCCATCGATCTTGTTACTCTTGGAGGTTGGAGACTCCTAGGCGGTAGGAGTCTTTCGGAGAGGAATCGACCTTTGTGATTACCCCCGAATAAGTTTGTGAGGGTTTGGAGACCACCCCAAGGTCTACCACTAGTGGTTGAGAAACGCCTTTGTGGTGTTGTCTCAAAGGGAGAATAGGGTGAGCCTTCGTGGCGTAGGTGTGCCTTCGTGGTAACATCCGCCCCTCTAACGGTGACTAGCTTCCCTCCAAGGAAGTGAACATCGGCATACATCCTCGTCTCCCGGAGTTGCGGTTATTCCTAACCCTAACTCTATACTTGTGGTTACTTGTTGTGATTGCCTTACTTACTACTCATTGTGCTTGCTCTCTTTTATGCTTGTGTCACTTGCCTAGTACTTGTACTTACTAGCAATTGTTAGGCTCACCTTCATATTCCGCTCTATTGCCTAAAATTGCTTAGTAATAATTAAAATTTGTAATTGTACCTATTCACCCCCCCCCTCTAGGTCCATCTCGATCCTTTAAACCGTTGAGCGGCACCGTCGGGGCACCTCTTTCCGGGGTGGAGTGAGCAGATGAAGGAGGCGGCTTCTTTATAGCCGGAATCCTCTTCCTCTTGCCGCCGGCGGCCTTGGCGACCTTCTCCGCCGCCGGCAGAGATCGCGCAGCAGCGTTGGCGCCCGGAGCGCGGGCCTTTGTGGCGGGGACTGCCGGATTCCCGCCCTGCACGACCACGTTGCCCTGCCGCTTGCGGGCAGGCGCGATGTTACCTTGGCGACGACGGGGCCAACATGGCCGGTGACGACATCCGCCTAAGGGGAAGGAGCGTACGCGACCTCGACGGTGATGGGGGATAGTAGGGAGTCATCCATGGCGGTGAAAGACGGCCGGGGAAGATGCACCGGAGCGTGCGTTGGCGGGGCAATGGTGGCGGAGGGTGGGGGAGTGGGAAAGGCCGCGCGGAAATTGAAGGAAATATGCCCTAGAGGCAATAATAAAGTTATTATTTATTTCCTTATATCATGATAAATGTTTATTATTCATGCTAGAATTGTATTAACCGGAAACATAATACATGTGTGAATATATAGACAAACAAAGTGTCACTAGTATGCCTCTACTTGACTAGCTTGTTAATCAAAGATGGTTATGTTTCCTAACCATGAACAAGGAGTTGTTATTTGATTAACAAGGTCACATCATTAGTTGAATGATCTGATTGACATGACCCATTCCATTAGCTTAGCACCCGATCGTTTAGTATGTTGCTATTGCTTTTATCCATGACTTATACATGTTCCTATAACTATGAGATTATGCAACTCCGCCACGGAGGAACACTTTGGGTACTACCAAACGTCACAACGAATCGGGTGATTATAAAGGAGTACTACATGTGTCTCCAAAGGCGATGTTGGGTTGGCGATTTCGAGATTAGGATTTGTCACTCCGATTGTCGGAGAGGTATCTCTGGCCCTCTCGGTAATGCACATCACTTAAGCCTTGCAAGCATTGCAACTAATGAGTTAGTTGCGAGATGATGTATTACGGAACGAGTAAAGAGACTTGCGATAACGAGATTGAACTAGGTATTGGATACCGACGATCGAATCTCGGGCAAGTAACATACCGATGACAAAGGGAACAACGTATGTTGTTATGCGGTCTCGACCGATAAAGATCTTCGTAGAATATGTAGGAACCAATATGGGCATCCAGGTCCGCTATTGGTTATTGACCGGAGACGTGTCTCGGTCATGTCTACATTGTTCTCGAACCGTAGGGTCCGCACGCTTAAGGTTTCGATGACGCTTATATTATGAGTTTATGAGTTTTGATGTACCAAGGAGTTCGAGTCCCGGATGAGATCGGGGACATGACGAGGAGTCTCGAAATGGTCGAGACGTAAAGATCGATATATTGGACGACTATATTGGGAGTTCGGAAAGGTTCCGAGTCATTCGGTATTTTTCGAGTACCGGAGAGTTACGGAATTCGTATTGGGCCTTAATGGGCCATACGGGAAAGGAGAAAAGGGCCAAAGGGTGGCCGCCGCCTCCCCTTGGTCTAGCCCGAATTGGACTAGGGAGGGGCACCCTTCCTTCCTTCTCCTTCTCTTTCCTTTCCTTCTCTCCTACTCCTAATACATGGAAGGACTACTAGTTGGACTAGGAAGGGGAATCCTACTCCCGGTGGGAGTAGGACTCCCCATGGCGCGCCATAGAGAGGGCCGGCCTCCTCCTCCCTCCCTCCTTTATATACGGGGGCAGGGGCACCCCATGAACACACAAGTTGATCTTTGAGATCGTTCCTTAGCCGTGTGCGGTGCCCCCCTCCACCATAATCCACCTCGGTCATATCGTAGCGGTGCTTAGGCGAAGCCCTGCATCGGTAGAACATCAAGATCGTCACCACGCCGTCGTGCTGACGGAACTCTCTCTCCCCGAAGCTCTGCTGGATCGGAGCTCGAGGAGCGTCACCGAGCTGTACGTGTGTGAAGAACTCGGAGGCGCCGGAGTAACGGCGCTGGGATCGGTTGGATCGCGAGGAGAACGTACGACTACTTCCTCTACGTTGTGAACGCTTCCGCTTTGGTCTACGAGGGTACGTAGACCACACTCTCCCCTCTCGTTGCTATGCATCACCATGATCTTGCGTGTGCGTAGGAAATTTTTTGAAATTACTACGTTCCCCAACAGTGGCATCCGAGCCTAGTTTTTTATGGTTTGATGTTATATGCACGAGTAGAACACAAGTGAGTTGTGGGCGATATAAGTCATACTGCTTACCAGCATGTCATACTTTGGTTGGCGGTATTGTTGGATGAAGCGGCCGGACCGACATTACGCCAGACGCTTACGCGAGACTGGTTTACCACCGTGCTATGCACACAGGTGACTAGCGGGTGTCGGTTTCTCCAACTTTAGTTGAACCGAGTGTATACGCCCGGTCCTTGTGAAGGTTAAAATAGCATCAACTTGACAAACTATCGTTGTGGTTTTGATGCGTAGGTGAGATTGGTTCTTGCTTAAGCCCGTAGCAGCCACGTAAAACTTGCGACAACAAAGTAGAGGACGTCTAACTTGTTTTTGCAGGGCATGTTGTGATGTGATATGGTCAAGACGTGATAAGATATAAGTTGTTGTATGAGATGATCATGTTTTGTTTAAGTTATCGGCAACTGGCAGAAGCCCTATGGATGTCTCTTTGTTGCATAAGATGCAAGTGTCAAATAATTGCTTTACTTTATCGCTATACGATAGCAATAGTTGCAAGAGCAATAGTTGGTGAGACAACCATGTGATGACACATTGATATAGATCAAGATGATGAAGATCATGGTGTCGTGCCGGTGACGATAGAGATCATGACAGTACTTTGGAGATGGAGATCAAAAGCGCAAGATGATCATGGCCATATCATGTCACATATTTTGATTGCATATGATGTTTATCTATTATACATCTTATTCTTGCTTTGATTGACGGTAGCATTTTAAGATGATCTCTCACTAAAAATTATCAAGTAGTGTTCTCCCTGAGTATGCACCATTGCCAAAGTTCGTCGTGCCCAGACACCACGTGATGATCGGGTGTGATAAGCTCTACGTCCATCTACAACGGGTGCAAGCCAGTTTTGCACACGCAGAATACTCAGGTTATACTTGACGAGCCTAGCATATGCAGATATGGCCTCGGAACACGGAGACCGAAAGGTCGAGCGTGAATCATATAGTAGATATGATCAACATAAGATGTTCACCATTGAAAACTACTCCATCTCACGTGATGATCGGTTATGGTTTAGTTGATTTGGATCGCGTGATCACTTAGATGACTAGAGAGATGTCTGTCTAAGTGGGAGTTCTTATGTAATATGATTAATTGAACTTAAATTTATCATGAACTTAGTCCTGGTAGTATTTTGCAAATTATGTTGTAAATCAATAGCTTGCGTTGTTGCTTTCATATGTTTATTTTGATATGTTCCTAGAGAAAAATGTATTGAAAGATGTTAGTAGCAATGATGCGGATTGGATCCGTGATCTGAGGTTTATCCTCATTGCTTGCACGTAAGAATTATGCCCTTAATGCACCGCTAGGTGACAGACCTATTGCAGGAGCAGATGCAGACGTTATGAACGTTTGGCTAGCTCAATATGATGACTACTTGATAGTTTAAGTGCACCATGCTTAACGGCTTAGAATCGGGACTTCAAAGACGTTTTGAACGTCATGGACCATATGAGATGTTCGAGGAGTTGAAGTTAATATTTCAAGAAAATACCCGAGTTGAGAGATATGAAGTCTCCAACAAGTTCTATAGCTAAAAGATGGAGGAGAATCGCTCAACTAGTGAGCATGTGCTCGATTGTGCAGGTACAACAATCGCTTGAATCAAGTGGGAGTTAATCTTCCGGATAAGATAGTGATTGACAGAATTCTCTAGTCACCATCACCGAAGTTAGTAGAACTTTGTGATGAACTATAGTATGCAAGGGATGATGAAAATGATTCCGAGTTTTCATGATGATGAAATCGATGAAGGTAGAAATCAAGAAAGAACATCAAGTGTTGATGGTTAACAAGGCCACTAGTTTCAAGAAAAGGGCAAAGGGATAGAAGGGAACTTCAAGAAGAACGACAAGCAAGTTGTGCTCAAGTGAAGAATCCCAAGTCCGGACCTAAGCACGAGACTAAGTGCTTCTACCGCAAAGGACTGGTTCTCGAAGCGAACTACCCCAAGTATTTGGCGGATAAGAAGGATGGCAAAATGAACAAAGGTATATTTGATATACATGTTATTGATGTGTACTTTACTAGTGTTTATAGCAACCCCTCGGTATTTGGTACTGGTTCGGTTGCTAAGAGTAGTAACTCAAACGGAGTTGTAGAATAAATGAAACTAGTTAAGGGTGAAGTGACGATGTGTGTTGAAAGTAGTTTCAAGATTGATATGATCATCATCGCACACTCCCTATACTTTCTGGATTAGTGTTGAACCTAAATAAATGTTATTTGGCGTTTGCGTTGAGCATGAATATGATTTAATCATGTTTATTGCAATACGGTTATTCATTTAAAGTTATAGAATAAATTGTTATTCTGTTTACATGAATAAAACCTTATATGGTTACACACCCAATGAAAATGGTTCATTGGATCTCGATCGTGGTGATACACATATTCATAATATTGAAACCAAAAGATGCAAAGTTAATAATGATAGTGCAACTTATTTGTGGCACTGCCGTTTATGTCATATTGGTGTAAAGCGATGAAGAAACTCCATGCCGATGGGATTTTGGAATCACTTGATTATGAATCACTTGATGCTTAAGAACCATGCCTCATGGGCAATATGACTAAGACTCCGTTCTCCGAACGATGGAGCGAGCAACCGACTTATTGGAAATAATACATACCGATGTATGCGATCCAATGAGTGTTAAGGCTCGTGGCGGGTATCGTTATTTTCTGACCTTCACAGATGATTTGAGCAGATATGGGTATATCTACTTGATGAAACATAAGTCTGAAATAGTTGAAAGGTTCAAAGAATTTCAGAGTGAAGTGAAAAATCATCGTGACAAGAAAATAAGGTTTCTACGATTTGATCGCGGAGACGAATATTTGAGTTACGAGTTTGGTCTTCAGTTAAAACAATGTGGAATAGTTTCACAGCTCACGCCACCTGGAACACCATAATTTTATGGTGTGTCCAAACATCGTAACCGCACTTTATTGGATATAGTGCAATCTATGATGTTTCTTACTGATTTACCAATATCATTTTGGGATCATGCATTAGAGACAGCTGCATTCACGTTAAATTGGGCACCATCTAAATCCGTTGAGACGACACTATATAAACTGTGGTTTAGCAAGAAACCCAAGTTGTCGTTTCTTAAAGTATGGAGTTGCGATGCTTATGTGAAAAGTTTCATCCTGATAAGCTCAAACCCAAATCGGAGAAGTGCGTCTTCATAGAATACCCAAAGGAAATTGTTGGGTACACCTTCTATCACAGATCCGAAGGCAAGATATTCGTTGCTTAAGATGGATCCTTTCTAGAGAAGGAGTTTCTCTCGAAAGAAGTGAGTGGGAGGAAAGTAGAACTTGATGAGGTAATTGTACCTTCTCCCTTATTGAAAGTAGTTCATCACGTAAACCTGTTCTGTGACTACTACACCAATTAGTGAGGAAGCTAATGATGATGATCATGTAACTTCAGATCAAGTTACTACCGAATCTCGTAGGTAAACCAGAGTGAGATCCGCACTGAGTGGTACGGTAATCATGTTCGAAGTCATGTAACTAGACCATGATGAACCTACGAACTATGAGGAAGCGATGATGAGCCCAGATTCCGCGAAATGGCTTGAGGCCATGAAATGAGATGAGATCCATGTATGAGAACAAAGTGTGGACTTTGGTGGAGTTGCTCGATGATCGGCAAGCCATAGAAAATAAATGGATCTTCAAGAGGAAGACGGACGCTGATAGTAGTGTTACTATCTACAAAGCTAGACTTGTCGAAAAAGGTTTTTGACAAAGTTCAAGATGTTGAATACAATGAGATTTTCTCACTCGTATCAATGCTTAAAAGTCTGTCCGAATCATGTTAGCAATTGCCGCATTTTATGAAATCTGGCAAATGGATAAACAAAACTGCATTCCTTAATGGACTTATTAAAGAAGAGTTGTATGTGATGCAACCAAGAGGTTTTGTCGATCCTAAAGGTGTTAACAAAATGTGCATCTATGGACTGGTGCAAGCATCTCGGAATTGGACTATACGCTTTGATAAGTTGATCAAAGCATATAGTTTATACAGACTTGCATGAAGCCTGTATTTACTAGAAAGTGAGTGGGAGCACTACAACATTTCTGATAAGTATATGTGAATGACATATTGTAGATCGGAAATAATGTAGAATTATTCTGCAAAGCATAAAGGAGTATTTGAAAGGAGTTTTTCAAAGAAAGACCTCGGTGAAGCTGCTTACATATTGAGCATCAAGATCTATAGAGATAGATCAAGACGCTTGATAAGTTTTTTCAATGAGTACATACCTTGACAAGATTTTGAAGTAGTTCAAAATGGAACAGTCAAAGAAAGAGTTCTTGCCTGTGTTACAAGGTGTGAAATTGAGTAAGACTCAAAACCCGACCACGGCAGAAGATAGAAAGAGAATGAAAGTCATTCCCTATGCCTTGGCCATAGGTTCTATAAAGTATGCCATGCTGTGTACCAGATCTGTTGTATACCCTACAATCGAGTTTGGCAAGGAGTACAATAGTGATCTAGGAGTAGATCACTAGACAATGGTCAAAATTATCCTTAGTGGAATAAGGATATGTTTCTCGATTATGGAAGTGACAAAAGGTTCGTCCGTAAAGGGTTACGCCGATGCAAGTTTTGACACCGATCCGATGACTCTAAGTCTCGATCTAGATACATATTGAAAGTGGGAGCAATTAGCTAGAGTAGCTTTGTGCGAGCATTGTAGACATAGAAAAATTGCAAAATACATAACGGATCTGAATGTAAAAGACCCGCTGACTAAGACTCTCTCACAAGCAAAACATGATCACACCTTAGTACTCTTTGGGTGTTAATCACATAGCGATGTGAACTAGATTACTGAATCTAGTAAACCCTTTGGGTGTTGGTCACATGGCGATGTGAACTATGGGTGTTAATCGCATGATGATGTGAACTATCGATGTTAATCACATTGTGATGTGATCTAGATTATTGACTCTAGTGCAAGTGGGAGATCAAGGAAATATGCCCTAGAGGCAATAATAAAGTTATTATTTATTTCCTTATATCATGATAAATGTTTATTATTCATGCTAGAATTGTATTAACCGGAAACATAATACATGTGTGAATATATAGACAAACAGAGTGTCACTAGTATGCCTCTACTTGACTAGCTTGTTAATCAAAGATGGTTATGTTTCCTAACCATGAACAAGGAGTTGTTATTTGATTAACAAGGTCACATCATTAGTTGAATGATCTGATTGACATGACCCATTCCATTAGCTTAGCACCCGATCGCTTAGTATGTTGCTATTGCTTTTAACCATGACTTATACATGTTCCTATAACTATGAGATTATGCAACTCCGCTTACGGAGGAACACTTTGGTACTACCAAACGTCACAACGTAATCGGGTGATTATAAAGGAGTACTACAGTGTCTCCAAAGGCGATGTTGGGTTGGCGATTTCGAGATTAGGATTTGTCACTCCGATTGCTCTGGAGAGGTATCTCTGGCCCTCTCGGTAATGCACATCACTTAAGCCTTGCAAGCATTGCAACTAATGAGTTAGTTGCGAGATGATGTATTACGGAACGAGTAAAGAGACTTGCGGTAATGAGATTGAACTAGGTATTGGATACCGACGATCGAATCTCGGGCAAGTAACATACCGATGACAAAGGGAACAACGATGTTGTTCTGCGGTCCGACCGATAAAGATCTTCGTAGAATATGTAGGAACCAATATGGGCATCCAGGTCACGCTATTGGTTATTGACCGGAGACGTGTCTCGGTCATGTCTACATTGTTCTCGAACCGTAGGGTCCGCACGCTTAAGGTTTCGATGATGCTTATATTATGAGTTTATGAGTTTTGATGTACCGAAGGAGTTCGAGTCCCGGATGAGATCGGGGACATGACGAGGAGTCTCGAAATGGTCGAGACGTAAAGATCGATATATTGGACGACTATATTCGAGTTCGGAAAGGTTCCGAGTCATTCGGATATTTTTCGAGTACCGGAGAGTTACGGAATTCGTATTGGGCCTTAATGGGCCATACGGGAAAGGAGAAAAAGGGCCAAAAGGGTGGCCGCCGCCTCCCTTGGTCTAGTCCGAATTGGACTAGGAGGGGGCGCCCTTCCTTCCTTCTCCTTCTCTTTTCGCTTTCCTTCTCTCCTACTCCTAATACATGGAAGGACTACTAGTTGGACTAGGAAAGGGGAATCCTACTCCCTGTGGGAGTAGGACTCCCCATGGCGCGCCATAGAGAGGGCCGGCCTCCTCCTCCTCCCTCCTTTATATACGGGGCAGGGGCACCCCATGAACACACAAGTTGATCCTTGAGATCGCTCCTTAGCCGTGTCGCGTGCCCCCTCCACCATAATCCACCTCGGTCATATCGTAGCGGTGCTTAGGCAAAGCCCTGCATCGGTAGAACATCAAGATCGTCACCACGCCGTCGTGCTGACGGAACTCTCTCTCCCCGAAGCTCTGCTGGATCGGAGCTCGAGGAGCGTCACCGAGCTGTATGTGTGTCAAGAACTCGGAGGCGCCGGAGTAACGGTGCTGGGATCGGTTGGATCGCGAGGAGAACGTCGACTACTTCCTCTACGCCAGAACGCTTCGCTTCGGTCACGAGAGTACGAGACAACACTCTCCCCTCTCGTTGCTATGCATCACCATGATCTTGCGTGTGCGTAGGAAATTTTTTAAAATTACTACGTTCCCCAACAGAAATGTCCTGTCCGCCAAATCTTGCTGCGGATAGGGGCTGAACTCGGGTCGTCCTCCTAGCCCGTGAATCTAGAGGTTGGGAGAGATGTTTTGCCGCGCCCCGCAAAAATATTTGCGGGCCGGGGCGGGATGCGGGGTCTGGTCGGGTAGGTTTTCCCGCCCCGACCTGTACTTTGGCGGTTATTTTGCAGGTCGGGGCGGGATGCGGGGTCTGCTAGAGATGCTCTTAGGAAGCCTAGCTAGAATACAGTATATATGCATTAGCAAGACCCTGGATGGTCACTGTTGACTATAACCTGGATAAAAAGGTGATAACCATCGGTCTGGGCAGGGTCAGGATGATTTGGTTGATCAAGCAAGTCCTGTATTCAACAAGAATTTGCTTCAAAGTGATAGCAGGTCTCCAGCCCTAAGAGGAAACAATCCAACGGCAAAATCATGTTGTCAAATCTGGCACTGTACTTGTTAGGAATAAGCCACGCCATGGTGGTGACCAACATGTGTGTGCGTGTCGGTCGAGTCTGCACGCCGGTGAGTGGCCGCGTCCATAGCCGTGATCAGCTAAGCCGGGTCGGGCGCGTTGGAGCGCGTTGTTCGCGCGGCAGGAGCGTGCAGATCAAGCAGGTGGGTGTGCGCGTGGTGCTAGCCGGCGTCGTGGGTCATTGCATGGTGTGCGGTGGAGTGGCCGAGTCTTGGAGTCCATGGATGAGGTCGTTCGCTAGGGACGTGTTTGCTTCCTTGGGTTGCACCTGGCTCGCATCCACCATGCAATTCTATGGATGTTTGGTACCCTGCATGTCCAACTGGGCCTGGCCCGACAGATGCAAAACGAGGCTCCCAGCCAGGCTGAGGGGAAACACAAGTTTCAGCCATTTCCCCAAGCCTGCATCCGCACATGCACCCACTCGAGCAAAGGGGGTCTTCTCTCGCATCCTCTTCTCTCCTGCGACTCGCGCTGCTCTCCTCGCTTTTCTTTGTCTCCTGCGACTCGCATCTCGCCGCCCCATCGCCTTTTCCGTATCGCCGGGCACGTCCTCATCTTCGGCGGAGGGAGTAGTCTCCTCCTCCCTTCCCTCTCCCATCTGCCTGCATCCATCTATTCTCCCTCCCATGTCCAGCTCTCTGCCGCTCATGCTGTTCTTGGCGCTGCTCGTGGCGGATGCGTGAGCAAAATGGATCGGCGGCCTCGTCCGTCCGTAAATGGGAACGAAGGCAAGGCAGGGCTGGAGGTCCGGGAAGGAGCGGTGGCTCATCTGACCGATGCGAGCTTATCCTATCTTCTTCCCTCTTCTTTTTTATTTAATCTTAGATCTTACCCCTGAAGGAAATATGCCCTAGAGGCAATAATAAAGTTATTATTTATTTCCTTATTTCATGATAAATGTTTATCATTCATGCTAGAATTGTATTAACCGGAAACATGATACATGTGTGAATGCATAGACAAACAACATGTCACTAGTATGCCTCTACTAGACTAGCTTGTTAATCAAAGATGGTTATGTTTCCTAACCATGAACAAGGAGTTGTTATTTGATTAACAAGGTCACATCATTAGTAGAATGATCTGATTGACATGACCCATTCCCTTAGCTTAGCACACGATCGCTTAGTATGTTGCTACCGCTTTTATCCATGACTTATACATGTTCCTGTAACTATGAGATTATGCAACTCCGCTTACGGAGGAACACTTTGGTGCTACCAAACGTCACAACGTAATCGGGTGATTATAAAGGAGTACTACAGTGTCTCCAAAGGCGATGTTGGGTTGGCGATTTCGAGATTAGGTTTTGTCACTCCGATTGCTCGGAGAGGTATCTCTGGGCCCTCTCGGTAATGCACATCACTTAAGCCTTGCAAGCACTACAACTAATGAGTTAGTTGTGAGATGATGTATTACGGAACGAGTAAAGAGACTTGCCGTAACGAGATTGAACTAGGTATTGGATACCGACGATCGAATCTCGTGCAAGTAACATACCGGTGACAAAGGAACAACGATGTTGTTATGCGGTCCGACCGACAAAGATCTTCAGAGAATATGTAGGAACCAATATGGGCATCCAGGTCCGCTGTTGGTTATTGACCGTGAATAGTTCTAGGTCATGTCTACATTGTTCTCGAACCGTAGGGTCCGCACGCTTAAGGTTACGATGGCGGTTATTATGAGTTTATGTATTTTGATGTACCAAGGAGTTCGAGTCCGGATGTGATCACGGACATGACGAGGAGTCTCGGAATGGTCGAGACATAAAGATTGATATATTGGAAGCCTATGTTTGGAGTTCGGAATGGTTCCGGACGAAAACGGGAATTTACCGGAAAACCGGGAGGTTACCGGAACCCCCCGGGAGGTAAATGGGCCTCGGTGGGCCTTGAGGGAGAAGAGGAGGGGCCGGCCAGAGGTGGTGGCGCGCCTCTCCCCCCAGTCCGAATAGGACAGGAGGGGGCGGCGCCCCCTTTCCTCTTCCCCTCCCCCAAACCTAGTCCAACTAGGAAAAAGGGGGGAGTCCTACTCCCGGTAGGAGTAGGACTCCTCCCGGCGCGCCTCCTCTAGGGCCGGCCGGCCTCCCCCCTCCCTCCTTTATATACGGGGCAGGGGGCACCTTGAGACACACAAGTTGATCGTGAGATCGTTCCTTAGCCGTGTCGGTGCCCCCTCCACCATATTCCACCTCGGTTATACCGTCATGAAGCTTAGGCGAAGCCCCGCGCGTGAAACATCAAGATCGCCACCACGCCGTCAGGCCGACGGAACTCTCCCTCGACACTCGGCTGGATCGAGTACGAGGGACGCCATCGAGCTGTACGTGTCAAAGAACTCGGGGCGCCGAGTAACGGCGCCGGATCGGTCGGATCGCGAGGAGAACGTCGACTACTTCCTCTACGCCAGATCGCTTCGCCGGGTCTCACGAGGGTACGTAGACAACACTCTCCCCTCTCGTTGCTATACATCACCATGATCTTGCGTGTGCGTAGGAAAATTTTGAAATTACTACGCTCCCCAACAAAGGGCATCCGAGCCTAGGTTTTTATGGTTTGATGTTTTGCACGAGTAGAACACAAGTGAGTTGTGGGCGATACAAGTCATACTACCTACCAAAGATGTCATACTTTGGTTCAGCGGTATTGTGAGATGAAGCGCCTGACCGACATTACGCAGACGCTTACGCGAGACTGGTTTCACCGCCACGAGCACTCGTTGCTTAAAGGTGACCGGTGGGTGTCTGTCTCTCTCACTTTAGTTGAACTGAGTGTGGCTACGCCCGTCCTTGAGAAGGTTAAACGGAGTCTATTTGACTAAGTATCGCTGTGGTTTTGATGCGTGGGTGAGACTGGTTCTTGCTTAAGCCCGTAGCAGCCACGTAAAATTTGCAACAACAAAGTAGAGGACGCCTAACTTGTTTTTGCAGGGCATGTTGTGATGTGATATGGTCAAGACATGATGCTATATTTTATTGTATGAGATGATCATGTTTTGTAACCGGTTATCGGCAATGGCTGGAGCCATATAGTTGTCGCTTATTGTATGCAATGCAATCGCTTCTGTAATGCTTTACTTTATCACTAAGCGGTAGCGATAGTCGAGAAGCATAAGTTTGGCGAGACGACAACGATGCTACGATGGAGATCAAGGTGTCGCGCCGGTGACGATGGTGATCATGGTGGTGCCGCAAGATGGGGATCGTGAAGCACAAGATGATGATGACCATATCATATCACTTATATTGATTTGCATGTGATGTTTATCCTTTTATGCATCTTATCTTGCTTTGATTGACGGTAGCATTATAAGATGATCTCTCACTAAATTATCAAGAAGTGTTCTCCCGAGTATGCACCGCTGCCAAAGTTCGTCGTGCCCGGACACCACGTGATGATCGGGTGTGATAAGCTCTCGTCCATCTACAACGGGTGCAAGCCAGTTTTTGCACACGCAGAATACTCGGGTTATACTTGACGAGCCTAGCATATGCAGATATGGCCTCGAACACGGAGACCAAAAGGTCGAGCGTGAATCATATAGTAGATATGATCAACATAAGATGTTCACCATTGAAAACTACTCCATTTCACGTGATGATCGGTTATGGTTTAGTTGATTTGGATCACGTGATCACTTGGATGACTAGAGAGATGTCTTTCTAAGTGGGAGTTCTTAAGTAATATGATTAATTGAACTTAAATTTATCATGAACTTAGTACCGATAGTGTCTTGCTTGTTTATGTTTGATTGTAGATAGATGGCTCGTCTTTGTTGTTCCGTTGAATTTTAATGCTCCTTGAGAAAGCAAAGTTGAAAGATGATGGTAGCAATTACACGGATCGGGTCCGTAACTCGAGGATTATCCTCATTGCTGCACGTAAGAGCTACGCCCCGATGCACCGCTAGGTGACAGCCTCTTCTTTGAAGCAACGCCAGATGTTATGAACGTCTGGCGAGCAAAGCGATGACTACTCTATAGTTCAGCATGTGCCATGCTTTACGGCTTAGAACCGGGACTTCAACGACGTTTTGAACGTCATGGAGCATATGAGATGTTCCAGAGTTGAAGTTAATATTCCAACAGTAATGCCCGGATTGAGAGATATGAAGTCTCCAATAAGTTCTATAGCTGCAAGATGGAGGAGAACAGTTACATTAGTGAGCATATACTCGTAATGTCCGGGTACTACAATCACTTGACACAATTGGGAGTTAATCTTCCGGATGATTGTGTCATTGATGAATTCTCCAATCACCGCCACCAAGCTACAAAGGCTTCGTGATGAACTATAATATGCAAGGGTTAGTAAAGACTATGCTCGAGCTCTTCGCAATGCTAAAGGCTGCGGAGGTAGAAATCAAGAAGGAGCATCAAGTGTTGATGGTCAATAAGACCACTAGTTTCAAAAAGAAAGGCAAAGGGAAGAAGAAGGAATCTCAAGAAGAACAACAAGCAAGTTGTCGCTCAGAGAAGAAACCCAAGTCCGGCCCTAAACCTGAAATCGAGTGCTTCTACCGCAAGCGATCGTCATTTGAAGCGGAACTGCCCCAAGTATTTGGCGGATAAGAAGGATGGCAAGGTGAACAAAGGTATATGTGATATACATGTTATTGATGTGTACCTTACTAGAGCTCGCAGAGCACTGGTATTTGATATCTTGGTTACATTGCTAATATTTGCAACTCAAACAGGACTACGGATTGCTTAACACCGCAAAGGACGAGGTGACGATCGCGTGGGAAATGGTTCCAAAGTCGATGTGATCGCGGTCGGCACGCTACCTCTACATCTACCTTCGGATTAGTTTTAGACCTAAATAATTGTTATTTGGTGCCTCGTTGAGCATGAACATTATATCTGGATCTTGTTTGATGCGAGACGGTTATTCATTTAAATCAGAGAATAATGGTTGTTCTATTTATATGAGTAATATCTTTTATGGTCATGCACCCTTGAGGAGTGGTCTATTTCTTATGAATCTCGATAGTAGTGATACACATATTCATAATGTTGAAACCAAAAGATGCAGAGTTGATAATGAAAGTGCAACTTATTTGTGGCACCGCCGCTTAGGTCATATCGGTGTAAAGCGCATGAAGAAACTCCATGCCGATGGACTTTTGGAGTCACTTGATTATGAATCACTTGGCACTTATGAACCGTGCCTCATGGGCAAGATGACTAGAACACCGTTCTCGGTACTATGGAGAGAGCAACAGATTTGTTGGAAATCATACATACGATGTATGTGGTCCGATGAATGTTGAGGCTCGTGGCGGATATCGTTATTTTCTCACCTTCACAGATGACTTAAGCAGATATGGGTATATCTACTTAATGAAACATAAGTCCAAACGTTTGAAAAGTTCAAAGAATTTCAGAGTGAAGTTGAAAATCATCGTAACAAGAAAATTAAGTTTCTACGATCCGATCGTGGAGGTGAATATTTGAGTTACGAGTTTGGTCTACATTTGAAACAATGCGGAATAGTTTCGCAACTCACGCCACCCGAACACCACAACAGTAATGGTGTGTCCGAACGTCAGAATCGTGCTTTACTAGATATGGTGCGATCTATGATGTCTCTTACAGATTTACCGCTATCGCTTTGGGGTTATGCTCTAGAGACGGCCGCATTCACACCGAATAGAACACCGTCGAAATCCGCTGAGACGACACCTTATGAACTGTGGTTTAGCAAGAAACCAAAGTTGTCGTTTCTTAAAGTTTGGGGATGCGATGCTTATGTGAAAAAGCTTCAACCCGATAAGCTCGAACCCAAATCGAGAAATGTGTCTTCATAGGATACCCAAAGGAAACAGTTGGGTACACCTTCTATCACAGATCCGAAGGCAAGACATTCGTTGCTAAGAATGGATCCTTTCTAGAGAAGGAGTTTCTCTCGAAAGAAGTGAGTGGGAGGAAAGTGGAACTTGATGAGGTAATAGTACCTTCTCCCTTACTTGAAAGTAGTTCGTCGCAGAAACCGGTTTCTGAGACACCTACACCGAGTAGTGAGGAAGTTGATGATGTTGATCATGAAACTTCAGATCAAGTTACTTCAGAACCTCGTAGATCAACGAGTAAGATCCGCACTGAGTGGTACGGTAATCCTGTTCGAAGTCATGCTACTAGATCATGATGAACCTACGAACTATGAAGAAGCGATGGTGAGCCCAGATTCCATAAAATGGCTTGAGGCCATGAAATCGAGATGGGATCCATGTATGAAAACAAAGTGTGGACTTTGGTTGACTTGCCCGAGGGTAGGCAAGCAATAGAAAACAAGTGGATCTTCAAGAAGAAGACCGACGACGGTAATGTTATCGTTTATAAAGCTCGACTTGTCGCAAAAGGTTTTCGACAAGTTCAAGGGATTGACTACGATGAGACCTTCTCACCGTAGCGATGCTTAAGTCCGTCCGAATCATGTTAGCAATTGCCGCATTTTATGATTATGAAATTTGGCAAATGGATGTAAAGACGCATTCTGAATGGATTTACGGAAGAAGAGTTGTATATGATACAACCGAAGGTTTTATCGATCCAAAGGAGCTAACAAAGTGTGCAAGCTCCAAATGATCCATATATGGACTGGTGCAAGCATCTCGAGTTGGAATAAACGCTTTGATAGTGTGATCAAAGCATTTGGGTTTATCTGCACTTTTGGAGAAGCTCAGATTTACAAGAAAGTGAGTGGGAGCTCTGTAGCATTTCTGATATTATATGTGGATGACATATTGCTGATCGGAAATGATATGGAATTTCTGGATAGCATAAAGGGATACTTGAATAAGAGTTTTTCAATGAAAGACCTCGGTGAAGCTGCTTACATATTGGGCATTAAGATCTATAGAGATAGATCAAGACGCTTAATTGGACTTTCACAAAGCACATACCTTGACAAAATTTTGAAGAAGTTCAAAATGGATCAAGCAAAGAAAGGGTTCTTGCTCGTGTTACAAGGTGTGAAGTTGAGTCGACTCAATGCCCGACCACCGCAGAAGATAGAGAGAAAATGAAAGATGTTCCTATGCTTCAGCCATAGGCTCTATCATGTATGCAATGCTGTGTACCGCACTGATGTGTGCCTTGCTATAAGTCTAGCAGGAGGTACCAAAGTAATCCAGAGTGGATCATCGACAGCGGTCAAGAACATCCCAAATACGAAAAGGATGAAGGATATGTTTCTCAGATATGGAGGTGACAAAGAGCTCATCGTAAACGGTTACGTTGATGCAAGCTTTGACACCGATCCGACGATTCTAAATCGCAGACGGATACGTATTTACACTAAACGGAGGAGCTGTCGGTTGGTGCGAGTTCTAAACAAAGCGTCGAAGCGGGATCTACATGTGAGGCGGAATACATAGCAGCTTCGAAGCAGCTAATGAAGGAGTCGGATGAAGGAGTTCATATCCGATCTAGGTGTCATACCTAGTGCATCGGGTCCAATGAAAATCTTCGTGACAATATGGAGCAATTGCCTTAGCAAAGGAATCCAGATTTCACAAGAGGACCAAGCACATCAAGAGACGCTTCAATTCCATCCGGACTTAGTCCAGATGGAGACATAGAGATTTGCAAGATACATACGGATCTGAATGTTGCGCACCGTTGACTAAGCCTCTTCCACGAGCAAAACATGATCAGCACCAAGACTCCATGGGTGTTAGAATCATTACTGTGTAATCTAGATTATTGACTCTAGTGCAAGTGGGAGACTGAAGGAAATATGCCCTAGAGGCAATAATAAAGTTATTATTTATTTCCTTATTTCATGATAAATGTTTATCATTCATGCTAGAATTGTATTAACCGGAAACATGATACATGTGTGAATGCATAGACAAACAACATGTCACTAGTATGCCTCTACTAGACTAGCTTGTTAATCAAAGATGGTTATGTTTCCTAACCATGAACAAGGAGTTGTTATTTGATTAACAAGGTCACATCATTAGTAGAATGATCTGATTGACATGACCCATTCCCTTAGCTTAGCACACGATCGTTTAGTATGTTGCTACTGCTTTTATCCATGACTTATACATGTTCCTGTAACTATGAGATTATGCAACTCCGCTTACGGAGGAACACTTTGGTGCTACCAAACGTCACAACGTAACTGGGTGATTATAAAGGAGTACTACAGGTGTCTCCAAAGGTAGATGTTGGGTTGGCGTATTTCGAGATTAGGTTTTGTCACTCCGATTGTCGGAGAGGTATCTCTGGGCCCTCTCGGTAATGCACATCACTTAAGCCTTGCAAGCACTACAACTAATGAGTTAGTTGTGAGATGATGTATTACGAACGAGTAAAGAGACTTGCGATAACGAGATTGAACTAGGTATTGGATACCGACGATCGAATCTCGTGCAAGTAACATACCGGTGACAAAGGAACAACGTATGTTGTTATGCGGTCCGACCGACAAAGATCTTCGTAGAATATGTAGGAACCAATATGGGCATCCAGGTCCCGCTGTTGGTTATTGACCGTGAATAGTTCTAGGTCATGTCTACATTGTTCTCGAACCGTAGGGTCCGCACGCTTAAGGTTACGATGATGCTTATTATGAGTTTATGTATTTTGATGTACCAAGGAGTTCGAGTCCCGGATGTGATCACGGACATGACGAGGAGTCTCGGAATGGTCGAGACATAAAGATTGATATATTGGAAGCCTATGTTTGGAGTTCGAATGGTTCCGACGAAAACGGAATTTACCGGAAACCGGAGGTTACCGAACCCCGGGAGGTAAATGGGCCTCGGTGGGCCTTGAGGGAGAAGAGGAGGGCGGCCAGGAGGTGGCGCGCGCCTCTCCCCCAGTCCGAATAGGACAGGAGGGGGCGCCCTTTCCTCTTCCCCTCCCCAAACCTAGTCCAACTAGGAAGGGGGAGTCCTACTCCCTGGGAGTAGGACTCCTCCCGCCGCCTCCTCTAGGGCCGGCCGGCCTCCCCTCCCTCCTTTATATACGGGGCAGGGGGGCACCTTGAGACACACAAGTTGATCGTGAGATCGTTCCTTAGCCGTGTGCGGTGCCCCCCTCCACCATATTCCACCTCGGTTATACCGTCGCGAAGCTTAGGCGAAGCCTCGCGCGTGAAACATCAAGATCGTCACCACGCCGTCGTCTTGACGAACTCTCCCTCGACACTCGGCTGGATCGAGTACGAGGGACGCCATCGAGCTGTCGTGTGTCAAAGAACTCGGGGGCGCCGGAGTAACGGCGCCGGGATCGGTCGGATCGCGAGGAGAACGTACGACTACTTCCTCTACGTTGTGATCGCTTCCGCTTCGGGTCTACGAGGGTACGTAGACAACACTCTCCCCTCTCGTTGCTATACATCACCATGATCTTGCGTGTGCGTAGGAAAATTTTGAAATTACTACGTTCCCCAACAACCCCAACCTCATTTTCCTCTGTCGATTAGAAATTTTTGGGTTGTTTATATATAAAAGTGGCTATTGATTAGCATGAATTGGGCATAGATCTGTCCCCAGCCTCATTTTCCATAGGGTTATACATGGCTGGTGATTGGTATTTAGGCTGAGATGTGTGTCATCTGTCCCTTCATGAAAAATGTCTGCAGTTTTTTTATGTAAATAGGTCCAGCACCATTGTTATATTCCTTTGTTGGAGTGTAATGGAGTAATATGGATAATATGTATTTGTAGCTTTATCTAATATGTGAACTCTAAGATGTATTGTGCATCTCTCATGCAACTTGAGATGCAACATACCAAACAAAATCTAAGCTGAGCCTGGCCCATATCATGCAGTACACCAAACACGCATCTCAACTCTTTTTTGCATCAGCTCAACCAGGCTAGCCCCAGCCAAGCTCCTTCATGCAATGCATCCCAGATGCACCCAGGGAACCAAAGTAAATCAACAGGAAGGTGTTTGTAACTTGATGTGGTTACTCCAGCTTGGTAACGTGGTAAATATTTTTTCTGGTGATGATCAAACATTAAGGTAATGCTGATCACCAAAAAGCAGGCTAAGAGAAGGAGTTTAGATGAGGGTTGCTGTAGAAAGTGCCATAATGGCCAGAAATGGTGATTTGGATGATGCACTCACATGGAGTATCAACTTAAGCTCAATTTGGACAATGCATAGTTATTTGATCATATGAAGATGTTGCGAAAGGTTTCATACCATTTGGATAAACCAAAATGGTACTTCCTTCACAAACATTTCCACTTACCAGAAACTTGCAAAAAATCTAGAGGAATAACGGCTTGATGAACTATGCCCAAAATGGGTGGAGGTAGGTTATATTGATAATATAAGGCCTAGAAAAATGTGCAACCACAATGGAGCAAGATAAAATATACTTGCTTCACAGACTGAAATTTTGGATAGAAACTAAGATTTGAAGTTGTACTCACATGGAGGCATGACATGAGCTCAACTTTGGTGGAGGGCTATGATATGATGATATTAAGGATCTTGAAAAATGGCAACTCATTTGGATGTGCCTAGCTTGTACCTCCTTCACAAGGTTTCGTTCTGGATAGAAACTTTGGAAAATCATAATTAAATAATTACTAGGCAAATGAGGTTGCATTTTGGCATGTGGCAATTATATGGACATGAAAATATGTCCAAGGAGTTTGAGGTCGATTGGTCAAAGGAAAATAGCACTTGCTTCACAATGTGCCATTCAGGGCAGAATAGGAAATGAATTATTTGAGCATGATGATAAAAATGACAAATGAAATATTTTGCCATATTTGAGAAGATATGACCCACAATTTATGAGAATTATTTGGGAATTTTAGGAGTGATGGAAATATAGGCTGCTTCACAACCTAGGGCAATTTGAGTTATTCCTTTAATAGAAAAGGAATATTTCCAATAAAAAGAATATTGGGATTTGGGCTAGGATGAAAATGACAGGGTCTAGGGAAGGATTTGGGAATCACAAGCCACTCTGGAAACAAAGAAGAGGGCATCTTCTTCAGTTTGCAGACCACAAAGCCACGGAAAAAGAGAACTCAAGCAAAAACCTCAGAAAAACAAAAGAAAAAGAAAGGGCCAAAAATCAGGTTGTCACAACGCCCGGCCACTGTTTTAGGGGTTTTTTTACCGAGAAAATGCGTAGAATGTCAAAACACAATAAAAATTTGCATGCATGCTTGCCATGGTCATTAGAGTGTGAAAAAATTGTGCCCATTTCATGCTTGTGAAAAAAATGCATCACAGCAGCCCATTCCTCCTTAACCGAAACCCACCGGTTATACATGATATACGTGTGGATATTCATGAAATCTACCCAAATTTTTCCATCAAGTGTGCATGCCCATCCCGATGGCCCACGTAAAATTTGAACGCTTTCGGACACCGAACGCACGTTGTGTCACGCTCGGACACTATTTTAGGGTTTTTCCATCGAGAAAATGCATAGAATGTCGAAACACAATAAAAATTGACATGCATGCTTTCCATGGTCATTAGAGAGTGTGAAAAAAATTGAGCCCATTTCATCCTTGTGAAAAAAATGCATCACAATGGCTCATTCCCCCCTAACCTATACCCATCGGTTGTACATGATGTACGCGTGGACATTCATGATATCTACCCAAATTTTCCCAGCATGGGTGAATTCCCATCCCGGTGGCCCATGCAAAATTTGAACGCTTTTGGACACCGAACGCACGTTGCGTCACGCCCGACCACTTTTTTAGGGTTTTTTCACCGAGAATATGCTAGGAAATGCATAGTGTCAAAACACAATAAAAATTGGCATGCAAGCTTTATTACATATCGAGCACTTAAGGACCAATCTGGATAGCGATTACAGCAGCACGCGTTGATGATGCTCAGTGTTGGTGGTTCAGTTCAGGCATATGCAAAGAGAAATGGAATCACCAGACTGAAGATTCCCCAGGGAACTATGTGCAGCCAACTCGATGCTGCCTAAAATTAGACACATATGTGTGTATTATACCAGTTTCAACATGTGATCAAATAAGATGGCAAACAAATTAAAAATTAAGAGAAAATCTAAAGTTGCAAGATAAAACAGAATACCTCAGGAAGTGCATGTGGAATAATTTTGCTGGCAATTAATCAAAGACATCAGTACCATCCAAAAAGAGTTGATTACTGCATCCGAGCTCTGAATATAATTATTGCCTGTATATATGTAGCACTGCCGGTTCCCCACTTTCACAAATAGGCGATGTTCAAAAAAATCGAACTGTCGAAACTACTTTCACGCTGTACTTCTATTACTTCTATTTTATCATGTCATGTGCCTGTTGAGATATATTGAGTTGACCCTTTTATTTTACTTAAGACTTCTTTTTTCAACATTCTATAGTTAACACAAAATCCAATATCAGAGTAAGCATTATAGTAATACATGCCCTATGGTAGCATATAATTAACGAGCGATTCAACTCTGTTGCTTCAGCCATTACAACAAAATATGCAGATTTTAGAACATGTAGAAAAAATGGGGAGAGCTGCTATTGTCACATGCACTGCTCAAAGTAAATTGGTCATCTGAACCTCCATGGGCAGTGCGCACCATAATTCAGAAAAATGGGAGCACAATAGCATGCAAAGGCAGGAGATTATCCTCCTGTAATCAATTATGTAAACTAATTCAGTGTTGACGACGATCTGTTGGCGAGCTCCTTGTCAGCATTGGTGAACCTAGAGTTAAATGCCTGCAGCTCCTCAAATTGGCGCGCTCTTAACTATCAGAAGGGTCACACAAAATTATTTTGTTGGTATAACTGAAACAAGTAGCAATCCAGTATTTGTTCAGTCAATAATAGAAAACATGAAAAAGACATTCAAACACAAGTTTATGGAGACACAGAAATATATAAATACCTCAAAACGGCCTCCTGGATTTTCCTTATCACCCTGAAGAAGAGGAGCTAGAAAGTCGAGTATAAAAAAAGCAAAGACATCGATTTTAAACTGTTAAGAAAAACTGGGTAAATACCTCGCCTCGGAGCGTGGGAACCGCACGATGGACCACGTACTGCGCGTCTACGACGCCGATTTGCTCTTCAGGATCCTGCCAGATTCAAATGAGAAAAATTCACATGTACAACACAATGTTGCTAGGTACTCCTATATGTACACATGATGTATTTTCCGACCCTGTTTGCTCAATAACTAGACAACGCTTACATTGACACATCTCCAGAAATAGGAGTCGATAGGCCATCCATGGACAATGTCATTCTGCAGCCAAACACATTGTCCTTCCTTTCAGATCAGACAAGCCAAAAAAATTAATCATGTACACCAATCATACATACCTGGATCATGTGCCACACGCATCTCCACGCATCCCTCGAGAAGACCGGCGCCATCATCTCCACGAACCTGCATCCATGCTTGAATCTTCAGTCTCAAAATGGAAAATCGCAAACAAAAATGACACTGGAGTGAAAGAATTCAGTTAGTTACGCGCTGCAGGGCCGCTTGTGCGGGTTAGGATCCTCTGCAGTACTGTACGATGTTGTACAGTCACTGCCATGTGGGACCTGGCCCCACATGTCATCCACACTACAGCATCATACGGTACTGCAGAGGATCTCAACCCCGCTTGTGCACGTCCCAGCAATGCTCACCCCCTGCATCTATCCTGTTCATCCATGGCATGGCAGTGGCAGAAAACCCAAATTCAGACTGTGCTGAGCGTACGGTTCCGCGGCGAAGTTGTCGACACCAAGGTCCTCGTCCCACACGAACACGTAGCCACAGGGTGCAGAAACCTCTTGGCAAACCACCTTCATCAGCCATCATTATGTTTTTCAGGTAAATGTCTGGAGATTGTCAGAGGACTGAAGTTTCCAACTGAACTCGGCTGAAACGGAAGCTAAGTTTGAGCACATTTGACAAATGCGTGTGAATCCTATTTGAATTTGGCTCGAAATCATGTGCCACCGGGAAGAAGCGGACCGTACGTTGATGGCGACTTGCCTCCGTCCGCGTGACGGCGGTTGTTGTGGAGCTGCTTCGGGCGCCCTCCTCCACGTCCTCGATCGTCCTCCCTGCAGGCCACCTCCACGGATCCGGATTGAGAAGAGAAAGGGGCAGGTCGAGAGAGAGATTTCTGGGAGAGGTCGCGTGCGTCGAGGGAGAATCAAGGGGTGGGCGTGGGGGCGATCTTTCTTCTCCGGAGGAGCAGGGCAGTCCTTTCGCCTTGTACCTAATCCGTCGCGGACAGCGCCATGGACCGCCACTTCCGCCGGCGACGCTTATTGGATTTGAATTGATTGATGACGGACTCCATGCGCGACGCGTATGTATATATATAAGCATGCACGACGCCAGGATCTAGCACTAGATCACCATGTCGACCACCGGCGACGTGGAGGTGGAAATGCACGAGGAAGACCGGGAAGGCGGCGGCAGTAACCCGGGGAGGTGCGCGGCGTGCAAGTACCTGCGCCGGCGGTGCGCCCACGACTGCGCGCTCGCCCCCTACTTCCCGGCGTCGCAGCCCCACCGCTACGCCGCCGTCCACCGGGTCTTCGGCGCCAGCAACGTCGCCAGGTTGCTCCAGGTACGTGACCTCTGGTAATCGATCGATCATTCCGGCCGGCATTGACAAACCGTCAGCCAGTTGGTGCTTGCATGGCTCGATATTTGAATTGGGTTGCCACTTGCAGAGCTTGCCGGTGGAAGAGAGAGCTGAGGCGGCGGAGGCGATGGCGAAGGAGGCGCAGTGGCGGGTGGAGGACCCGGTGTACGGATGCGCCGGGATCATCAGCCAGCTGCAGGAGGAGATTGAGGCCACGCAGTGCGAGCTCGCCAGGACGCGGGCGCAGCTCGCCATCGTCCCCGCGCGCGGTGCGCAGCTGCAGGGTTCCACGGGTGCTCTTCCGCCACAGCGAGACGACGGCCACCGCGTCGCCGTCACGCAGATGCAAGGCCGAGGGCAGGGAGAGGCGGTGCCGTTGCTTGACACGGACGACGGCCACCGCGTCGCCGTCGAGTAGATGCAGGGGAAGGAAGAGGGGGTGCCGTTGCTTGACCCGGACGACGGCCAGCGCGTCCCCGTGGCGCAGATGCAGGGGCAGGGAGAGGCGGTGACGTTGCTTGACCCGGACGAGTTCCGGAACTCGACGGGCTCTGAGCTCTGACCGGTCAAGCGCGCGCGTACGTGCATCCACGCTGGGGGAACTGCCAGGGCGATCGATGGCAGCATTGGCCTTTTTACCAGTGAAGTTGATAATTGATGAGTGAATAATGTCGTATTGCAATGAGTCTTATTTGAGAGATTTGAAAGGCGTGTGTATTGGTGGCATTGAATAAATGTACAGACATCTGAAACGCGCATGTATTTGGTGACATTGTTTTTCCATATAACCGGCGCGTTTCCACAAGGTCGAAGCTGCATTTCATGAACGGTCTGAAGATGAACTCCAGACACCAATCGTGCCGCCATCGTCATCGTATTCGTATAGAAGGAAAAAAGCAGGATTTGTTATTGAAAAGGAGAGTGACTGACAGACGCGTCAGCATGGGCTTGAGCTTAGGTCCGGCGACAGCAGCTTGGCTAGCAGAGCACGCAAGGTCCAGAAACCAAACCAGCCAAAATGACAGTGCCAAATAATGGATCTATGCACGCTCTCTTCTCCTACCACCAGCAGAGCCAGCAGAGGGAGAACAGAGCAACAAGAAGATGGGACGGAAGTTAACACTGGCAGGACACCAGGTTAACTTCAGCAAAACAAATGCTTTTAGAACCAACAGACATCTTCTTTAGCATTTAGAACCGACTAATAACGCACACGGCAATCCACCTCAAGACAGACATTAACCCACAAAACAAGCACTCCGAACAGTTCAGGAATCACCGTTATGCAACCCGATTACAACCAACACGGATCTTAAGTCGCGACTGGTCCACAATGACAGACGATGAATACTTCTCAAGGCACCCTTTTCCGGGCTTTACTTGGTCTTAACTCCATATATGCAGAGGCATTCATTTTAGATCTACTTCCAATAACTATGCGGATGTGCAGAGCATGGATCATTACGCTTGCCAATCCTTCCTCTCAGACCAATGCGGGATACTGCTTTGCCTGCGCCCGAACACGCCTCTTGTACTCAGCTGGGTCCTGCACATACATACCGAAAAGGTGTGTTACCGACTAGAGGACCATATGCGAACCGGTTTAGGAAGCGTAGTCGACTATACCAGGATACATTAGCTAGACCCTGGATGGACACTGTTGACTAACCTGGATGAAAAGGTGATAACCATCAGTCTGAGCAGGGTCAGCCGGGTTGGGCTGATCAAGCAAGTCCTGAATTCCAACAAGGATTTGCTTCACTGTAATAGCAGGTCTCCAGCCCTGAGAGGTAACAACCAAACGGTAAACCATGCTACCAAATCTGGCACTAAATATAACCTAACAGATGGTTTGCAGGCTTACGCTGTCCTCATTGAGGATTGAAAGGCAGACTGTCCCCGAAGGATAGACATTCGGGTGGAAGAAATTCGTAGGGAACTTGCACTTGGGAGGCTTGCTGGGGTAATCCTCACTGAAATGAAGGGTGAGAGGGAAGTATCCACCTTCCCAATCAGTCTGCACAACAAGAGATGGGAACAGTTAAAGCTGCGCCATGTTATAACAAACATTTAAAACTACCATAAACAGAGAAGTGACAAATTCAGAATATGGCTGTAAGGCTATGGGTGATGACAAACTTGAGAGTGTGCAAGAATTCAATAACACAACATAAGCCCAAGCACTAAGCCACCAACGGCAACAACACAGAAATCAGGTAAGGCAAACAACTTAGATCATTAACAAAGAAGAAACAACATATTTTTACACACTATACTTGCGTCGTACTAAATCATGGACATGTTGATGTTGTCAAGTATTCATTGTTGACGCTAGACACCTCAGATTAGCCTAAATCAGATGGTTGTCACGAGAGAACGAGCAGGTTAACAATAAGTTGGCTAGCAGGAATCCTGGGTTTGAAGATTTTGAACCATATGGTACAGTGACTGGAGATATCCTAAAGCAACTCTACCAGGACACCTATGTACTGACTTGGCTGGGTAGATAACTGAACTTGCACAAAATCGGTGGTGACTCAATTGAAGTTCAGTGTGCAATCAATTTAACTACACCTCAACATCCATTGCAGCAATTAACACTCCTTTTGAAGCATCTATCTATCCTAAACTCCGGGTTGAAAAATTCTGAAAGCATATACAGTAGGGTTATTGCAGGTATGCTAACACTACTTCACAGGGGACCTGATAGTGACTTTAGCTAGGCGAGTCGATGACAAAAGTTGAACAATCCCCTTGCAATTGAGGTTGTGCATACGAATACAGAAAGAATTGAACTCCCAGTCAACCTCTACCTCTAGTTGATGATTGCTCATATCTATACAGTAGTTGCTGGAAGCCTGGAACGAAAACTACTTTTGAAGCATGTACTAACGTTCTCTAATAGTGTACAAGTTTATGGATAAACTAGTAGCAGCTACACACATACTCTGTAGATAGCTACAGTTAGACTAACATTAAAAAGGTAATAATCCTCGGGCATACTAAAAGCATGAAGAAACCACCACAGGCCACCGCACAATGCAAATTGAAGGGTCAAACGAAGTAAATACACACTAATCTGCCAAGAAAACGAAACAAGACCAGAAGGTCTATCCAACATCTAGCATAATATCTGTCTCCAGTTACGGAGTCAGACCACGGCACGGTATAGCCCCAATCAATCAATCCACGGAACGAGATCTGATCAAGCAAGCAAGCTGCGGGTGGGTAGCTAACGGGAAACAACCAAAGCTAAGCACCCCGATCTAGTCCAGGGCCAAACGAGAGGACTACAGAAGGGGCTACGCACGCCGCTGTCACTCTATCAACCAGTCACTCGGGCGTGAGCGGGGCGGGGGCGGAGGCGGAGGCGGGGGTGGAGCTTATTACCCCTTGCTTGCCGGGGATGGTGCAGTGCCAGACCATGAGGTTGACCGTGCCGTCGCCCAGCGTCTCCGGCTTGGCGACGAAGCCCTGCGAGAACCAAAACCAAACAGATCAGGAACAGCGCGACATCGCCGATCGAAAACAGCAGGTTAGGTGAGGCGAGGCGGGGAGCGAAATCGAGAGGGAGGGGAGGGAGGGGGGCGTACGTGGGGGTGGTTCTTCCGCCAGGCCTTGCGCTCCTCGGCGAGGCGGCCGCGCGCGATCCCCCCGGAAGACATGGCGTCGGCGGCGGCGGCGGCGGCGGACTCCGGCTGGTAGGTGGGGTGGAGCCGACGATTTGGGGGCGGAGAGAGCGCTGAAGTCAAGCGTGACGGACGGATGCGGTCGGTCGTCCCCGTATTTATTTCCCTCTGCGTCATCGGGCGGGCCCGGCCCGTCAGCGGCCGCGTGGGCGAGGCGGCGTGGGCCGTCACGCTGCGCGGCGGGGCCCGCGCCGATTCGTTGCCGTCGGTTGTACGCTTCGAATTTTATTTTATTTTTTTCTTTTTCTTTTCGGGGCATCGGATGCGCGACGGCCGACGGCGACGGGTGCGGCCGGTCGCGGCGCCGGGGGTCAACGTTGGTGGGGCGGAGTGCGGTACAGCTGGGCGAGATGGGAACCCGGGCCCGGCCACGGCCCGACGGGAAAGAAAGAAAAGACCGGGAGGGGATGAGATCGGCGGGCCTCGGTTTTCGCGAACGGGCCCCCACCGCTGGGAATGGGATTCTGCTCCCCCTCGGTTCGTGCGCGCAGCGGGGAGGACGAGGAAGCGAAATTGAAATCGAGCTCTCCGCGCGTCAGGCATCTCAAACTGAAAATATCCTGTGATCGTATTCGTACCGCTGGCTATACGGTATTTGTTGTGCTGTTCTACCGAAGATTGCCAATGTCACAGCCTCGTCCTTTTTTATGTCCCTAGTTAAATGTCCGTGCGTTGCTACGGACAACAGTGCAAAGTGTGTGCATTCATTATTCTACTTTGTTTGCTATGTGCAATAATTCGAAGTCAATGCGAGATATGTGTACATCTGTTATGTTACTTCGTACATAATTTTAGTTTATATTAATTTTACCTCATAGCTATATATGCAAACATATTTCATTTGCTCCCTCCCTCTTGGCTATTACTTGCACCCATCCTGTAAAAATGCCCCACGTAAACAATAAAAATGGTGCATTTCTTGTCCGACCAAGAATGAACACAATTTATCGTGATTGTTCTTGTTCATTTGTAGCTGCCGTATCAAAAAGTGAGTTGTTACCTGGACAATTTCTTGCAAGAACATGATGGTACTATTCTGTTTATTTTCTGGGCACGGTAACGGGCAGTGATGGAGGATGATTTGGAACATAATTACTCCTTGTTTACGGTAACGGACGCCCGAAAATCTGCACAAACGAGGCATCAATCTCTTCGGCTCTATTGCTCTTAACAAGTGTACAAACAAATGCTTTATAAAAAAATCTACATAGTAAAGAGATCTCTCAGAGAAGGGAGTGTACGAGTAGCAAAGCATTCTGATTCACATCCAGCACAATCAAGAAATCAACAAAGAGCAAAAACATATGTCCAGGAGTCGCGGACAATGGCGATCTGGTCACACACATGATTAATCTTCCTCTGAACCGGGTGAGGGACTGTAGTACGAACAATGGGGATTGAGATCGATCGATGATGTAGAGACAATGCGATAGCCAGGAGTTGCAGACAATGAAGGACTTGATGACGATGGCCGCTCTCCATGTGTACAATGTACACTGTTGTGAGTTTCACTGCCACGTCCTGCAGCTCGCAATCATGCCTCCCCGTGCTCTCTCCTCGTCATTGCATAATTACACCGTCCTAGCTTGTTCCTTGAACGGCCATACGGCGCCCCGGGGGCGCCAACTAAGCCAGAGCTGCAAGATGTGCGGGATTCACGGGGTGTGGCGAGCGTGATAGGCACAAGAGCCAAGAAACTCGATCGTGGGTTTGATGGTGGTAGAATGAAGATTGACCAGGCGACTGTCATGGTAAATTATCTTTGGTTCTCAAGTAGGTAGGCACACATGGAAGGCAGGAAAGGCCACGTGATTGATGGAATCAATCTCAGTCATTCCGTATGGAATGTGTGATTAATGCGAGATATGGAGGGAGCGAAAACTTTGGTAGTGGAGAAACATAAATGGAAGGAGGTGAGGAACGGAAGGACAGATTTATTAGGTGCTACGGATGATTTTCATGGACATAATTTGGAGCCAAAATTAGGGCAGTTTTCATGAACGATTTATTAGGTGCCAAAAATCGGAAACAAATCGGTGGACGTGGAGTTATGAAGGGTGGGGAGGCCCGGACGAAAACAACGACGTAAGAGGGGAAACGGAACCTTATGTTTCTTTTAGGTAGTAGAGATAACTAGGTTATACTAGTTGTCACTCTTCAAAAAAAGTTATATCGGTCAGAAAAATAGAACGGCTTATTATCATCTGACCTTTTTTCTAACCGTACACCCGTAGGCATATGCTACTTGTATTTGTATGAGTCGGAAAACGTTACAGCCATACAATTAGGTATATGCACAAATACGAAAACACAAGAAAGGTACATGTAGTCTATAGCTGGCTCCGCCATACTCCGCATAAGATTGGAAACAATAAGGGCCTCTTTAATTCGCGGGATTTTGAAAATGTAGGAATAAAAAAATATAGGATTGGAGTGTCATGCCCACTTGAATCCTATAGGATTAGCAAAGAGTGTTTGATTTCACATGAAAAGTAAAGGAATTGTAAAAAGAGGTTGCAGTGGATGATAGATTTCCTATTAAATGTAGTACACAAGATTCCAAAGGAAAAATTCCTATAGGATTTAATCCTATGAATCAAAGGACATATTCCAAAGGATTTCAATCCTTCAAAGATCCTATTGAATTCTTTTGAATCAAAGGAGCCCTAAAATTTGCAAAATCGTCCTTGTGATGGAGTCAAATCCAGCAGTTCCCGGGTAGGGGTCTCGAATTGATAGCCTTGGTGCGATGGTAAAAAAGACACGCGGAATTTTTATAAGGTTCGGGTTCTCTCGAAAAGATGATACCATGCATTCTGCTTTGATTGTATTGATTTGAGGGAGTACAGATTGATCTATTGCGAGATGGTTGTGTGTAATCTACGAGCCCTCGCCATCAGCTTATATAGATACCCAAGCTGTCTAGGATTTACACATAGGTTGGTTACATCTATGGTAATCGTGGGGTAGACGGTCTCTAAGAGCATCTACAGCCAGGCACCCTAAACATGTCTTAAACGCCTGCGCGGACTGACTGGTCACGAACAATCGACCCAACTAAGCGCCTCAAACGGGCCCCAAACGTCCGGACTGACTGGCACCCCTCATATTCAGCCCAAATATGGAGCGGTCCGGGCGCGCCCACCACGTCGGCTTGACCCAACCTGGCCCACGCCTGTCCCACAAATATCGCCGTCCGAAAAACCCTAGACCGTAGTCAATCCAAACTCCACTTAACTCCCCGCTCCGTCCACTCCACTTTTGATCCCCTCCAAACGCATCCGATGGCCAGCAACCGAAGCAGCGCTGCCTCCGGTGGGGACTCCGGCTCCGATGACGATTGGTCTAGCCTGCTGCGACGAAGCAGACCCCGACGATGTGGAGGAGGTCGCCCTCCGCATCGCATTGAGGCGTTCGGTCATCGACCAAGGCGGATCCGACAGTAGCGGATCCACTTCGTCAGCGCCCATCGATGCCATGTCGACGACGTCGCTGGCCCTTCCCGCCTGACGCGCATCTCCAGCCACTCTGCTCTGCTCCTCCAGGTACGTTGCCTACCACTAGCACCCTCTGCCCCGGAGGTGGTGCCCGGCCACCGCTGGGTCCTCGTGCCCGCGTTGGGGCCGGCGCGCGCTCGGACACCCGAGTCGGAGGCACGAGAAACCCGCGCACGAGCGGCAGCAGGCGAGGGAGAGGGTAGCGGCGTCCAAGTCGATGTCCGCGCGCCGTCCGCTCATGAGCACACTGGTCGATCCTAAGGCATGCTCCTCACGGCTGTCCTCTGCCGCTCGCTCACGACGGCGGAGACGGATGCGCGGCGCCTCCATCGCAAGAATGCCAAGGTGCTCCGACTCGTCATCGAGTTCTCGGAGCGCGAGGCAACAAAGGAAGCAGCTGCGAAGGCGAAGGCGGCCCGCCATGAGAAGGAGCAGGACCGCCTGCTCCGCAGGCTATCGGGCATGAGGTGCGGCTCCTACTCGGATATGACGGACGACTCCACCTCCAGCTCTGACGACTACGCGTCTCCGTATGCCAACACCTACACGGAGGAGGGACACAGCCGCGCCGAGGATGGAAGGGGAAGGGGCCGGCAAGGAAATGGTGATTTCCTCCGCCCTTCCTCGT
The DNA here is from genome assembly GCA_021437245.1 of Aegilops speltoides. NCBI lineage: Eukaryota > Viridiplantae > Streptophyta > Magnoliopsida > Poales > Poaceae > Aegilops > Aegilops speltoides. The sequence continues at coordinate 481,316,369 of CM038144.1, forward strand.
TCTCTTTATATTTTATCTATGTTTCATAAGTTTGTAGTATGGATTTGCACTGTCCTCCATTGAACTCTAATGAATCATGTTCACTTTGTCCAGCTAATCCGATGAACTGCACATTGATCATGTGTTTTACGTAGCGTTGCATGAATTGCATGGTTTTGAGGTTTCGGATATGAGGGACGCAAGTGTGGAAGACAAAATATAGGGCATGCCCAGTCAATGCCCATGGATGCGACCGGGCGCGTCCGCGGATGTTTGAGGGGTCGAATTTGCCCATCGCAGATGTAGATGCTCTAAGTCTTGAAGTATGCTCCAAGTCTTCGAAAACATCTCATCTTGGCGTCGTGGGCTTTAACGGATGTGGCCCACCAAAAAATTATCATGGGAGTCCTTGGCCCAGCCCTCCTGGTTGGGAGACGATGTGGTGAGTTCCCCCTACACTACACCATGGCAAAAGTTTAGGGCAGTCAACAGCTGGGAAAGTTAAGGATTCAGGTCGATTTACTGTCAGTAAAGTTTTAACTGTCGGCCAAAAATATATGAGTCAAATTATCTGCCAGGAATTATACATTAATGAAGGCAATGTATCTACTGGCATGTTTACGGTCAGAGTAACTGCCCTGGAATCTAAACAAGGGCAAACATGCACCGGAAACCATGTTGGCGCAGGCTGAAATAGTATTGGCGCGAGCCTGGTGTGGGAAAAATGAAACAACAAAAGTTACTCGAATCGCCTCCGTGCTACGCGGCTCTAATCCTAGTTTTTCCCCATTCCCCCACTTCTTCTCTCACGCAACCCAACAAATGCTAACCCTAGCAGCAACACCGCCGCATTCCCATCCACAATGCCCCGCGCAGCACCGCTACCCCATTACGCAACCACATTGCTGCCCTCCTGGCCTAATGGCCCCGCCGTCGCCACACCCTCCTTTCACATCAGCGCACACGACCCATCCCCTATCTTTGCCGCCCCACCAGAATCCTCCACCCGTGCCACAGCACGCCCCATCCCCGATCTCCACGGCTGCGCCCGCAACCCCCATCCCACGCTGCCACCCATCCCCACCCATGTTGTCGCATCCCGCATCCCCCACCAACGATGTCACCCCATCCCTATCCAGGCCGCCGCAACAAAAACCGCGCGGACACACCTGCAACCTACGACGGCCAAATTTCGTGTTTTGACCCTTTTTGGGTATAAAATCGGGATCTGACCTCAGTTGCAAAAGATTTCGCAATCTGGCCCTTTTTCCTACCGCCAGGGACCATGGCGGTAGGCTTGAATAGGCTACCGCCGTGACCACAGGCGGTAGGGCACTTATCCACGTCAGTCTCACCAAATGGTTGCCGTTTCCTGCCGTCGACCCTACCGCCAGGTCACCCGGTGGTAGGTGGTGCAACCCTACCGCCAATGTCCTTGTCGGTAAGTGTCGAACCGTTATAAGCCCGCGGGGGCTGGCTCATGGGGCCCATCCACGAACCCAGCCCCCATCTTCTTCTCCCCTGCCGCTGCCCGCAAGAACAGAGAGGGGAAGCCCTCTCTCATCCCCTCCACTCCCCCCATCCGATCTTCTTCGTTTGTGAACGGTTTTTGCAGATCGAGATGGCTCCGAAACTGAGAAAAGTAAGCTCTCTCAATCCCTCCAATTCATTTTAGTTAAGAAGCTTTCGATTCGACGCATTATTTGGCACAAGATGAACCCTATTTTTATTGTTTTTAGGTTTGTTTAATTAGGAGTAATATGATGTTTGATGTACTTGAATATGATTTATGTGGTGATGTGGTTGAAGTTGACTATGATAGAGCGTATTTTATATAGTTGATGAACCCTAGTTCATGCTAATATTTTTTGAATTATTTATTGATGTTTGATGTGGTTAAATATGTTTAAATATGTTGAATAAGTTGGATTTGTTAACTAGTTTGAAGATGGATCCTATTTGGCACAAGATGAGGTGATGTGGTAACGTGGTTCGAAGATGAATATGTTGGTAATTTTTATATATGTTTTTACAATTGTTGAATATGATTGGTTAATGTTAGTTGAATGGTTGAATATGATTGGTTAATGAGATATGATTGATGTTAGTTGAATGGTTGAATATGATTGGTTAATGTGATATAATGGAATGAAAGGATAGCATAAATAGTTTGAAGATGAACCGTAGTTCATATTCATAGTATTTTTTTACATTTGTTGAGTATGATATGATTGATGTTAGTTGAACGGTTTAATATGATATGATTATATGTTCATAACAAAGTGTTCTTGTTTTAGGAGGCCCCCCATTGGTCCGGCGATCGACACTAATTACACTATGCTTGACCCGGCATTCGAGAACGGTCATCGCGCCCGTTACATCGAGAACGGAGTGGTAAATAGCACTGATCAACGTGTTGCATCACAATTTTGCCTTTTCAAAAGTTTTTTCTAACTATTTTCGTGTGCACATTGACAGATGCTTCCGCCATTACGTATGAGGGGCCACACCAAGGTCAAAGAGATGAACTATGACAACCGCTACGAGCCATATTACAGGAGAGCCGGGCTCTTGGGTTTCGTGCTCCAGTTCAAGCGTACGCCACCGACGCTTGTCCACACGGCTCTCACAGCATTGGTGGACCATTGGCGGCCCGAGACGCACTCTTTCCATCTCCCATGTGGTGAGATGACGGTGACGCTTGAGGACTTCGCCATGATCACGGCCCTACCGATCAAGGGCCATGCTCTCATTGGGCGCGTGGATAGGAAGAACTGGCCGGACAGGGTTACCGCCCTCATCGGCGACTGCCCTCCCATCAAGAGTAACCGAACATCCGGTGTAGCACTAGCATGGCTCCTAGATAACCGGGCCGAATACCCGCAAGATGCGGATCCGAGGACCGTGGAGCAGTATGCAAGGGCCTACCTGTGGTTTCTTGTCACAGAGGTGGTCTTTCCTGACTGCTCGGGGACAACGCCCTATGGATGTACCTGGACTTCCTGGCCGACTGGGATGCAGGGTACAGCTGGGGGTCTGCTGGCCTCGCGTACCTCTACTGTTCGGTAAGACGTCATACATCTCACATATGTGTGTGGTTCTTTAAATTGTGTCATCTGATCATCACTCGTTGTTTGCACCTGGATGACGCAACGCAGAGGACCGAGAAAACATCTGGGATGTGTGGGTGTGTCTGGTTCCTCTCGATTTGGAGTTGGGAGCGGCTACCGGTTGGTCGCCCGGACAAACTGCCACGGACAGAGTGGACGGAGTATGGCGAGGATGGCGACAGTTCTCGATACCCTACCATCGCCTATTCTTGGGATAGGGTTACGGTCTTCTCGGGCAAGGGAAGTGCGATGTACAAGGCCTTCACCAACGAGCTAGACAACCTGACATCTTTTCAGGTATTCCGATGAGCGAGCTAGTTTTTAATGTTTATACTTTCACGGTTGCTAAACAATCTTTATATAGGTTAACTGGTGGCCATACCACGATAGAGCTTGGGGGTTCGAGCTGAACGAGATGTGCGACCGGGACCGCCTTATCTTCCGGTGCATTCTCCCACTGATATGCGTGTACGTCGTCGAATGGCACCTACCACAACGCGTGGCGACACAATTTGGGGTATTGCAACACACACCACCGGCAAGGCCCCACGACACCGGCGGTTACGACCTTCACAAGTATGTGCTGCCATCTCTTTAACGTGATTTCTTTAAGTTCAACGTTCTTATGGTCTTTTGTGTTTTTTTGTTTGTTATGCCCCTATGCAGGAAGAGCAGGCAGTATTCTCAGTCGATATTGGACTGGGCTGACGAGCACAAGTCTTTTGTGACGATGTGGGATGAGAGGACATTCCGCAAAGACGGGGAGAGGTTAGGCATTTGCTGGAATGTGTATGAGAGGCACATGAATTGGTATGACGATGGCATCAAGTTTTGTCTGCATTTGAGGCCACGATGGATGGAAGCGGACATGGCATCACTCCAGGAGGAGGAGGACTCTGAGGATGAAGCATACAAGAGAAACCTCAGAGATATGCAAGGTGATTTCAGGGAGTATGCGCCCCTGATGAACAGAGTGGTAAGTTTTGTTGAAATGCATTCGAGCTAATGATGATGACATGCTCATTCTCGCTGACTTTTTAGTGATCCTTGGATTTGCAGGCCGCAGAGCTAAACAGAAACATTACCGATGGCTCGAATGCGCTAAGTTCTGACCCCGTGGAGGGTGACAACAAGCTGAGGGAAGCGATGAAGGTAACTTTAAGCCTCATAGCATTCTATTGGAGCGAATGCAAATTTGATCCATGCCATGTTCTTACTTATTTGCAACCCTAAACCAAATCCAAGTCATACTCTACTATATCTGTTATTGCAGAAGATCATGAACAGTTGCCGCAAGCTAGCGGGCATGCTTGGGTGCGCTGCCTCGATTAACGTGCATGTTCCTCCTCCTGGTGGGTCGACACGTGCCCTAGCTTCATCAGGCCACACCGGCGGAGGTTCCTCGAGCCATACCGCCTCATCGTCTTGCATTGTTAACGAGGCCGAGGAAGAAGAGGAAGTGGATGAGGTGGAAGGAGGTGATGACGAAGAAGGTGATGAGGAGGAGTACGACGACGATGATGGACCTCAACCGACTCAGCCAACCCAGATGAAGAGGGTATCTCATCCGCACCAGGATGTTCTGAGCCCATCACCTTTTCAGAAACCGGTTCATCGGCGTTGCACGAAGAAGCCGGATGAGGGCCGCTCGAAGAGAAACGAGGAGCGTACCGCCAAGAGGGGGAGGGGAGGGAACTAGTGATGTTGAACTTGCTAAGTTAAAGTAGTTGTGTTATGTTGAACTACTCGGTGTCCTGTTATTGCTACCTATGTTAGTAGTTGAACCTATTTGATATGTTGAACTTAATGGATACATCGATTTTATTATCTATAAGTGTGAGGTTATCATAATTTCATATGCAAACACTTTTTGCTACTGTGCTTATCTATCTGGGTTTAATTCAAATGGTCAAGTTATTGTAAAAAAAGCCAGAGAGGAGCCTACCTCCAGGAGGCACGGCGGTAGGTATTCACAGCTTACCGCCAGGTACACAGGCGGTAGCCTGTGTAACCCTACCGTCCAGAACCCATCATTTTCAGTCAAAGAACACTGCCGCGCTTGCCGCACCCTACCGCCCGGCGGTAGGGTGTGAAACCCTACCACAGAAACAACCCTACTTTATGTCACAGAATGCTACCGGGCAGCGCACCACACCCTACCGCCACCCCCGGCGGCGGTAGGGCAGTTAGGACATGTCAGCCCAGTAACGGTTGCCTGCCATTTCCTGCCGTCGACCTACCGCTGGGAGCCACAGCGGTAGCCTATTCAAGCCTACCACCATGGTCCCTGGCAGTAGCAAAAGGGTCAGATTTCAAAAAAATTGTAAACAGGGGTCAGATCCCCATTTTATACCCAAAAAGGGTCAAAACATGAAATTTGGCCACCTACGGCCCCCTTTGCTTTGTCTCTCACACAGCAGCAACACGCCTCCTCTCTACTTGCTCCCTACTATCTATCGCCTTGGAGGACCCCAACAAATCAGCGGCACGACGCGTCCATCTGAATCAGCAGTGGCAGCAGAACACGTCACTATAGCACCACTTACCTTTGTCCGTGCTCCCTCAATTTCTAAATAGGTATGCATTTAGAAGTTTCAGTTCTATGGTTTCAAATTTTCAACATGTTTTGTTGTGTTGTGACATCCAAGGATTTGTTGTTCTTCAAAGGTAGTAAATTTGGTTGGGAGCTATGAATCTAATAGATGATGGTAAGGAACAATGTGCGATAAATTAATACAACAGTCATGAAATAAAGGATATTTCTTTTTGCTGGGAATCGAAGTGGCTATATCCGTTCATATTTTTTCTTGTATGCAAATGTTCTTAACTACTCTGAATATGGCATGAATTGACTAGATACAATCTTGGTTGTTTCTCACACTTATTTTTAATTAATACACAGATTGATATTTAACTAGAGTACAAGATACAATTTTACATATTTGTTCCAGCTAGTCTAGGACACCATCAATATCCCCTGAATTGGTCTTCAACTTTAGGACGCTCCTCGGTTCTTCCGAGCTGCTCTCCTTCTTCGGATGTTGGTCTTCAGATGCTCATGAGCCACCTGCATGGGTCAAGGATGCCAAAATTTTGGAAGATGCAAGGCGACCTGATGCCAAGCCAGTCCACGACGCCCATCAACCAGGCTCCCGTTTCACCTTGGGTGCCCACGGATGATTCGTGGCTTCAGACTGCTCACCCTAGGCTAAGCCTGCACCTCAAAAGCAAGTTCCTTGCCAATCTTGTTTCCACGATGTTCCTCGGTTACATCATTGATTTAACACCCTCGACACCTTTTTTACATGCCGCCTCATCTTATCACGGACGTGTGTCATCTCCTGGTGCGAGAATTACCCTCCATTGTAACACGGGGTTCCCCTTACCACTCTGAGGGTACAAGCTGCCCCCCTTGCCCACTGTGGGACAACGGAAGGTGAGCCCAATACCCCACCACCAACATCTAATGTTGGGGGCGAGACCGGCGTCCCCATGCGGCTGAGGTCAACGCCTTGGCAGGGGGTGTCAAGGACGACATCGACCGGAGAGAGGATCCCTCTTCGGCTTTTGAAGAAAGGCTGGAAGTCAGCCCAGCCTCCTCCAATCATGTTGTTTCGAAACCGCATGCTCAGCCATCCATCTTCCCGTCTCCAGCCGTCGGCGATGGAGTGCCTGACTCCTTAGGGGGGGGGGGGGCTCGACTACTTCCGTGGCCTAGCTAGCGGAGCGCTGCTAGGAGGTGGAAGTGGCCCTGAAGAGCTCGACCCTCCTTCTCGATCACTGCACCAACTTTTACGCAGCCTCGAACCGATTTCGGTCTCTTGAGGTCGGGTTATGGAGATGTTCCTCAACTTCACCAAACGAATGGAGGTATGACTTTTCTCTTTCGCACCTTGTTTTGTTCCGAGCATGTCAATATACTGAGTAGCCCTCAAGATGTACCCCGGTTTCCAATATCTGAGGATACCATTTTAGTAGTGAATCGTAGTTTAGGTTCGCACTTTCAACCGAGGTGTAGTTTTAACAGAGGAAGATGATAAACTACAGGTTGGGCCTCTTTAAAAGAAACAACGATGCAAGTTTTAGAACCTTCCATGCGTTTTTTTTTCTGTTTATGTTTTCCTAGTGTTCCTTTTGTCGGTTTGGATTTTTCTTTCTCATTAATTTCATTTGATTTGTTTATTTCAATATTTCTTGAAATACATCTCAATTTCCTTTAATTACATGTTGTACATTTTTTGTATGCACGCTTAACATTTTTAGATACATGTCGAACTTTTCTCAAATACATGATGGACATTTGTTTCAACTAAATGTTAAAATATAAACCGAACAATTTTTAGAATGCTGAACCTTTTTTTAAACCAAGTGAACATATTTTTTACATTGCATAACCATTTTTTTAGAAATACGACGACCATATTCACGAAACACTTGAACATTTTCTCATTGCTGCAAACATTTTTTAAAGTTGGGCGAACATTTTTGAAAATGCATTAACATTTCTTTTGAATAGTGTGAGACAATATTTCTAGTTATGGGAGTATTTTTTTTACATTAACCATGTTGATAGGGTTTGACGAACGTTTTTTTTCCATGAAAAAACAGACGAAAAAACCTGACGGAAGAACCGAACTGGGAGCATGTTTTTTTTCCTTTACGAAAGGGGCACGACCGTGCCTCTCGTGGAAGCAAAACCGCGCATCTCACGTAAGATAAAAAACGCGGTTTTTTTTTCGTTTCCAAGTGGCACAACATTTCGCGGAAGCAAAACAGTGCCTCTCGCGGGAGGAGAAAAACAGAAAAAGAGTGCCTCGTGAAAACACAACCGTGCGTCTTGCGGAAGCAAAATCTTGACTTTCACAAAAAAAAAGCAGAAAACGTGTCTTTTTTTCGTTTCCGAAAGGCACGGCCGTGCCTCTCGCGAAAGCCCAACCGGATTCTCATGAAAGAAAAAAAATAGAAAATGCATTTTTTCCGTTTTCAAGAGGCAGGTTGCGCCACTTGCAAAAGCAAAACCGCGCCTCTCGCGGAGGCAGAAAAAGAAAACACATTTTTGCGCAAAAAAAAGTTTCCCAAAAATATTGTTTGTCCAAAAGCTAAGGAAGATCGGTGAAAAACCAAAAGGTCAAAAAACTAGAAAAAACATTTAAAAAGCCAAAGACGCGTGTGGAAAACTAAAAAAATAAAATCCGAAGTGAGAGCCCAGAGCGCGACACATGGCGGCGGCTGAGAGCGCGTCAAGTGGCACGCTCTCAGCCCACCCCAAGTGATCGTTGTGAGACTCCCGAAGAAGCGCTCGTTGGCAGCACGAGATGGGCCGGCCTTGGTCCGCTTGAGGCCACATCCCCGTTTCTCTTCAGTTTTTATTCATGTTTTTGTTTTTGTTTTTTGATTTTCTTTTTTATGCTTCTAAAATTTCTAAACACATATATTTAAAAAACAATTATTTAGATAATGTTTCGAAAATTGTTAATAATGCAGTTAAAAATGCTAAATTTGTATAGAAAAAATGTTGACCATATATGGGAAAAATGTATACAAAGAATATATAATGTGTACGAAAAAGTTGATCATGTATGAGAAAAATTAGATAACCACTTAAAAAATAAGGTAAACATTATTTTGAAAAATGTTAATCAAGCACTTGAAACATGTTAAATGTGTATAGAAAAAATGCTGACCATGGTTTAAAAAATGTTAATCTTCATTTAAAATTTTTAATACAGAATTTAAAAATATCAAATGTGTAAAATAATGTTGAACATGTATTTAAAAATGTTAATCATGTATTTAAAAAATGTTAATCAAACATTTGCCAAGAAATGTTAAATGTGTATAGAAAAAATGTGTCCATGTTTAAAAAATATTAATCTTGTATTTCAAACATATTAATCAAGCATTTGAAAAGCATTAATCAAGCATTTGAAAAATCTTAAAATGTGTATTGAAAGATGTTGTGCATTTATTAAAAAAGAATGGCTTGTGTTAAAAAGATGTTAGGCATGTATTAGTAAAATTTATTAGATATATAACAAACATTGATAACTTGTGTAGAAAAAAAGTAGACACAAAAAAATAGATTTCAAAAAGGTTAATCATGCATTGAAAATGTTAAACATGTATATAAAAAATGCTTCCGGTCTATACGGAAAATGTTGCATATGTTCTGAAACCGACAAAAAAGAAAAAAAAGAAAAGGAAACAAAGAAACAAACAAAATCAAAGAAAACCAAGGGAAAATAAAAATAAAAAAAGGAAACCAATATGAAAACCAAAAAACATGAAACTCAAGAAAAAAGAAAGAAAAGTTGTAAAAAATGTGAAAAATGAAGGAAAAATAAAGAAAAAACAATGAAAAACAGATGAAGAAATGAAGAAACCGGTGAAAACAAAGAAAACCCCCGAAGAAACCTGACTAAGAAACAAAGAAAACGAAAAAAACAAAAAAATCGAAAAAAGCAACGAAATGATCGGGGCAGAAACACAACGAAGCGATCACAACAGAAAACATTCAAACGAACCAGCGAATCTTTGAAAGCGAAAAAGAAAAAGAAAAAGAAAGTAAAAGTTCGGCCCAGTCTTGCGCGAGGGAGTGATTATCTTCAGGCAAGAGTAAGTTCCATCTCGCATAAGATGAGATATAGTTCTCATGCCGATACACACATATCTATGGCCCCACCCTTGTGAAACATGCGGTTTTCGGAAACATCTAGATGCTTCGAGCTGGTTTTTTTTGTGTTTTCCCGCTTGTTTTTGCTGTGTCATGGTTTGGCCGGTTTTACTTTTTTTTTTAATTTTTGTTTACCTTTTTTTTCTCTTTTTCTGCTTTCGTTGTATCTTTTGTTTTCTTTTTTTATTCTTTGAATTTTTTTCAAACTGTTAATATTTTTAAAACTCGTCACCTTTTAAATATTTTATGAATGCTTTGCACAGACTTTTTTTGAAATGCATCCTTTATTCAAAGTAGCAAACTTTTTTCAATTTGTGAATGTCTTGCGATTTATGAATTTCATGAACTTTTCTTCAAATTAGTGAACCTATTTCCTAATTCACGATTATTTTATTGAAGTTGATGATTTTCTTATATCAGCAAACTTTTTTAAAATTGATGATTTTTTTTACCAAAAGACAACGGTTAGTGGGTCTGTTGGTTGGGCAGTTAATATTCAGTTCAATTAAAAATAGTTATTAATTCATAAAATATTCATGAATAAAACATATGAATGTGAAAAATATTAATGAACTGAAAAAATCGCCCTGAATTCAAAAATTATTTGTGAATTTGAAAAAATATCATAGATTAAAAAATTGTGCACAATGTTAAAGAAATGTTTGTGAATATCCAAAAAATGTTTACGAACACAAAAGAAAAAAACAACATGAGAAAAATCTTGGGAAGAAATACAGAAAAACAAGAAACTATTGAAAATACGAAGAAAAGACAAAACTTAAGAGAACGAGGAAAAACTTGTGGAAAACACAAAGGAAATTAAAAACAGAAAGAAAACCAAAAAACCAGTGAAAACACAAAAGCAAAAACTAAAACGAAACAATTATGAAAGCTTCCCAAGGCCTGCTTTGATGTTTTCTGAAACTGGTCCCACAAAGGACGCTTCCCAATGCTTCATGGTTTCGTAATGGGTCAGCCCAGCTTTTCCGATGTGGAGCGAGCGTAGAGGAGATTTTTAAACCTCCCCCAGATTTGGCCCACCTTTTCCTATCTTATCAGCCATCCATTACAAATAGGCTCAAGTCTGTCCCATGACGTACTAAGGCCTAGGAAATTATTGGGCCTTCAAATAGCAATAACAGTCCGACCACGCAAAGAATTCAAAACTCTACTCTGCAGTAACGAGCTTACATCCGTTTTCACTCTTATAAAAAAAAAGTCTACTTCTCACCCTAAAAGAAACATATTTATTCATCGACTCTAAAAAAATGTGCTCTTGCTTCTTTTTTCAAAAAGGAGGATTACACTCAGCCTTTGCATCAAGCAATGCATACAGTCACAACATGTTTGATTCGTGGGAATTAAAGATGAGTAATGGGGGTTGAGGGGTGAGGAGATTAAAAGTTTACTGATTGATTAGAGAGAATGCGAGTTTAAGTGTGAATGGAAATTAAAGTTGAGGAAGCATATCTACCATTTTCTTTTCACGGGGTAGCCTGTTAATTCGTGGACAGAATCTCATCCCACACTAATTTCCATCAAATATCAAACGAGGGAATGTGAGTAGAAATCTATACCCACGTCTAATCCCTCCACAAACTCCCTTATGCAAACTCCTATTCCCCTACCCAAGTGGTTACCAAACATACCAATTATTAAAATAAATCAAGCATCAAAGTGCTAAAAACATCTCAGACAGCGAAACAAGGACAAGATACATAATCAAAAGCCACAACTGGTGAAAATAGGACAGTAAGCCTACACACTTATCCTATTATTGAACATGCCTTCAAATGGGTTATATGTAGCATGTGCTACAGTCTCCCGCCTGTTGCCTCCAAAAGCCATAAGCTCCCTAGTTTTCGGCATGGCCTAGTAATGATCATGTATTGATCCATCCAGAAGTTCTGTAGATAACCTGAAAAAAACATAATATTTGTTATGTTAAACGCACAATCATTCTGACAGATTCAAGTAGCCCAAAGTAATTAATGCACAAACCACCAAACGAGCTCGTGCCGCTGTATTGGTCTTCTACCCCACCGAACCCGTTATCAAACAAAGAAATAAATGTTGGGTGTAGGTACAGTAAAGGACACATGTATTGTTCGCTATAATTACTTGGCTAGCGGACACTTCAAAAATAATTGTTGAATACTTTGTTCGTGGTCACAAAAACAACAACGCTTATTATCTTCCCACCTTTGTTGTGCCAAATTGTCGTTAGTTAGAATCACACCATTATGCATAAACCACATGAAAAGCTTGATATTTAAAGACACTTTGTTTTACATATGTGAATAGACCAAGGGATTGGTTCAGTAGTAATCAAGTCCACATACATAGATTTAGCGAAAAACACGCTAGAAGCAGAAAGTGTCCATTGAAATGAATCTGGCTCATTAAGCTCTTCCTTCTAAATGTTTGTGTATAATGGCTGTGTTTTTTCTTTTCTCGAAACAGAACGGCTAGTTGGTTGACTGATCAAAGCTCTTATGAGGGTTAGGGCAAGTCCAACGGGAGTGACCAATATATACATCCTCAAACATGCGGAGACAGGTTTAGACATGTCCACAGACTGCAGAGCGGGTGGGGTTCAAAGTTTACTTGCCGTGTCCGCAGCGTGTTTGTTACTCCCCAAAACTTCCCTAAGTTTGACGGTCGCTTGTTGGATTTCGGACTTCCAGACCAGATCACGAACATGATGACTCCAGTTGAATGGTAGAAAGTGTCCGAACCAGCTGGTCCGGATATTCGAGGACTCCCACTGGAGTTGCCCTTACCGTGCAGTAGACACAACCTGAACATCAACAAAGCAAAGTTGTAGAGCATCTCCAACATTAACCCTCAAACCAAACGCAACCATCCGGACCGCGGGTCCGGATATGCTTTGCCATCCAAAGCGAGTCTGTATCGGTCCAGACATGATTTTTCCCGCAAACAGGTAACAACCTTGACTGGGGAGGGGGGGGGGGGGCTTTGCGGCGTCCGGATCGTTGTCACGCCCGCTTCTGACTGCCTTGGCCCACCCAAAAAACCCTCCCTCACCCGTGCCCCTTCCCGCACGAAGTGGTCAGTGCCTCTCGAGAGCACTAGTACCGCATTCATGCACTCAGAGCGACGCGGCCTCTCTAAGTCGGCATTGAAGCGGCCTGCCAACCGAGAGCGCCGCCCTTTCCCGATGCACGTGAGTCATTTGCGTTCAAATGACATCCCATCGTTTCGCCTCCCTACATTAGACATGCGCGGTTGCCGAGGAACCTACTCCTGCACCACCCGTCCGTCCATCTGCCACCCACCATTAACCACCCCGCCGCTTGCCCCACCATCCGCCGACTATTTAAACTCCAGCACCGGCCATAGCTGCATTCATCCTCCTCCGCTCCCTTTCTCCTCTCCACACCACCCCCGCCATGGCCTCCTCGAGCTCCAAAGCCATTTGGAGCAGCCTCTCACCCGAGCAGAAGACGAAGATGGACTCCATTGCTGCTGACTGGCAGGCCAGCAGGTAGACGGAGGCCGGTGTTGTGGATGTCCCAATGGAGAACGTGGCCGACCACGAGACGACACCATCCTCCTGCCTGTCCATGCCGACATCACCATGCGCGAGGCCCATGCTCACTACACCGAAATGGTGTGGGCCAAGCGGGAGGCCTTGCTCCAGCAGGCGTTGTCCGACCAGGAGTACAACATTTGTCTCCTCGACAAGTACGAGCGCGCGGAGGAGTAGCTCGCCCCCAGCACAGCGATCGCGCCGGACGTGGCGTTGCCAAGCAGGAGGGGTTGAACTACTCCTATCGCACCGCCCTGGACATCCGCCGCGACCGCTGGCGGTACCACCAGCATCAGGCGAAGCTAGAAGCCATCTTCAAGGAGATCGACGAGGCGGTGGATGAAGTCTACTGCAAGAGCGTGGACGAGGACATCGTTGCCAGCTCTACCACGACCACGAAGCCGGCAGGTCCAAGGGTAACACTGGCAGCGGGGAAGAATAGAGCATGGGTGGTTGCCGGTGCTCGAGTCCCAGGAAGTCTTTCGGTCCCGCTTAAGCCAAGCTTGGCGGGCTCCTCATTGTTAGCCGCTGGCGGGCTGCGAAAGCGGATGCAGAGATTCATTTTCCGGGGCTCAAGGCCGGCCGGAGATGGGGAACGAGCGTCGGCTGTCATTTTATGCTAGGTTAGAGTCCGGTCTATTTCAAATATGTCAAAAATCATCAGATTTATGTAAAACTATCCAACTATATGTGAATATCATCCGGGTTCTTAAATTGTGCATGTGTTGTATCCCTGTTCTCATTCCAACTTCTTCTATCAATGAAAGATATGCAAACTTTGCATATTCATGAAAAATAAATATAAAATTTTACTAAACTTTGACAAAAATGCAAGCGAACATATTCCCTTCGTCCGCGAATAAGTGTACTTCTATCTTTTGTCTTAAGTCAAAGTTTTATAATTTTGACCAACTTTATAGAAAAAAATAGTAGCATATATGACATCAAATTGGTATATTACAAAAGTATATTTCAAAACGAATTTAGTGATGCTAATTTAGTGCCGCATAAATGCTGCTACTTTTTCCTATGAAGTTGGTCAAAATTTTAAAACTTGACTTAGGACAAAAACTAGATGTACACTTATTCGTGGACGAAGGGAGTATGCGGCTAACCTTGAATGGCCACCTCCTGCATCGTTGTCCGGTTTATGAGGGATGCGGTGTCCGGTTTACTGGTCGGAGTTTTCGGCGTTGAAAACGCCGTAGATAAACCGGAGTATCGCCTCAGGTGTTTCTCCCCGGGGATGGTACCGTACATGCGGACCAGCAGCGTCCGCCTCATCAACTTCGAAAGAGCTTCAGCTCGTTAGCCGTGTGGCGTGGGTGTGCAATGATGATAATCGTCGACGGCGTCATCATCAAGCGCCGGTAAGGGGCAGATCCATCTGCCAATTACCGGCTTGTTAGATGGTGCTGTACGTACACTCGAGTGAAACCTGGAAATCGTCGGACCACATCCACACCAGCATCTGCGGCCCCCCACGTCCTTGAAGAAAAAAAGACGTGACCTATTTCCGGTGGTGGGCACGCATCGCGTTCGCGCCACAGTTGCCTATAGCCAGCCATGCGAGTAGGGGTCCCGGTGGGGAGTGGGGTGGCGTGGTCCTTTCCCTATTTGTCGCGCAAGGCTTTGCAACGACTCACCGTTTCGGGTAGTCAGTCCTGTCCGGATGCATTTGTTTGGGGCAAAACGGACAAACCGGACGGCCCAGCGCGCGGGTGCAAACAAACTTTTGTTCTTTTTTGCCGCTTTCGACCCATCCCCGACCCAATTTTGCGTCACTTTTGGGGTGAAACGGACAGCGCGCAGATGGGTGGGACACGCGCGCTTGTCCTCCCCTGGTCCGCCCGTTAGTGGCACAAAGCAAAAACCCCCGCACCCCATTTGGCGCCATTTCCTCCCAAACCCTCCCACGTCACCCTCCCCCGTCCATGGCCGACGCCCCGCCGAATTCCAGCGGCCTGGCCGTCGACCCGCCTGCAAAGGTGAAGAAGAAGGCGGCCAACGATGCAAGGAAGCCGCGGTCGGAGTGCACGCCGGAGGAGCTCGCCAAGATGGACGCGGAATCGGCGAAGAGGAGGAACCGAAGGGCAGCCGTCAAGGGCAAGACCGCCGCGCCCAAGTTCGCCGTCGAGCGTGATACGGTGGAGGCCGTAGGGCGCAAGGCTGAGGTCGACGAGAAGGAGGCCATCGTCAACAAAGCGCACGCCCTCCTAATGTTTGGCATTTGCCGTCCGGCGGGTTTCTTTGGTGCGGTCGTCGGCCCGGCAAGCACATGCTTGTCGGTCGCAAGGCCTTAGCATTGCTCGTCGCCGACGTCGCGGACCACGCCTATGTTGCCCGACTTTCCCCCGCCAAGGCATGATGGGCACACCTGTTTTTCGGGCTCGCTGGACGTTGGCGTGATCGCGCCGTCCACCCCGTGCCCCTCAGCTGTCATCGACCTCAACATCACGCCAGGGTCCAACAGTAGCGGCCGTCCGTCCGTGGATATGCAAAGAAAGCAAGCACGACCACCGTTTACGGGCACCATGTCGTCGCCCCGCGTCCTGTTCGACGAAATGGCAACACCAACGCCAACGGTCGACGACCCCTTCTACAACCAGTTCATGGAGCAAGTGATCTACGAGGATGGGCATGGCGTTGCCTACAATCCTGATGAGACCCAATGTCAGGATGGCCGCGCCCAGTACGTTGCGGATGAAGAGGCCCACGACCATGCGGACTACGACCATGGTGACTCGTTGCATGAAGACGATGACATCTATTGCCAAGGTGATGGTGATGAAGAAGATGGCATTGATATTGATATTTCGGGCGAGCCATTGTTCATCGACGAGCTCACCCGAAGAGTGGAAGCACAAAAGAGGAAGAAGAGCATTCGCACGGGTTCATATTCACAAGACGAGGACAAGTTGATTTGCCAATGTTGTATGGAGATTAGCCAAGATCCGAGGACCGGCGCGCAACAAAAAGGCCTTGTTTTTTGGACGAGAGCGCACAAAACATTCCATGAAAGAAAGATGTTTGAGCCCTACCAAATTACGAGCAACCGTGGCATCACCTCGATTCAAAAGAGGTGGTTGTTCATCCAACAAAAGTGCAACAAGTATTGTGCCGCACTTGAGAGCATTGAAGCACGGTCCGTGAGTGGTCTCGACACTGGGGACTTGGTATGCTCTCCTCATCCTAGTTCTTTCTTTGCCACGGCCATGAGACTTCGGCCTTGTATATGTTTGCATGTTCATTTGTTGTTGATCATGTGGTGTAGACATTTCAATCTTTGGAAGCATTCAAGGCCCGGCACAATGACAAGACATTCACTCTTACGCATTGTTGGACGCTCATCAACAATTGCCCAAAGATCAAAGATCAACACCATGAACTTCAAAGGAAGAGAGGCAAGAAGGCGGTCGCGTTTGCCGGAGGTGGAGATGGTGAGGCGTTGAAGAGGTCGGGGGGTAAGACTAACTCCAAGGTGGACGACATACGTGATGCATCATCCATGGCCTTGCATGAGACTTTGCACGACATGATGTCTCAAAAGTATGTGAGGGATGAGAAAAAGCGACAAAGCAAGGATGAGCAAATGAAGCTATGAGAGCTTCAAAGGAAGAAGCTTGACATGGAGGAGGCGGCCCGGAAAAGGCAGCTCGATATCGAGGCCGCCAATGTCATGGCCAGGCAGAGCCAGCTCGACATCAAGGCCACCAATGCCCCAACCAAAGAAAAGGAGGTGGCCCTTGTGATCATGAGCGTGGACTTGACCAAGATGAGCGAGAAGACGAGGAGCTGGTTCGAGGCCAAGCAAAAGAAGATGTTCGTGAAGGAAATATGCCCTAGAGGCAATAATAAAGTTATTATTTATTTCCTTATTTCATGATAAATGTTTATTATTCATGCTAGAATTGTATTAACCGAAAACATAATACATGTGTGAATACATAGACAATATAGTGTCACTAGTATGCCTCTACTTGACCAGCTCGTTGATCAGAGATGGTTAAGGTTTCCTAACCATAGACATGAGTTGTCATTTGATAAACAGGATCACATCATTAGGAGAATGATGTGATTGACTTGACCCATTCCGTTAGCTTAGCACTTGATCATTTTAGTTTACTGTTATTGCTTTCTTCACGACTTATACATGTTCCTATGACTATGAGATTATGCAACTCCCGATTACCGGAGGAACACTTTGTGTGCTACCAAACGTCACAATGTAACTGGGTGATTATAAAGGTGCTCTACAGGTGTCTCCGATGGTACTTGTTGAGTTGGAATAGATCGAGATTAGGATTTGTCACTCCGATTGTCGGAGAGGTATCTCTGGGCCCTCTCGGTAATGCACATCACTATAAGCCTTGCAAGGAATGTGACTAATGAGCTAGCTACGGGATGATGCATTACGGAACGAGTAAAGAGACTTGCCGGTAACGAGATTGAGCTAGGTATTGAGATACCGATGATCGAATCTCGGGCAAGTAACATACCCATGACAAAGGGAACAACGTATGTTGTTATGCGGTTTGACCGATAAAGATCTTCATAGAATATGTAGGAGCCAATATCAACATCCAGGTTCCGCTATTGGTTATTGACCAGAGATGTATCTATGGTCATGTCTACATAGTTCTTGAACACGTAGAGTCCGCACGCTTAACGTTCGGTGACGATTGGTATTATGTGTTTTGATGTACTGAAGGTAGTTTGGAGTCCCGAATATGAACACGGACATGACGAGGAGTCTTGAAATGGTCGAGACATAAAGATCGATATATTTGATGACTATGTTTGGACTTCGGAAGTGTTCCGGGCAAGTTCAGGCATATACCGGAGTACCGGGGTTACCGGAACCCCCCGGGGAGTATAATGGGCCTTATGGGCCTTAGTGGAGAAGAGGAGGGGCGGCCAAGGCAGGGCCGCGTGCCCCCTCCCCCTCTAGTCCGAATTGGACAAGGAGGGGGCAGCGCCCCCCTTTCCTTCCCCCCTCTCTCCTCCTTCCCCCTTCTCCTACTCCTACTAGGAAAGGAGGAGTCCTACTCCCGGTGGGAGTAGGACTCCCCCCTTGGCGTGCCCTCCTCCTGGCCGGCCGCCTCCCCCTAGCTCCTTTATATACGGAGGCGGGGGGGGGGGCACCCCAAGACACACAAATTGATCATTGATCTTTAGCAGTGTGCGGTGCCCCCCTCCACCATAATCAACCTCGGTCATATCATAGCGGTGCTTAGGCGAAGCCCTGCATCGGTAGCTTCATCAACACCGTCATCACGCCGTCGTGCTAACGGAACTCTCCCTCTAAGCTCTACTGGATTGTGAGTTCGTGGGACGTCACCGAGCTGAACGTGTGCAGATCGCGGAGGTGTCATACGTTCGGTACTAGGATCGGTCGATCCTGAAGATGTACAACTACATCAACCGCGTTGTCATAACGCTTCCGCTTACGGTCTACGAGGGTACGTGGATGATACTCTCCCCTCTCGTTGCTATGCATCACCATGATCTTGCGTGTGCGTAGTTTTTTTTAAATTACTACGTTCCCCAACAGTGGCATCCGAGCCAGGTTCATGCGTAGATGTTATATGCGCGAGTAGAACACAAGTGAGTTGTGGGCGATACAAGTCATACTGCTTACCAGCATGCCATACTTTGATTCAGCGCTATTGTTGGATGAAGCGGCTCGGATCGACATTACGCGTACGCTTACGCAAGACTGGTTCTACCGACGTGCTTTGCACATAGGTGGCTGGCGGGTGTCAGTTTCTCCAACTTTAGTTGAATCAAGTGTGGCTACACCCGGTCCTTGTTGAAGGTTAAAACAACACTAACTTGACGAAATATCATTGTGGTTCTGATGCGTAGGTAAGAACGGTTCTTGCTCAGCCCGTAACAGCCACGTAAAACTTGCAACAACATAATAGAGGACGTCTAACTTGTTTTTGCAGGGCATGTTGTGATGTGATATGGTCAAGACATGATGCTAAATTTTATTGTATGAGATGATCATGTTTTCTAACAGAGTTATCGACAACTGGCAGGACCTATATGGTTGTCGCTTTATTGTATGCAATGCAATCGCCATGTAATTGCTTTACTTTATCACTAAGCGGTAGCGATAGTCGTAGAAGCAATAGTTGGCGAGACGACAATGATGCTATGATGGAGATCATGGTGTCGCGCCGGTGACGATGGTGATCATGACGGTGCTTTAAAGATGGAGATCAAAGGCACAAGATGATGATGGCCATATCATATCACTTATATTGATTGCATGTGATGTTTATCTTTTATGCGTCTTATTTTGCTTTGATTGACGGTACCATTATAAGATGATCTCTCACTAAATTTCAAGGTATAAGTGTTCTCCCTGAGTATGCACCGTTGTCAAAGTTCGTCGTGCCGAGACACCACGTGATGATCGGGTGTGATAAGCTCTACGTTCACATACAACGGGTGCAAGCCAGTTTTGCACACGCAGAAATACTCGTGTTAAACTTGACGAGCATAGCATATGCAGATATGGCCTCGGAATACTCAGACCGAAAGGTCGAGCGTGAATCATATAGTAGATATGATCAACATAGTGATGTTCACCATTGAAAGCTATTCCATTTCACGTGATGATCGGAACTGGTTTAGTTGATTTGGATCACGTGATCACTTAGATTATTAGAGGGATGTCTGTCTAAGTGGGAGTTCTTAAGTAATTTGATTAATTGAATTTTAATTTATCATGAACTTAGTACCTGACAGTATTTTGCTTGTCTATGTTGTTGTAGATAGATGGCCCGTGCTGTTGTTCCGTTGAATTTTAATGCGTTCCTTGAGAAAGCTAAGTTGAAAGATGATGGTAGCAATTACACGGACTGGGTCCATAACTTGAGGATTATCCCCATTGCTGCACAGAAGAATTACGTCCTGGAAGCATCGCTAGGTGCAAGACCCGTTGCAGGAGCAACGCCGGATGTTGTGAACGTCTGGCAGAGAAAAGCTGATGACTACTCGATAGTTCAGTGTGCCATGCTTTACGGCTTAGAACCCGGACTTCAACGACGTTTTGAACGTCATGGAGCATATGAGATGTTCCAGGAGTTGAAGTTAATATTTCAAGCAAATGCCCGGATTGAGAGATATGAAGTCTCCAATAAGTTCTATAGCTGCAAGATGGAGGAGAATAGTTCTGTCAGTGAACATATACTCAAAATGTCTGGGTATAATAATCACTTGATTCAACTGGGAGTTAATCTTCCTGATGATACTGTCATTGACAGAATTCTCCAATCACTATCACCAAGCTACAAGAGCTTTGTGATGAACTATAATATGCAAGGGATGGAAAAGACAATTCCCGAGCTCTTGGCAATGCTAAAGGCTGCGGAGGTAGAAATCAAGAAGGAGCATCAAGTGTTGATGGTCAACAAGACCACCAGTTTCAAGAAAAAGGGTAAAGGGAAGAAGAAAGGGAACTTCAAGAAGAAGAACAAACAAAGTTGCTACTCAGGAGAAGAAACCCAAGTCTGAACCTAAGCCTGAGACTGAGTGCTTCTACTGCAAAGGGACTGGTCACTGGAAGCGGAACT
The DNA here is from genome assembly GCA_021437245.1 of Aegilops speltoides. NCBI lineage: Eukaryota > Viridiplantae > Streptophyta > Magnoliopsida > Poales > Poaceae > Aegilops > Aegilops speltoides. The sequence continues at coordinate 481,337,270 of CM038144.1, forward strand.
GCCCCAAGTATTTGGCGGATGCTACGTCTTGAGCTTGCGTTGGTTTTCCTTGAAGAGGAAAGGGTGATGCAGCAAAGTAGCATAAGTATTTCCCTCAGTTTTTGAGAACCAAGGTATCAATCCAGTATGAGACTCCTCAAAAGTCCCACGCACCTACACAAACAAACAAGAACCTCGCAACCAACACAATAAAGGGGTTGTCAATCCCTTCACATCCACTTGCGAAAGTGAGATCTGATAGAGATAATATGATAAGATAAATATTGTTGGTATTTTTATGATATAGATTGGAAAAGTAAAGATGCAAATAAAAGTAGATGGAAAACTTATATGATAAAAGATAGACCCGGGGGCCATAGGTTTCACTAGTGGCTTCTCTCAAGATAGCATAAGTATTACGGTGGGTGAACTCATTACTGTCGAGCAATTGATAGAAAAGCGCATAGTTATGAGATTATCTAGGCATGATCACGTATATAGGCATCACGTCCATGACAAGTAGACCGACTCCTGCCTGCATCTACTACAATTACTCCACACATCGACCGACTCCTGCCTCCTTCTAGAGTATTAAGTTCATAAAGAACAGAGTAACACATTAAGAAAGATGACATGATCTAGTAGGCTAAACCAAACTGATAATTCGAAGAGACTTGCAAAGATAACTTAATCACACATAAAAGAATTCAGAGGAGATTCAAATATTTCTCATAGATAAAGTTGATCATAAACCCGCAATTCATGGGTTCTCGACAAACACACCGCAAAAAGAGTTACATTGAATAGATCTCCTAGAAGATCAAGGAGAACTTTGTATTGAGATTCAAAGAGAGAGAATAAGCCATCTAGCTAATAATTATGGACCTGAAGGTCTATGGTAAACTACTCACAACTCATCGGAAGGGCCTTGGAGATGATGTAGAGGCCCTCCATGGTCGATTCCCCCTCTGGTGGAGCACCGACGAAGGCTCCAAGATGGGATCTCGCGGATACAGAAGGTTACGACAGTGGAAATAGTTTTTTGTGGTGCTCCTAGATGTTTTCAGGGTACGTGGGTATATATAGGAGGAAGTAGGTCGGTGGACGCTCGAGGGGCCCACGAGGGTGGGGGCGCGCCCACCTCCAAGGGGCGCACCGGGCACCCTCATGGCCGCCTCCTCTGTTGCTTGACGTCCACTCCAAGTTCCCTGGATCACGTTTGTTCCAAAAAGATCGCTCCCGAAGGTTTCATTCCGTTTGGACTCCGTTTGATATTCCTTTCCTTTGAAATACCGAAATAGGCAAAAAAAACAGCAATTCGGGCTGGGCCTCCGGTTAGTAGGTTAGTCCCAAAAATGATATAAAAGTGTAAAGTAAAGCCCATAAACATCCAAAACGGGTAGTATAATAGCATGGAACAATCAAAAAATTATAGATACATTGGAGATGTATCGAGCATCCCCAAGCTTAATCCGTGCTCGTCCTCGAGTAGGTAGATGATAAAAACGAAAATTTTGATGTGGAATGCTACCTAGCATAATTCTCAATGTAATTTTCCTTATTGTGGCATTAATGTTCAGATCCAAATGATTCAAAATAAAAGTTCATATTGACATAAGAAATAGTAATACTTCAAGCATACTAATCAAAGCAATCATGTCTTCTCAAAATAACATGGCTAAAGAAAGTTCATCCCTACAAAATCATATAGTTTGGTTATGCTCCATTTTCGTCACACAAGAATGCTCTCATCTTGCACACCCCCGATGACAAGCCAAGCAATTGTTTCATACTTTAGTAATCTCGAACTTTTTTCAACTTTCACGCAATACATGAGCGTGAGCCATGGATATAGCACTATGGGTGGAATAGAATATGATGATGGAGGTTGTGTGGAGAAGACAAAAAGGAAAAAAGTCTCATGTTAACGAGGCTAATCAACGGGCTATGGAGAGGCCCATCAATTGATGTCAACACGAGGAGTAGGGATTGCCATGCAACGGATGCACTAGAGCTATAGATGTATGAAAACTCAACAAAAGAAACTAGTGGGTGTGCATCCAACTTGCTTGCTCACGAAGACCTAGGGCATTTTGAGGAAGCCCATCGTAGGAATATACAAGCCAAGTTCTATAATGAAAAATTCCCACTAGTATATGAAAGTGACAACATATGAGACTCTCTATATGAAGAACATGGTGCTACTTTGAGGACAAGTGTGGAAAAGGATAGTAACATTGCCCCCTTTTATTTTCTTTTTCTTTTTCTTTTTCTTTTTGGGCCTTTCTTTTTTTCTTTTGGCCTTTCCTTTTTTTGGCCTTTCTTTTTTTCTTTTTTTATTTGGGGACAATGCTCTAATAATGATGATCATCACACTTCTATTTATTTAGTACTCATGAATTACAACTCAAAACTAGAACAAGATATGACTCTATATGAATGCCTCCAGCGGTGTACCGGGATGGGCAATGAATCAAGAGTGACATGTATGAAAAATTATGCATGGTGGCTTTGCCACAAATACGATGTCAACTACATGATCATGCAAGGCAATATGACAATGATGATGTGTGTCATGATAAACGGAGCGGTGGAAAGTTGCATGGCAATATATCTTGGAATGGCTATGGAAATGACATAATAGGTAGGTATGGTGGCTGTTTTGAGGAAGATATAAGGAAGTTTATGTGTGATGGAGCGTATCGTATCACGGGGTTTGGATGCACCGGCGAAGTTTGCACGGTGAGAAAGGGTAATGCACGGTACCGAAGAGGCTAGCAATGATGGAAGGGTAAGAGTGCGTATAATCCATGGACTCAACATTAGTCATAAAGAACTCATATACTTATTGCAAAAATATACAAGTCATCAAAAACCAAGCACTACGCGCATGCTCCTAGGGGGATAGATTGGTAGGAAAAGACCATCGCTCGTCCCCGACCGCCACTCATAATGATGACAATCTAAGAACACCTCATATTTCAAATTTGTTACACAACGGTTACCATACGTGCATGCTACGGGACTTGCCAACTTCTACACAAGCATTCTTTAAATTCACAATTACCCAACTAGCATAACTATAATATCACCACCTCCATATCTCAAAACAATTATCAAGTATCAAATTGATCATAGCATCCAATTCACTTCCTATGATAGTTTTTATTATACCCAACTTGGATGCCCATCATTCTAGGACCAATTTTATAACCATAGAAAATACCATGATGTTCTAAAAGTCTCTCAAAATAATATAAGTGAAGCATGAGAGATCAACGATCTCTACAAAATTAAGCCACCACCGTGCTCTACAAGATATAAGTGAAGCATTAGAGCAAAACTATCTAGCTCAAAAGATATAAGTGAAGCACATAGAGTATTCTAATAAATTCCAAATCATGTGGGTTTCTCCAAAAAGGTGTGTACAACAAGGATGATTGTGGTAAACTGAAAAGCAAAGACTAATATCATACAAGACGCTCCAAGCAAAACACATATCATGTGGCGAACAAAAATATAGCTCCAAGTAAAGTTACCGATAGACGAAGACGAAAGATGGGATGCCTTCCGGGGCATCCCCAAGCTTAGGCTTTTGGTTATCCTTGAATATCTTGGGGTGCCATGGGCATCCCCAGGCTTAGGCTCTTGCCACTCTTTATTCCATAGTCCATCAAATCTCTACCCAAAACTTGAAACCTTCACAACAAAAAACTCAACAGGAAATCTCATAAGCTCCGTTAGTGCAAGAAAGAAAAACCACCACATAAGGTACTATAATGAACTCATTATTTATTTATATTGGTGTTAAACCTACTGTATTCCAACTTCTCTATGGTTCATACCCCCCGATACTAGCCATAGATGCATCAAAATAAGCAAACAACACACGAAAAACAGAATCTGTCAAAAACAGAATAGTCTGTAGCAATATGTAACTCTCGAATACTTCTGGAACTCTAAAAATCCTACCAAAATTGGAAGTCCTGGGCAATTTTTCTATTGATCTACAGCAAACAGAATCAACACAAAATCATGTTTCTGTGAATTACTAAAATTATTTTCGTGCGCGCAAAGTTTCTGTTTTTCAGCAGAATCAAATTAACTATCACCATAGGTTGTCCTATAGGTTCTACTTGGCGCAAACACTAATTAAAACATGAAAACACATCTAAACAGAAGGTAGATGAAATATTTATTACTAAACAGAAGCAAAAACAAAAAAACAAAAATAAAATTGGGTTGCCTCCCAACTAGCGCTATCGTTTAACGCCCCTTGCTAGGCATAAAAGCGTGGATAGATCTAAGTAGTGCCATCTTTGGCACTCAATTCGTAAGTAACTTGCATGATAGATTCATAAGGTAATTTAAATTTCTTTCTTGTAAAGTGTTCCATGCCTTTCCTTAATGGAAATTGGAATCTAATATTCCGTTCCTTCATATCAATAATTGCACTAATCGTTCTAAGGAAAGGTCTACCAAAAATAATAGGACAAGAAAGATTGCAATCTATGTCAAGAACAATAGAATCTACAGGCACATAATTCCTATTTGCAACAATAAGAACATCATTGATCCTTCCCATAGTCTTCATAATGGTGGAATCCGCAAGGTGCAAATTTAAAGAGCAATCATCAAAATCATGGAAACCTAGAATATCACATGAAGTTTTTGGAATCGTGGAAACACTAGCACCCAAATCACACAAAGCATAGCACTCATGATATTTAATTTTAATCTTTATAGTAGGTTCCCACTCATCTAAAGTTTTCTAGGTATAGAAACTTCCAAATTTAAGTTGTTCCTCATAAGATTGCATCAAGGCATCAACAATATGTTTGGTAAAAGCTTTATTTTGACTATAAGCATGAGGAGAATTCAACACGGATTGCAACAAGGAAATACAATCTACTAAAGAACAATTATCATAATTAAATTCCTTGAAATCTAAGATAGTGGGTTCAATGCTATTTAAAGTCTTGAGCTCTCCAATCCCACTTTTACCAAATTTAGCATCAAGATCTAAAAACTCCGAATCATTGGGACGCCTTTTAAATAAAGTTGACTCATCTCCAGTCCCATCATTATTAAGATTAATATTGCAAAACAAAGATTTAATAGGGGACACATCAATAACTTTTAGATCTTCATCATTATTTTCATGGAAACTAGAAGAACACGCTTTTACAAAGCAATCTTTCTTAGCACGCAATCTAGCGGTTCTTCCTTTGCACTCATCTCATAGCTTTGAGAGACTCATTGATATCATGCTTAGGAGGAGTAGATCTAAGTTTCAAAGAATCAACATCAAGCGAAAGTCTATCAACATTCCTAGCCAAATCATCAACTTTAAGCAATTTTTCTTCAAGCAAAACATTAAAATTCTTTTGAGAGATCATAAATTCTTTAACACTATTCTCAAAATCAGAGGGAATCTTATTAAAATTACCATAAGAATTATTGTAGGAATTTCCATAATTATTAGAGGAATTACTAGGGAACAGTCTAGGATTAAAGTTTCCTCTATAAGCATTATTACCAAAAGTATTCCTACCAACAAAATTCACATCCATAGATTCATTATTTTTCTCAATCAAAGTAGACAAAGACATATCATTGGGATCAATAGGAGCACTCTTAGTAGCAAACAATTTCATAAGTTCATCCATATTTCCACTCAAAACATTAATTTCTTCTATAGCATGCACCTTTTTACTAGTAGATCTTTCGGTGTGCCATTGAGAATAATTAGCCATAATGTTATCAAGGAGTTTAGTAGCTTATCCTAAGGTGATTTCCATAAAAGTGATTCCCGCGGCCGAATCTAAAAGATTTCTAGAAGCAAAATTCAATCCATAAATTTTTGTATGATCATCCATAAATTCAAACCATGAGTAGGCAATTGCAAATCATTAATTTCATTCTTTCCCTGTAAGTGCATCTAGTGCCCCTTAGTGATTTTGGTGTATTGAAGACTTATAGGTTAAGGGACTGATGCATTTGTGAGTGTACATAGATTTATAAGTCTATGAGGAGTTTGATATTTACAGAGAAAGTCAACCCCTAAAAATGAAGTTCTTCAACTGAAGACTTTGGATTTCTGAAGACTTTGAAAGTGAAGAAATTGGTGTGACCCTGAAGACTTGACAATCATTCGAGGAACATGAAGCGTGAAGACTTTTGTTTTCGTAGTTTCATTTTCCCCTTCTTGAGTCATAGGAAACACCGTACTGTTAAAGGGGGTCGAGGAAATACCAAGGAAAAATTTCCATGTGATGCTCAACTCAAAATCCTACACCTACCAATCCCTTCGAGTGAAGCCATTGGAAATCTGTCATATCCTTCAATGACAGAGACGAAGTTCTTCTGCTCCCTGAGGAATTTATTCTGACTGAGGAGTTAGGAATTCTCCAGTGTGAATTGCCTACACAGTGAGGAACATGATAGGCCTGAGGATTTTGATAGTCAAAATTCCGACCGTTGCTGTGCTATGCGCCAGCGGTTCCAAAATATCTACCCACCTAACGGTCATATCAGACAAGGGCATTTATGTCTTATATTGTCGGGCTGCTCCCCAGGCTATAAATAACCGCCCCCCATAACCACTAGCTTGTTAGCTGCTCCGAGAGAAACTGACACTTGTCATTTGAGAGCATCCCATCCTCCGAGGACTTTGGCGAAAATCATCAAGTGAGGAAAACCCAAACCCAACACCTACAAACCCAAAGTGATTGAGCATCACTGAAGAGATTGATCCTGCATGGATCCGACGCTTGTTTCCTTTGAAGACTGTGCTTCTTCCAGACGGTTAGGCATCAAGGTCTAGAGCATCCAAGAATAATTGTGGATTGCCGAGTGACCGAGTTTGTGAAGGTTCGTAAGTCACCTGAAGACTTACCACGAGTGATTGGGCGAGGTCTGTGTGACTTTAGATCAAGGAGAATACGGTGAGGACCGTGTGTTCGGGACTGGGTGTCCTCGAGTTTAAATACTCAGCCGCTCCAACCAGATGTACAACTGAGACAACAGTTGGAACTGGTCTACCAAATCATTGTCTTCACCAAGCTAACTGGTTCTATTTCCTCAACTCTTTCATTTCCTCATGTCTATTGTTGTGTGTCTGTTCATATCTGTTTGAAGACTTTGACTGAAGACTTTCTCAATTTCCTTAGTTCAATTTCTTCAGTGTGTCCGTCTTCTTTCGTGTGTTATCCTGTGTTTACGCTTTCTGTACTCTGTGCTTGTCTTCATTTCATCATGATGACTATGCTTGTGTTATGTTATGTTTACTTCTGAGTACTTATTCCGCTGCAAGTAGTTCTTCATTTAGGAATTTCCTCACCAGTAAATTCCTCAGTGAAGAATTCATAAAAATTGCCTATTCACCCCCCTCTAGTCGATATAACACACTTTCAGTTGGTATCAGAGCAAGGTACTCCCTTGTTCTGTGTGATTTTGGTTTAACCGCCTGGAGTTTTAGTTATGTCGACCGCAGGTATGATCAAAGTCTCTGCTGGGTGTCCTACCTTCGATGGAACGGACTACCCCTACTGGAAGAACAAGATGCGAATGCATCTTGAGGCAATTGACAACGATCTGTGGTATGTTGTGGAAAATGGTGTTCCCTCAGTCACACCTTCTTTGAACGCTACTGATGTGAAGAGATTCAAGCAACTCGATTCTCAAGCGAAGAATATCATATGTGGCCATCTGAGCAGAGGACAGTATGGAAGAGTGAGTGCTTTGGAAACTGCTAAGCTTATTTGGGATAGGCTGTCCAAAGTAAATGAAGGAGTCTCAACTCAACGTGACTCTCGTGTTGACGTTCTTCGCAATCTCTTCAACCGCTTCAAAAGACTTGACAATGAAAATGTTCAGCAAACCTTCGATCGCCTCACTGACATCTCAAATGAGCTTCAAGCGCTTGGCGCCACTGACATCACCGACCATGAGGTGGTGAAGAAATTGCTGAGATCGCTAGATTCTTCATTTGATACTCTGGCACTGATGATTCAAGAGCGTGCTGACTACAAGTCACTTGATCCCGCTGATATCCCCGAGAGGCTAAATACTCATGAGTTCCAGTTTGCTGAGAAGAGAGATCTCTACGGTTCGAGCTATGGCAGATCACGTGCTTTGAAGGCCAAGGCAGTCTCCGAGTCTGATGATGAAGACTCTGCTAGCAGCCTTGGTGACCTCAAGAATCGAGCCAGAACTTGCACTTTGCTTTCGTGAAGAAATTTCAGAAGTTCTCTAGACGTGGTCGCTTTGGAAAACCCTTAAGGAGCAATGATTCCTCATCCAGTGACTACAAGAAGAGGCTATGCCGCAAATGCAAGAAACCTGGTCACTACATCCAAGATTGTCCTCAGTGGGATAAGGAATCAAAGAAGAAGAAATACAAGGATTACAGTTCTGATTACAGTCTTCATCATCAAAATCCTCGAGGTCTTCATCTCATAAGAAGAGCATCTCCAAGAAGGCTCGGGCATTCATTGGCAAGGAAATGGACTCTGAGGCTGAATCTGAGGAACATGGGGACGAGGAGGCATCTGAGGAGTCCGAGTTTGGTGTGGCGAGCCTAGCTCCCGCTACTGCATTCGTTAGCAACTCTATCTTCAACTCTGAAGAAAACGACCTCAATAACAAGGCCGATGAAGGCAATAATGACTACGCTCCCATCTATTGCTTTATGGCAAAGGGTGCCAAGGTAACTAAATACGCCTCCTCTGACTCTAGTGAGGATGAATCTGATGAAAATCTCAAGCCCAACTACTCTAAACTTGCTAAAATTAAAGAACAAAAGGCCTTTGAAAAGGTTCAAAACATGCTAGACGAAAGTGATGATATGTTGGGTGAAGAAATGGATCACACTAAAACCTTGACAGAAAATCTTCAGAGACTTCAGTCCAGGGTTGACAATCTTCAAGGTCATCGTAACACTCTCTTATCTGATCACGAGAAGCTTTCTTATGAATTTCTTCAAAGAAAGCAAGATCTTGAAAAGCTAAGAGTGGATTATGAAGATCTTCAGAAGGAGTGCGATTCATTACTTGCTCAACAAATCAGCGCTACCCAGGAAGAATTTGTTCCTCCATGTCTGAAGTGCATTGAACGTGAAACTGCTAATTCTTCACCTGAATGTTCAAATGCTTCTAATGCTACAAATTCTTCATATGTCTCCGCTATCACTAAATCCTCATCTGAGGACAATGCAAGTATCACTGAAGATGCAGGGCTGAAGGAATTGTACATGACAGGCATGTACAAAAGCCTCAAAGGGCATCAGACTCTTTGTGATGTGCTCAAAAAGCAGACCCTCAACGAAACCCTAGGAAAGAGGGTATTGCCTTTGAGAGGAAACTCAATGTTGATGGAATATATTGAAGCCCGAGCAAGTACCCCAAACCTCATGGGTTGCTGCAAAGGGACCTCCAGTTGATCCATCCAACTTATTTGGCTTTACATGTGAATCTCCTCATTCTTCTGATGAGACATTTGACTCTAACTATAAACTGTTAAAAAATCAGAATGGTGAAGTATTTGCTAGATATGTTGGGACTAACTGCAGGAACGGTTCCCCTATGAAGAAAATCTGGGTTCCCAAAAGTTTCCTTGAAAGTCTTCAGGTGACTGTCCTCATGACACCACCTGTGAAGAATAGGAACCCCAGATCAACTTCTTCATATGAACCAAATTCTTCATGTGGATCCAAGTCCTCAAGTGGACCAAATTCCTCACGTGGATCAAATTCCTCAACAGGATCAAAGTCCTCATATGATCATCATTGTGCTAACCCTTCTGTTTCGCAGGGTAGAGCTAAGGGCTACGAATATGTGCATTATTCTTCAAATCATTATGTTCATAAGTCCTCGAAGAATTTCTCTGCTTATTCATATGCTTACCCTAACCCCTCTTATGTGAAACGAAGTGGACTGGCGTCTATGCCACCTTTCTCATATGGTGCCCGCAGAGTGATGAATTCTTTGCCACCCCTTCAGATGTGGGTGGTGAAGAAAAAGAACTAATCTCTTATGCAGGGTCAAGTCTCTAGTCGTGCTCAAAACGACTGAAGAATTTGCTGGAGACCTGAACAATGCCTGATAGGACGCAGGCTAATCATGATGAAATGAGCTTTCATTTCACACGTCCTCCTACAAATTTATCTGTTCTATTGCTTGATGAAATTAATCTGATGATATTGATGTCATATTCTTCACTGATGAAGTATATGAGTTCGTAAGCTGCACTAATTCATCTGCAGGATGATCAACCCAAAGCCAATGAGTGGGTCCTCGATAGTGGATGTACAAATCACATGACTGGTGACAATAATCTATTGATGAATGCTCCTTTATCACCGTCACATCTAAAGCATATCATCTTCGCTGACAAAGGCAAAAGTCAGGTATTGGGTCTAGGTAAGGTTGCAATCTCTAAGGACATACACATGGACAAAGTCATGCTTGTCGAGTCCTTAGGTTACAACCTCATGTCTGTCTCAATGCTTTGTGATCTTGATATGGTTGTTGTCTGTCACGCCCAATATGGGACCCTATCCAAAAGGAACTCGAAAGTCCCACCAAGGATAGACCCGCATATTGAAACGCTTTTGCAAGGTGGATATCATTACATCAACATTACATAATAGATGGGGATACATACAAAAGGCATACAATGCCACACGAATACAACAAAACATCATACACAAGAGCAAGATCCAAACTACGGATGAAACACAAACAGAAACCCAAACGACATCCTCCCTGCTAGCCCAGGCTGCCGACCTGGAACCTATCCCCTGATCGAAGAAGCAGAAGAAGAAACTTCAAAACAAGCAACATCGCTCTCGCGTCAAGATCATCACATAACTTGTACCTGCAATTGTTGTTGTAGTAATCTGTGAGCCACGAGGACTCAACAATCCCATTACCATGGGTATCAAGACTAGCAAAGCTTAATGGGAAAGGAAGGGTTAAGGTGGTGAGGTTGCAGCAGCGGCTAAGCAATGTATGGTGGCTAACATACACAAATGAGAGCGAGAAGAGAAACAAAGGAACGGTCGTCAACTAGCAATGATCAAGAGGTGATCCTGAACTCCTACTTACGTCAAACATAACCCAGAAACCATGTTCACTTCCCGGACTCCGCCGAGAAGAGACCATCACGGCTACACACACGGTTGATGCGTTTTAATTCGGATCTGGTGTCAAGTTATCTACAACCGGACATTAACAAATTCCCATCTGCCACATAACCGCGGGCACGGCTCTCAAAAGTTTAAACCCTGCAGGGGTGTCCCAACTTAGCCCATGACAAGCTCTCGCGATCAACGAAGGAATAGACCTTCTCCGGGAAGACCCGATCGGTCTCGGAATCCGGTTTACAAGACATTTCGACAATGGTAAAACAAAACCAGCAAGACCTCCCAACAGGTCGACATCCCGATAGTAGCCACAGATCTCGCCTCGAGCCACGACCGGATGAGCAGTCCGTATAACTAAAACCAGACCTTAAGTTTCCACAGGGGCGCGCAAAGGTTTCTAGTTTGGACCAACACTTAGACAAGCATTGGCCGGGGGCTGAATAAAGATGACCCTCGAGAGAGCGACTCCCAAGGGAAAAGTAGGTGGTGGTGAGGCAAATGGTAAAACCAATGTTGGGCCTTGCTGGAGGAGTTTTATTCAAAGCGAACTGTCAGGGGGGTCCCATAAATCACCCGACCGTGTAAGGAACACAAAATTCAGGAACATAACACCGGTATGACGGAAACTAGGGCGGCAAGAGTGGAACAAAACACCAGGCATAAGGCCGAGCCTTCCACCCTTTACCAAATATATAGATGCATTAATAAAATAAGAGATATTGTGATATCCCAACATAACCCTGTCCACCATGGAGAAATCTTCAACTTCACCTGCAACTATCAACGCTATACGAGGGGCTGAGCAAAGCGGTAACATAGCCAATCAATGGTTTGCTAGTAATGGTGTCAAAGGTTAGAGGTTCATGGCAATTTGGGAGGCTTGATGAGCAAAAGATAGGCAACGCAGCATAGCGATAGAACGAAGCAACTAGCATAGCAATGATAGTAGTGAGATCCAGGGTAGCGGTCATCTTGCCTGAAATTCCGCAAGGAAGAAGAACGAGTCCATGAAGAAGACGAACGGGAGTAGTCGAATGAATCCTCACAACCGCAACATTACCGGAACTAAGAAGCAACACCGGAAAGAAACAAACAACATGGTAAATGCGCAAGCATAAACATGGCATGATGCACAAACAAGTATGATGCATGTCCGGTTTAATGAGGCATGGCATGGCATGGCAAAGTGCAACAAACAATACTACAAATTAAGTGGAGCTCAATATGCAACGAGTTGCATATTGATGAAACACCACATCACTTATTTAGTTCTCTCTTGTTTATGTACCCAACAATATTAAATGTTTTTAAACATAGCAAGGGGTGAAGCATAATAAAACTACCTATCTAGGCAATTTAAATGAGGCTGGAAATGACAAACAACAATTTCGGAAAATCCTCATAAGCATATTTTGAATTAGCTACTGTTCTGCCCTAAACACAATTTTAAGGTTGTTAAACAGGAAAATAAAGTGGACCATGTTAAACTAGGCATTTTTCCACCCCATTTACATATAAAGTTTATTTAAAATGGAGCTACGGTTATTTAGTTATGAAATAAATCATTTTAACATGGCATATAGCAAATTTAAACAAAAAACATTTTAAACATTTTAAACATGGATGAAAACAGTAGATTATGAAACTAGATGAAAAACTAAGCATTTTACATGTTTGAATCATTTTAATCCGATGCACGGTTAAAGAGTTATTATATGCATGATGTTTGCGGGTTTTTCTGTAAAACTACAGTTTCCGGATAATTGATAAAATCGCAGGCAGGAAAAAAAACATGACACGGGCTGCATTTAAATAGTGCACTGGGTGGCTGGGCTGCTCACCTAGCTGGGCTCGGCCCAGGTCGGTGGAGGTGGGAGCTGGGCCCCGGTCAACAGGCGAAGGGAGGCGCTGACTGGGCCGGATCTGGAGGGAACGACGCGGTCAATGGGCGCGGGTGGGGCGAGCGGGACTTAGCGCTGCGGTCAACGCTGGAAGCAGAGGAACGACTCGACGACGAGGGCGGCGCTGGCGTGATGAAGAGGAAGCAGACGCGAAGGCTGACGGCAGGGGAGGCATGCATCCGGGTGGTGGAGCTCGAGTTCGTCCGGATCCGGCCGGTCTTGGTGGCGGACAGGAAAGGGCAGGGCGGCGCGAAGGCGACAGAGTTCGAGGCCATGGCCACTCGACGGCGGCGCTGCAGCTTCGAGGCGTCAACCATGGGAGCTCCGGCGAGTTCCCTGAGAAGAAGGAGAGCGGGCGGTTCCTGTCCAAGGCAGAGAGAGAGAGCCCTGAGAGAGAGATGAATACAGAGGGAGGAGGAAGAACGAGGAAAGGAGGTGGGGCATGGCGCTGGACCTGTGGCCGCCGACGACGACAGTCGGAGGTGTGGCCGGAGATTGAGGCGGCCTGGGGGACGAGGGAGCCCCACGGGCATGGGCTCTCGGGCACGGGACGGTGGCCTGGTCTCGGGCATGGGCGAGCTCTTGGGTCGCTCGAGGCAGAGGCACCATGGATCGAGAGGAGGGAGCTCGAGCTCGTCCGCTCGTGCACGGGCACGACGAGAAGGAGGCTGCGACGCGAGGCTTGGTGTGGTACTACTGCGGGAGGAGTCCGGCGAGGAGGCGGGAGGAGCAGGTCGCGGAGGCCTCGGGCGGCTGCAGGGGCTCGGGCTCCTCGATCCAGATCGGGCAGGGAGGAGCTACGCTCTGGATTGGCCGGGCACGGAAAGCCGAGTGGAGTTTGGTGGGGTGGCGGCGCTACGATGGGATGGATGGGATAGCTCTCTAGGTTTTAGGTTTGGACTGCTATATATATATATATATATATATATATATATATATATATATATATATATATATATATATATATATATATATATATATAGTAGGTAGGTAAAAAGGAGGAGGATTTGGATCAACGGATCGGGCTCGAGCGGTCGAAAATAAAAGGTTAGGAGAGTCCAATGGAGAAACGGAAGATATCTTAGGGATGTTCGGAGAAGATCCGAACCAATCGATAGTGACAGCCCGGGTCGGGTTCAGGACAGCTTTCGAACGCGCGCGTGGGGTTTGACGAAAGGCCATGGAGACAAGGGGGGTTTTGACGGGCTCAGAGAAGAGAGAGAAGAGAGCGGTCCGGTTGATATGACAGGTCAACAGAGACAAGGAAGAAGCGGCAACTATGAGCAGATGCAAGTTTTATGAAAACATGCAGATGCAATGCACATAATGCTATGAGATGAAATGCATGACATGAACAAAAAGCAAAACAAAAGACAAAAACCCAACCACGGAGGAAATAACATATCGCATCTCCGAAAAAGGCAAGAGTTGGAGTTACGAATATGGAAAGTTGTATCCGGGGCGTTACATTGTCTTTGGCAAGTATCGTTGTGTTGTGATCATGGAAGCTGACAATTCCAAAGTCTTCGAAGGTTTTAGGAGAGGAGACATGTACATTGTTGATTTCTCTACAGGACCACAACCGGCCGTGTGCTTACTTGCAAAAGCTTCAGAAGGCTGGCTATGGCATCGACGACTTGGTCATGATGGCATGAGGAATCTGCACATGCTCGCGAAGAAGAAGCATGTCATTGACATTGAGAATGTCAAATTCCTCAAGGATCACTTATGCAGAGCCTGTGAAGCTGGGAAGATGACAAAGGCCAAGCATCCAGCGAAGACTATCATGACTACCACTCGACCATTTGAATTGCTTCACATGGATCTCTTCGGTCCTAATCATTATTATGCTGTTACAAATGATGCATCTCTATATGGCTTTGTTATTGTTGATGATTATTCTCGTTACACATGGGTACACATTGTTACTTACATACATGAGGTGCAGGAAGTCTTCAAACGTTTTTCCTCGAGGGTTTCAACCAACTTTGGTGTGAAGATCAAGCACATTAGGAGTGACAATGGAACCGAGTTCAAGAATTCCGGTCTTGATGACTATCTTGATGAACTTGGTATTACTCATGAGTTATCTGCTCCTTATACTCCTCAACAGAATGGCGTCGTGGAGCGCAAGAACAGAACTCTTGTTGAGATGGCTCGCACTATGCTTGATGAATAGAAGACGCCTCACCATTTCTGGAGTGAGGCAATTGACACTGCGTGCCACATCATCAACAGAGTATATCTTCACAAATTCTTCAAGAAGACTGCCTATGAACTTCTCACTGACAAGAAACCCAATGTGAGTTACTTCAAAGTCTTCAGTGCTAAATGTTGGATTAGAGATCCTCATCACAATTCTAAATTTGCACCGAAAGCACATGAGGGTTTCATGCTTGGTTACGGAAAGGACTCGCACACCTACAAAGTCTTCAACAACGTTCTTCACAAGGTTGTTGAAACTGTGGATGTGCGGTTCGATGAAACTAATGGCTTGCAAAGAGAGCACCTACCTTCTATGATAGATGAACCAGCACCTGAGGATTCTATCAAGTTCAAAGCCGCTGAGGATGTCATTCCTACTGAAGAATCTTCTCAAGAATTCATTCTAGAACGTGATGAACGTCGAGCTGGCGCACATGAAGAAAATGGCGCTGAAGAAAATGCACCTGAAGAAAATGCCGATCAAATTCCTCGAAGACAATCCGCTCATCCTCGTATTGCAAATGAAGTGCGAATCAAGAAGATCATCGATGACATTGAAGCACCAGGTCCTCTCACACGCTCAAAAGCTTCACATTTATCTACTTTTGTGGGCACTTTGCATTTGTCTCTATCACAGAGCCCACTAAGGTAGATGAAGAATTTCTGGAGCCTGAGTGGATTCAAGCTATGCAAGAAGAATTACATCAGTTCGAGCTCAACAACGTCTGGGAACTGGTCAAACGTCCAGATCCTCGCAAGCACAACATTATTGGCCCAAAGTGGATCTACCGCAACAAGCAAGATGAAAATGGCCTTGTGGTAAGGAATAAGGCACGGCTTGTAGCTCAAGGCTACACACAGGTTGAAGGAATTGACTTCGACGAAACTTTTGCACCTGTTGCTAGACTTGAGGCTATTCGCATATTACTTGCTTATGCTAACCATCATGATATTATCTTACAACAAATGGATGTGAAAAGTGCATTCCTCAATGGTAAGCTTGAGGAATAAGTATATGTTGCTCAACCACCAGGTTTTGAAGATCCAAAGAATCCTGACAAAGTCTTCAAGCTCAACAAGGCCCTGTATGGCCTCAAGCAAGCCCCTCGGGCGTGGTATGATACTTTGAAGGAATTCCTCATGAAGAAAGGCTTCAAACCCGGTTCACTCGACCCAACTCTTTTCACTAAGTCTTATGATGATGAATTGTGTGTGTGCCAAATATATGTTGATGATATCATTTTTGGCTGTACTGACCAACCATATAGTGATGAATTTGCCTATATGATGAGTGAAGAATATCAAATGTCTATGATGGGAGAATAGAAATTCTTTTTAGGTCTTGAAATCCGTAAACAGTGCAATGGAATATTCATATCTCAGGAGAAATACCTCAAGGAAGTATTGAGGAATTTTGGCATGCAAGATTGCAAAGGGGTCAAAATTCCAATGCCCACAAATGGCCATCTATGCACTGATGAAAATGGTAAAGACTTCGATCAAAAGGTATACCGCTCCATGATTGGTTCTTTATTGTACCTATGTGCATCTAGGCCGGATATTATGCTTAGTGTTTGCATGTGTGCCCGATTTCAAGCTACACTGAAGGAATCACACCATAAGGCTGTGGAGCATATTCTTCGATACTTAGCTCACACAACAAAACTTGGATTATGGTATCCCAAGGGCTCTTCTTTTGATCTCATCGGATATTCAGACTCTGACTATGCTGGCGATCGCGTGGACCGCAAGTCAACATCAGGCACATGTCATTTCCTCGGACGATCTTTGGTCCGTTGGTCCTCGAAGAAACAGAACTGCGTATCACTCTCCACTGCAGAAGCTGAGTACATTGCTGCTGGATCGTGCTGTGTTTGGATGAAGCAAACACTCAAGGACTACGGCGTCAACATGAAGAATGTGCCTCTCTACTGTGACAATGAGAGTGCCATCAAGATTGCTCATAACCTAGTTCAGCACTCAAAGACCAAGCACATCCAGATTCGTCATCACTTTCTTCGTGATCATGTGTTGAAGGGCGACATCTCCATCGACCATGTGAGCACTGAAGATCAACTGGCCGATATCCTTACTAAGCCCTTGGATGAGAAGAGATTGTGCAAGTTGCGGTGTGAGCTAAATATCCTAGAATCTTCGAATGTTCTCTGAAATGGACACACATCCTAACACTTATGCCGACTTGATGACTTAGATGCGCAACACACGAAGTAACGTTTTTCTTCAAGATTCCTCAATTGTGTAGATTTTCAATCTATACAACTCTGGAACCTAAGACAAAGAACGCTTAGTGAAATTCCTCAAGACTCATCTGGTCAAATTCCTCAAAACCTATTCTTTTTGAAAAACCTTCTGAGAATGCATATGACCTCTCCTAATTCCTCGTAACTATACTCTGTTTACTGGTACAAATGTCCGCTGCTGAATCACTAGGTTCTCATCAACTTAACTCTTTTGCAGCGTTCCTCGAAGAAAAGTTGCACACCTCTTCAGAAACTTCAGTTGTTCATATTCCTCAGCTGAAGAAAATGGCAGACAAAAGGCCACGGAAGGGAGGAAAGAGGCCTGAGGTCAATACTGCGTTTGAAATCCCTGAGGACATTTATGCTGGGTACTGCACACCCCCTGAGGAAGATAGAAATCAGCGCAAGGTGCGTATTCAAAAGATAGAGAGGAGATGGGCATGGGAATGGAGGGAGTACAAGTATGTTACTCCCAAGTATATGAAGAAATTCGCGCTCAATCCTCCATGCTCAAGACCTCCATTGGCACCAGGCCAAGTGGCAGATCCCACCAGCCTCAAGTGTGGTGAGGACTATGCTGATGAATGGGCAAAGAGCCAGGCCAAATTGGCAAAGCAAGCAAAGGAAGCAGTGAAGAAATTCAATGCAGACTCTGCTGCTGCTGCTGCCTCTGCTGAGGCCTCTGCTAGTCAGCCAAAGAAGGCAATGCCTAAGAAGCCTGCGCATAAGTCCAGTGCTTCACTTTCAATGCCCTCACGGCAAATTCGTCATACTGCTCCTTCAAAGTCCTCAGCTCCTCCATCAAAGTCTTCAGCTGCTCTGACAAAATCCTCAGCACCTGTGCATCTCGCCACGTGCCAAAGGACTCAAGGCTTCTCAATTGCCTCAGGAGCATCTGCAAGCTCCTCAGCTGCTCGAAATTCCTTAGTTCGTCCTTCACTGCTGAAGAAAAAGGCAACTGCTGGACAAGGCATTCGACCAAGTCCTCACAAGAAGCATGTTGCCTTCCAAGTGCCCTCTGATGATGATGAGGCTGATGATGAAGAACTTGCCGAAATCATCAGAGGCAGGCAAGCCAGGGCCGCTAGAGCCAAAGGCAGCAATGTGCCGCTGATGTTGGATCCAAAGTTGATCCTCGACTACATTGACTTGTGGCACAAGGATCCTAATATGCCTTTGCCGGAGATGAACCTCACTCCTGGTCAAAGTCATGTTCTGACTGCCTTTATTGAGGAAGAAAAATGGAAATTTAAACAAGGCAGAAGTTTGAAGAAAGCGCAGTACAAGAAACAGCGCTACCTCAAGGACAATGTCCTCACTCTCACTCCTGATCAGTTCCTTGCCTTGCAAGTTGAAATCAAACAACTGAGTGATGAATTTGATTGCTACCATGCTGATTGGAAGGGCGCCAAGGTGCATTTCGTCAATCTGACAAAGAAATTCACTTCAAGTGCTGCTCCTCCTGTGCACGTTGAAGTTACTCAGGCTGAAGCATCTGCTCACCCTACTGAAGAACATGCCAAGACCGCGATGACAATCAGACTCTTGAAGAAAATGAGAGTGCGGGGCTGATGACTCCATTCCACCGCCGAAGATATTGGCGGGCATCCACTAGTGGTGCGCCTGAAGAAAGTGAACAAGTCAGGGCAACTGCATCAATTGTGCCTAAGGAAAATGAACCAAAGTCTTCTGCATCTCCTGTGCCTACACCAACTCCGATCCTTCCATCTGCATCAGATGCGAAGAAGACCAAGGCTGCAGAGCGTGCATCTGTGAAGAAAAGGAAGGCATCAACTTCATCAAATTCTTCACTCAAGAAGATGAAGACTCATCGATTCAATTGATAATCCAATTGATGCCGTTCGATCTCATCAATGCCATCAAAGGACCTTGTTCTTTTGGTGAAGATTATGTGATTCTGATGAATCGATGAAGAAACTCCTTGTCTTTGCTTCGATAGAGCAGTTGAACGAAGAAATTGAAGTGGATAAAATCCTTCAACTCCAGCCATTTCTCACCTATGCCTCGGTTCACTCTTTGAAGAGGCAGGTGTTGAAGAAATAGAAGATGAGGATGTGGACATTGGTTGTACCACTCATGTGCTCAATGATGAATTTTGGGACAGTCAACACCCCAACTCTCCAATGTTCACTCCACTCCAAGCAATTCCTCAGTCCCCTGCTGCCACTGAAGTGCAAATGGGATCTGAAGAACCTCATGCAACGCCAAGTGTTCATGAAGAAATTCCAGCCACTAGTGCTGAAGAAATTGTCAATGAAGAACTGACGACCCAGGCTGAAGCTGTAGAAGAGCCTAAAATTCCTCAGCCCGAGGAACCTGAGATTGCGATTCCTGAGGTTGTAAGTGCATCTAGTGCCCCTTAGTGATTTTGGTGTATTGAAGACTTATAGGTTGAGTAACTGATGTGTTTGTGAGTGTACACAGGTCTATAAGTCTATGAGGAGTTTGATATTTACAGAGAAAGTCGACCCCTAAAAATGAAGTTCTTCGACTGAAGACTTTGATATTCTGAAGACTTTCTAAAGACTTTGAAAGTGAAGAAATTGGTGTGACCTTGAAGACTTGATAATCATTCGAGGAATATGAAGCGTGAAGACTTTTGTTTTCGTAGTTTCATTTTCTCTTTCTTGAGTCATAGGAAACACCGTACTGTTAAAGGGGGTCGAGGAAATACTAAGGAAAATTTCCATGTGATGCTCAACTCAAAATCCTACACCTACCAATCCCTTCGAGTGAGGCCATTGGAAATCTCATACAGATCGATCAAATTCATCGATGATGAGAGGCGCTTCTTACA
This sequence comes from Aegilops speltoides, assembly GCA_021437245.1. Taxonomy (NCBI): domain Eukaryota; kingdom Viridiplantae; phylum Streptophyta; class Magnoliopsida; order Poales; family Poaceae; genus Aegilops; species Aegilops speltoides. Next base: position 481,357,580 of record CM038144.1, read on the forward strand.
TTCATCGAGGACTTTGCTCGATCGAGAGAGTTAGGAATTCGCCAAAGGCTGAATTGCCTACACAAAGAGGAACATGATAGCCTTGAGGAATTTGAGAGTCAAATTTCCGACCGTTCTTTGTCTTCGTGCGGCTGTCCCAAAATATCTTATCCACCTAACGGTCATATCATTGAAGGGCATTTATGTCTTATCATGTCGGGCTGCTCCCGGCTATAAATAGCCGCCTCTACAACCACTAGTTGGTTGGCTGCTCCGAGAGAACTTGACACTTGTCATTTGAGAGCAACCCATCCTCCGAGGACTTTGAGCGAAAATCATCAAGTGAGGAAAATCCCAAAACCAAACCCCACAAACCCAAAGTGATTGAGCATCATCAAGAAATTGATCTGCGTGGATCCGACGCTTGTTACCTTTGAAGACTGTGCTTCTTCCAGACGGTTAGGCGTCAAGGTCTAGAGCATCCAAGAGAAATTGTGGATCGCCGAGTGACCAAGTCTGTGAAGGTTTGGAAGTCACCAAGACTTACCACGAGTGATTGGACGAGGCTGCGTGGTCTTAGTTCAAGGAGAATACGGTGAGGATGGGTGTCCCGAGTTGCGGCTCGAGATCGGGTGTCCGGATCTGTGTCCTCGAGTTTAACTACTCACCGCTCCAACCAGACGCATAACCGAGACAGCAGTTGAACTGGTCTAGCAAATCATTGTCTTCACCAACTGCCTGTTCTATTTCCTCAACTCTTCCATTTCCTCATTCTCGTGTTGCTTGTTGTTCATATCTGTGCTTGAAGACTTTGATCAAGACTTTCACAAATTCCTCGCTTCAATTTCTTGATCTGTTTGTCTTCATCTTGTTATCCTGTGTTTACGCTTTCCGTACTCTGTTTTTTAGTCTTCATTTCATCATGCTTACTATGTGTGTATCCAGTTATGTTTACTTCTGAGTACATATTCCGCTGCAAGTAGTTTTTCGCTAAGGAATTTCCTCACCAGCAAATTCCTTAGTGAAGAATTCATAAAAATCGCCTATTCACCCCCCTCTAGTCGATATAACACACTTTCAATTGGTATCAGAGCAAGGTACTCCCTTGTTCTGTGTGATTTTGGTTTAACCGCCTAGAGTTTTAGTTATGTCGACCGCAGGTATGAAGAAAGTGACATGCCCTATCTTTGACGGTCATGACTATCCCAAGTGGAAGGCCATGATGAAGAAGCGCCTCATGGCAAAGAACAGCAAGCTGTGGACCGTCACTGAGATTGGTCTTACTTATCTATGCAAGATGGCGAATGCCGATGATATTCGCAAGTACACTCGACTTGATATCATCTGCTCCTGCCTATCCAGAGACCAATTCGGGCGAATTATGCATCTTGGCAATTCGAAGCTCATCTGGGACCGAATCTCTGATGTCTATGAAGGTCATCGAACTGGTCATGATCCCTGGTTTGAGGACTTCAAGGAATCTCTCAAAACGATGACTTTCGAGCCAGAATCATCATCTTCTGCATCTTGTCTTATGGCAAACGGTGCTGAGGTAACCGAATGCTCCTCATCCGAGTCTTGTAATGATGAATCTGATAATGAGGAGTCTGACAATGATGAATCTGATGATGACATTGAATCCTGCTATACTAAACTCATTTGCGTTGCCACTAAACAACAAACGGTTTTAGAACAAACTCAAGATATGCTAGAAAGAAGTGATAATATGTTGCGCAAAGAAATGGATCAGTCAAAAGCATTGGGTGATTGTCTTCAGAGAATTCACTCTAAGTTTGACGCCCTTCAAGATCAACATAATACCCTCTTGACTGATCACGAGAAGCTTTCTCTTGAAGCTCTTCAAAGAAAGGAAGATCTTGAAAAGCTAAGAGTGTGTTATGAAGATCTTCAGAAGGAGCGTGATTCATTACTACCTCAACAAATCAGCACTTCTCAGGAAGAATTTGTTCCTCCATGCTTAAAGTGCATTGAACGTGAATCTGCTAATTCTTCACCTGAATGTTCAAATGCTTCAACTGTTACAAATTCTTCATCTGCCTCTGCTATCACTAATTCCTCATCTGAGGACATTGCTAGTACCACTGACAATGCAGGGCTGAAGGAATTGTACATGACAGGCATGTACAAAAGCCTCAAAGGGCATCAGACACTTTGTGATGTGCTCAAAAAGCATATCCTCAACAAAAACCCTAGGAAAGAGGGTATTGCCTTTGAGAGGAAACTCAATGCCGATGGAACATATTGGAAACCTGAGCAGTATCCCAAAACCTCATGGGTTGTGCAAAGGACCTCCAGCTGATCCATCTAACTTATCTGCTTTACATGTGAATCTCCTCATTCTTCCGATGAGTCATTTGACTCAACTATAAACTGTTCAAAAATCGAATGGTGAAATATTTGCTAGATATGTTGGCACTAATCTGCAGAACGGTTCCCCTATGAGGAAAATCTGGGTTCCCAAAAGCTGTGTTGAAAGTCTTGGTGAATGTCCTCATGACACCACCGTGAAGAACAGAACCCCAGATCAAATTCTTCATATGGACCAAATTCTTCACGAGGATCAAATTCTCAACTGGATCAAAGTCATCGATGATTATCATCATGCTAACAAATCTGTCTCGCAGGTAGAGCTAAGGGCTATGAATATGTGCATTATTCTTCAAACCATTATGTTCATAAGTCCTCAAGAATTACTCGCTTATTCATATGCATACCCTAACCCCTCTCATGCTAAGCGAAATGGTTTGGCATCTTTGCCACCATTCTCACATGGTGCTCGCAGGGATGATGAACTCTTTGCCACCCTCCGGATGTGGGTGGTGAAGAAAAGAACTAATCTCTTCTGCGAGGTCGAGGTCTCGGGCGTGCTCTAACGTCTGAAGAATTTGCTGGGACTGACAAAATGCTCGAAAGGACGCAGCGAATCATGATGAAATGAACCTTCATTTCACACGTCCTCATCTTTATTACAACTGTTTCTCGCTGATGAAATTCATCGATGAACTTGATGTCATATTCTTCATCGATGAAGCATATGAGATTGTAAGCTACACTAATTCATCTGCAGGATGATCAACCCAAAACCACCGAATGGGTCCTCGATAGTGGATGTACAAATCACATGACTGGTGACAAGAATCTTTGATGGATGCTACCTTATCACCTTCACCTCTGAAGCATATCATCTTTGCTGACAAAGGCAAAAGTCAGGTATTGGGTCTTGGTAAGGTTGCTATCTCTAAGGATAAGCACATGGACAAAGTCATGCTTGTTGAGTCCTTAGGATACAATCTCATGTCAGTCTCAATGCTTTGTGATCTTGATATGGTTGTTGTCTTTGGCAAATATCGCTGTGTTGTGATTATGGAAGTGACAATTCCAAAGTCTTCAAGGCTTTAGGAGAGGAGATCTGTATATTGTTGATTTCTCTGGGACCACAACCAGCCGTGTGTTTACTAGCAAAAGCTTGTAAGGCTGGCTATGGCATCGATGACTTGGTCATGCAGCATGAGGAATTTGAACACGCTTGCAAAGAAGAAGCATGTCATTGGCATTGAGAATGTCAAATTCCTCAAGGATCACTTATGCGGAGCATGTGAAGCGGAAAATGACCAAGGCCAAGCACCAGCGAAGACCATCATGACCACTACCCGTCCATTCAATTGCTTCACATGGAACTCTTCGACCTAACCATTATTCAGCAGTCACTAATGATGCATCTTTATATGGTTTTGTCATTGTTGATGATTATTCTCGATATACATGGGTACACATTGTTACTTATAAACATGAAGTGCAGGAAGTCTTCAAATGATTTTCCTCGAGGGCTTCAACCAACTTTGGTGTGAAGATCAAGCATATCAGAAGTGACAATGGAACTGAGTTCAAGAATTCTGGTCTTGATGCCTATCTTGATGAACTTGGTATTACTCATGAATTATCTGCTCCCTATACTCCTCGCAGAATGGCGTCGTGGAGAGCAAGAAGAACTCTTGTTGAGATGGCTCGCACTATGCTTGATGAATACAAAACGCCTCAGCGTTTTGAATTGATGCAATTGATACTTGCTCGCCACATCATCAACAGAGTATATCTTCACAAATTCTTCAAGAAGACGCCTATGAACTCCTCACCGACAAGAAACCCAATGTGAGTTATTTCAAAGTCTTGATGCTAAATGTTGGATTAGAGATCCTCACCACAACTCTAAATTTGCACCAAAAGCACATGAAGGTTTTATGCTTGGTTACGGAAAGGACTCGCACACCTCTGAGTCTTCAACATTGTTCTTCACAAGATTGTTGACATCAGAGATGTGCGGTTCGATGAAACTAATGGCTCGCAAAGAGAGCACCTACCTTCGTGTTAGATGAACCAGCACCGAGGATGCTATCAAGCTCAAGGCAACCGAGGATGTTATACCTCTCAAGAATCTGCTGAAGAATTCATTCCTGTTCGTGAAGAACATCGAGCTGATGCACCTGAAGAACATGATGAGGAAAATGGTGCTGAAGAAAATGCTGATCAACATCCTCAGCGACAGCCCACTCATCCACGCGTTGCAAAAGAAGTGCAAGTGGAGAAGATCATCGATGACATTAGCGCACCAGGTCCTCTCACACGCTCAAAAGCCTCACACTTATCTAACTTTTGTGGGCACTATGCTTTTGTTTCTATCTCAGAGCCCACTAAGGTAGATGAAGCATTTCTGGAGCCGGAGTGGATTCAGGCTATGCAAGAAGAATTACATCAGTTCGAGTTGAACAATGTCTGGGAATTGGTCAATCGCCCAGATCCTCGCAAGCATAATATCATTGGCACAAAGTGGATCTACCGCAACAAGCAAGATGAAAATGGCCTTGTGGTGAGGAATAAGGCACGACTAGTAGCTCAAGGCTACACACAGGTTGAAGGAATTGATTTCGATGAAACTTTTGCACATGTTGCTAGACTTGAGGCTATTTGCATTTTACTTGCTTATGCTAACCATCATGATATCATCTTATATCAAATGGATGTGAAAAGTGCATTCCTCAATGGTAAGCTTGAGGAAGAAGTATATGTTGCTCAACCCCCAGGTTTTGAAGATCCCAAGAATCCTGACAAAGTCTTCAGACTCAATAAGGCTCTCTATGGCCTCAAGCAAGCCCCTCGGGCGTGGTATGACACATTGAAGGAATTCTTCGTGAAGAATGGCTTCACACCTGGTTCACTTGACCCTACTCTCTTTACTAAATCATATGATGGTGAACTGTTTGTGTGCCAAATATATGTTGATGATATTATCTTTGGCTGTACTAACCAATGATATAGTGATGAATTTGCCTATATGATGAGTGAAGAATATCAAATGTCTATGATGGGAGAGTTGAAATTCTTCTTAGGTCTTCAAATTAAAGCGCAATGGAATATTCATATCTCAGAGAAATACCTCAAAGATGTAATTGAGGAAATTCGGCATGCAAGATTGCAAAGGCGTCAAAATTCCTATGCCCACAAATGGCCATCTATGCACTGATGAAAATGGTATTGATTTCGATCACAAGGTATACCACTCCATGATTGGTTCCTTATTGTACTTATGTGCATCTAGGCCAGATATAATGCTTAGTGTTTGCATGTGTGCTCGATTTCAAGCTGCACCGAAGGAATCACACCATAAGGCAGTGAAGCATATTCTTCGATATCTAGCTCACACACCAACACTAGGATTATGGTACCCCAAGGGCTCTGCTTTTGATCTCATTGATATTCGACTCGACTATGCTTGGTGATCGTGTGGACCGCAAGTCAACATCCGCACTTGTCATTTCCTTGGACGATCTTTGGTCCGTTGGTCCTCGAAGAAATAGAACTGTATCACCGCTCATCACCAAGCTGAATACATTGCTGCTGGCTCATGCTCAGTGCTCAACGCTTTGGATGAAGCAAACCTCAAGGACTATGGCGTCAACGTGAAGAATGTGCCTCTCATCTGCGACAATGAGAGTGCCATCAAGATTGCTCACAACCCAGCTTCAGCACTCAAGACTAAGCACATCCAGATTCGCCATCATTTTCTTCGTGATCATGTGTTGAAGGGCGATATCTCCATCGAGCATGTGAAGACTGAAGAACAGCTAGCTGATATCTTCACTAAGCCCTTGGATGAGAAGAGATTTAGCAAGTTGCGGTGTGAGCTAAATATCTTAGAATCTTCGAATGTTCTTTGAAAAGGACACACATCCTAACCCTTATGCAGAATTGATGACTTAGATGTGCAACACATGAAGAATCGTTTTTCTTCAATCAATGAAGAATAACACTCTAAGTGTGAAGAAATTAATGAAGAATTTGATTCCCAGAACCCTACGACAATTGTACGCGGTGTCTGAAATCATCATTCTTATACGGTGGGCTACGCCACCACAAAAGTTGAAAATCTTCAATTTGAGTTTTTCCTCATTTTTGAAATTCCTCAGTTTTTCAAATTCTTCAACTTTGCAAGTTCTTCAATGACTCCGTTCTTTTTCTTCATTGGTTATATACATATGTGAGTTTATGTCCTATACAGCATTCACTTATTGCTAATTCTTCTAGTTGTGATTTCTGCTAAGTGAATGTGATCGGACCCCTTTCCCCTCTATGCTATACTCAACCCAATCTATTCACAAATTCTTCATGTGCGTTCTGATTGAAACTCGCTCAAAGTCTTCACTTTGTGTCCTTGACAACAAGAAATTGCGAATCTAAATTTTTAAACAAATCTTATCCAGATTTTCGGTTTTACCGCTCAAACCGTTCCGCTCCCCACGATACATTAGTTTAATCACCCACGATCTTACACGATCTCATCTGCACAGTACGTGGGTGACACATGTCGCGTGAAGGAGAAAGGGCAGGGGCATGTTCGTCCCAAAATCTTCGGGCGAACAGTTTTTACAGTGGCTATAAATACCCCTCTCCCTTCCTCACTTCATTTACTCCGCTCGATCGCTGTCTCTCGCTCGAGCTCTCCTCAAACCCTAGCGCCGCTGCTACTTCATCGCCGTCGGTGAGGAAGAGCTTCACTGCCTCAACCTCGTCGCCGTCGTACTCGCTGGCGTCATGAAATCTTCACTCCGCCGCCAGAGCCGTCTCCCTCTGCCAAGTTAGGGCGTGGGAGATCTAACGTGACGAACTTCACTACAGTTCATTCCTGTTCGTCGTGTTCTTCAGTTCGGGTAATTAAAAATCACTTTTATTACTCACTTTGATTCTCAAATCTTTCTGAAAATCTTCAAAGGTGTTTTTGGTCTTGAAATCTTCACATATGAACACCTCACACACTATATGCTCTTGATTTATCTCTCTAAGCATTCATTTCTTCAAGATTCCTCAATTGTGCGGATTTTCAATCTGTACAACTCTGGAATCTAAGACGAAACGCTTAGTGAAATTCCTCAAGGCTCAACTGGTCAAATTCCTCAAACTTGTTCCTTTTGAAAAATCTTCTGAGAACGCATATGACCTCTCCAAATTCCTCGCACCTACACTCTGTTCACAGGTACTCATGTCCGCTGCTGAATCACTAGGTTCTCATCAACTTAACTCATTTGCAGCGTTCCTCGAAGAAAAACTGCATACTTCTTCAGAGTGCTCTATAGTTCAAATTCCTCATCTGAAGAAAATGGCAGAAGGCAAGAGACCGCAGAAGGGAGGAAAGAAACCGGAGGTCATGACTGCCTTTGAGATCCCTGATGAAATATACAAAGATTACTGCACACCTGATGAAGCCAAGTTTGGCAAGGAGACCAAAAATCAGCGCAAAGTGCGCATACAGAGGATAGAAAGAAGATGGGCACGAGAATGGAGGGAATATCGCTATGTTACTCCCAAGTACATGAGGAAATTCGCCTTAAATCCTCCATGCCCAAGAGCTCCTTTGGCACCTGGCCAAGTCACTGATCCCACCAGCATCAAGCGTGGTGAAGACTTTCCTGAAGAATGGTCTAGGCGCCAAGCCAAACTGGCAAGACAGGCCAAGGAGGCAGTGAGGAAATTCAATGAGGATTCTGCTGCTGCTGCTGCCGCTGAGCCCTCGGTCAAGCCGAGGAAATCAATGCCGAAGAAGCCTGCTCACAAGCCAAGTGCTTCACCATCAGCGCCCTCACGGCCCAGTTCCTCAGCAGCGCCCTCACGGCAAATTCCTCGACTGCTTTGCTCATTCAAAATCCTCAGCAGCTCCCTCCAAGTCCTCAACTCCTGTGCATCTTGCTACATGTCAAAGGACTCAGGGTTTCTCGATTGCTTCGGTGCCTCAAAGAAGTTCCTCACCGCACAATGTCCTCATCAGCCCACCTCTTTGAAGCCAAAAGCAACAAATGGACGCGGTCCTCGCCAAGTCCAAAGAAGAAACAGTTGCATTCAACGTGCCCTCGATGATGAAGCTTCGATGAAGAACTTGCGAAATCATCGAGACAGATCGCCCAAGGCCGCTAGAGCCAAAAGAACAAATGTGCCTCTGCTTCGATCCGAAGAAGATCCTTGACTTCATCGACCTATGGCATCGGGATCCAAACACTCCCATACCGGATCTGCCATCGACTCTGGTCAAAGTCATATGTCAACCATTTCATCGCTGAAGAGAAATGGAAATTTGAAAAGGCTCGTGAATTAAAGAGAACACAAGCCAGAAAGGAGAAGCTTCTGAGGAAGAACATCATCAACTTGACTCCTGAAGAACTTCTAAAAGCTCAATCTGAAATTCAAGCACTCAAAGAAGGATTTCGATGCATACAGTGCTGATTGGCAAGGAGCCAAGGTGAGATTCATCAATTTGACGAAGAAAATGACAACTGCTGCAGCTCCATCGCAACAAGAAAATCCTCAGTCAAGACTCTACTCAGCCTCTTCGAAGAACATGCCAAGATCGCTGATGACTTTCAACATGTTGATGAAAATACAAGTTCCAGGCTGATGACTCCATTCCACCAACAAGAAATTCCTGTGGCATCCACTAGTGGTGAGCCTAAAGAAATGAAGAGATCAGGCAATCGCACTAGCCATACCAAGAAACTGTACCACAATCCTCAGCTCCTCCTGCGCCAACACCAACTCCAATTCTTCCTTCTGCCTATGAAGTGAAGAAGACAAAGGCTGCAGAACGAGCTGCAGTGAAGAAGAGGAAGGCATCAAATGCGTCAAATTCTTCGGCTGCGAAGAAAATGAAGCCAATGACCAGCTCGATTGAAAATCCTATTGATGCCATTCCCATTTCCTCCATGTCGTCTAAGGAAATTGTTCCTTATGGAGAAGATTACACGATCCCAAGCGGATCGATGAAGAAAATCAATCTTGCTGCCTCGTAACAGCTTGATGAAGAAATTGAAGTGGAAGCATTCCTTCACCGCCATCGCTTCTCACCCATGCCTCGGTTCACAAATGAAGAGGCTGGTGTTGAGGAAATTGAAAATGAAGATGAAGACGTGGATATTGAGTGCACTACACGGTGATGAACGATGACTTTGGGAAAGTCAAGATCCCAATACTCCTCTCTTCACTCCGATTCAACAAGTTCCTCGGTCCCGGCTACAACTGCATAATTGGGCTCAAGAAACTCATCCCACATCGCTCTGCTCATGAGGAAATTCCAGCCACTAGCGCCAAGAACCCATCACGATCCCCAAACTGCACAAGAAGAGGAACCAGAAATTCCTCACCAAGAACCCGAGATTGCGATTCACGAGGTTGTGCCGCAAATCACGACATTCCTCCTGCCCAAACCAAGAATCCATTCTCGAGCAAGCAAAAATTCAAGGCTGAAGACTTCTTTTCTGAGCATGTGTTCTTCACCGCTTATAATCCATATGACTCTGCTCGCATGAGGAAAAGACGCTTCTGGACTCCAACTCAAGCCAACTTCTATTCCTTAGTGCTATTTGACAAGGACAAGATCTTCGACCATGAGCATATTCCTCATGTGGATATGGAATCACTGCCATGCTTCGAGTCAGTCCTCAGGGTTATTCATGATGCAGGGCTGCTGAATTTCTGCACTAATATCTGTGACTGGAATGAAGAACTCATTCTTCAGTTCTATGCCACCCTGCACATCACCGGAGATGCTGAAGATATCAATTCATGGGTGCTGGATTGGATGACGGAAAATACTCATTACAAGGCACCAACAACTGAATTGCTTCGTGTCCTTCCTCTTGATCCTCCCCATGAATCTGCATGTTGTATCTACAATGATTGCGAACTGTCTGATCACATTATGCAAGTGCTCATGAAGCCTTTGAAGCCAGGACAGGCCCCTCGAACCAAATTCCTCGTCAAGGAATTACTGTATGTGCCTCGGACTGTCTATAGAATCTTGACGAAGACAATGAGTCCCATCAAAGGCCACGACTCAAATGAAGAAGATGTCGTTGGCATCATGAAGAACATGCTTTTCAATATCATTCATGGCGTTCCTGTCAATTTCCATGACTTCTTCATGAGGACTCTGGCCAATGTTGCAATGTCACATTTTGAGCTGAAGCCATATGCGCCCTGGATTATGAGATTCATAAGGGCAAGATCTTCACTGAATTACAAGGCTGACACTCTGAACCATGGCAGCTACTTGCCGCCCATTGAAGTCCTCAAGCGACCAGTTTCATCATCTGATGATAAGGGCAAGGCAGCAGCTGTAATTGATGAAGGCATTCGTCCATTGGATGGTCAATTCCGTACGATTCTGCAACACATGACACTGCCGCAAATACCTCCGCCAAGCAAAAGCCTCAAGCAACAGCACCCAGGGTGATGACTGATCGTGAGTTACTCCTCAGTCTTCGTCAGAAGGTTGAACGCAATCAGAACAAGCAAAAGCGTCAATTTGCTGCAATTCTTCACAACATGACCTCAACGCATAATGCAGTGAAGAAAAATCAGTACTACCTTCATGAAACCCTCAACCGCACCTGGGCTGTTCTTAATCATGTATATTCTGCGAAGAATTGAAGACTATGGGTCTCGTGAAGCTTTTGACCGGTCTCGCACCACCTCGAAGAAATTCAAGAGAGTCAAAGTTCCCGATCTGGTGGCCAGCTCTTATTCTTCATCGCTCGAAACTGATAACATGAAGATTTGGACAACACTGCGGCAGGCCCTACGACAACAACTAACCCCGACAACGCCGGGCTCCTCCATCATCTTGAAAATCTTCAGGCGTTAGTCCTCGCTTGATCCTTTTGGTCATTTGATGACAAAGGGGAGAAATCTGAGTTAGTCTTCAAGCCGGTTTATATTATGGGCATTTTATTAAGTTACAACTCTCGCTCTTCCAAAACTTTTATTGGATCGAGTTGTAATCTTAAACCGATGGTGCCTTGATACTTTTGGTCGTGCTTTGATACGGTTGATGCTCGATGCTTTTGAAGCACTAAGCTCAATGTGATATTTGAGCTCAAACTTTTGATGTGATATTCGCATGCTTATTCCTAGTCAATATTATTGCACGATGTCAATCTCATCAGCACCATATTTCATCATGCATTTCAAATTCTTCATATTATATATCAAATGCGTGTATGAATTACAAGATATAGGGGGAGATCTCCATGATTCAACTCTTCAAATGTGCATTGCCTCAAAAGCAAATTCCTCATTATACACATATTCAGGGGGAGTTCTTCTATATCTTGCAATCAAATTCCTCAATATCAGTATTTACACTCCATATGTTTATCCCCGTTGAAAACTTAACCTATGTTGTCATCAATCACCAAAAAGGGGAGATTGTAAGTGCATCTAGTGCCCCTTAGTGATTTTGGTGTATTGAAGACTTATAGGTTAAGTAACTGATGTGTTTGTGAGTGTACACAGGTCTATAAGTCTATGAGGAGTTTGATATTTACAGAGAAAGTCGACCCCTAAAAATGAAGTTCTTCGACTGAAGACTTTGATATTCTGAAGACTTTCTGAAGACTTTGAAAGTGAAGAAATTGGTGTGACCTTGAAGACTTGATAATCATTCGAGGAATATGAAGCATGAAGACTTTTGTTTTCGTAGTTTCATTTTCTCTTTCTTGAGTCATATTAAACACCGTACTTCGTTAAAGGGGGTCGAGGAAATACTAAGGAAAAATTTCCATGTGATGCTCAACTCAAAATCCTACACCTACCAATCCCGTCGAGTGAAGCCATTGGAAATCTCATACAGATCAGTCAAATTCATCAGTGACAGAGACGCAGTTCTTCTATTCACCGAGGACTTTGCTCTGACTGAGGAGTTAGGAATTCGCCAAAGGCGAATTGCCTACACAAGGGGGAACATGATAGCCCCGAGGAATTTGAGAGTCAAATTTCCGACCATTGCCGTCTTCTTGGCTACCTGTCCCAAAATATCTTATCCACCTAACGGTCATATCATTGAAGGGCATTTATGTCTTATCATGTCGGGCTGCTCCCCAGGCTATAAATAGCCTCCCCTACAACCACTAGTTGGTTGGCTGCTCCGAGAGAACTTGACACTTGTCATTTGAGAGCAACCCATCCTCCGAGGACTTTGAGCGAAAATCATCAAGTGAGGAAAATCCCAAAACCAAACCCCACAAACCCAAAGTGATTGAGCACCATCAAGAAATTGATCCTGCGTGGATCCGACGCTTGTTACCTTTGAAGACTGTGCTTCTTCCAGACGGTTAGGCGTCAAGGTCTAGAGCATCCAAGAGAAATTGTGGATCGCCGAGTGACCAAGTCTGTGAAGGTTTGGAAGTCACCTGAAGACTTACCACGAGTGATTGGACGAGGCTGCGTGGTCTTAGTTCAAGGAGAATACGGTGAGGACTGGGTGTCCTGAGTTGCGGCTTAGAGATCGGGTGTCCGGATCTGTGTCCTCGAGTTTAACTACTCACCTGCTCCAACCAGACGCATAACCGAGACAAAGAGTTGAACTGGTCTACCAAATCATTGTCTTCACCAACTTCCTGGTTCTATTTCCTCAACTCTTCCATTTCCTCATTCTGTGTTGCATGTTGTTCATATCTCGTGCTTGAAGACTTTGATCAAGACTTTCACAAATTCCTCGCCCAATTTCTTCACCGTTTGTCTTCATCTTGTTATCCCGTGTGTTTACGCTTTACGTACTCTGCTTTTTAGTCTTCATTTCATCATGCTTGACTATGTGTGTATCCAGTTATGTTTACTTCTGAGTACATATTCCGCTGCAAGTAGTTCTTCGCTAAGGAATTTCCTCACCAGCAAATTCCTCAGTGAAGAATTCATAAAAATCGCCTATTCACCCCCCTCTAGTCGATATAACGCACTTTCAGAGGTGGTGTTGCAATTGACTGACACTCCTCAGCCCAAGCCAAAGGATCCTTTCTCCAAGAAGCAAAAATTCAAGGCTGATGATTTCTTCGGCGAGCACATGTTCTTCACTAAATTCAACCCCTATGACAATGCTCGTCTTAGAAGCAAGCGTTTCTAGACTGCCAGCCAGGCCAACTTCTATTCCTCGGTGCTCTTCAACAAGGACAAAGTCTTCGACCACGAGCACATTCCTCACGTGGACATGGAATCCATGCCTTGCTTCTCTCAAGTCCTTAGCATGATTCATGACACAGGCTTGCTCAATTTCTGCTCTGACATAGTTGATTGGAATGAAGAGCTTATTCTTCAGTTCTACACAACTCTGTATATCACAGGTGATGCCACTGACATCAACTCATGGGTGTTGGACTGGATGACTGAAAACACTCATTACAAGGCACTAGCCTCTGAATTGCTTCGTGCCTTGCCAATCAGTCCTTCACCTGACAGTGCTCGTTGTCTGTATGATGAGCCTGAGCTCACTGATCACCATACGCAAGTGCTGATGAAGCCGCTGAAGCCGGGTCAAGCCCCAAGGACCAAATTCCTCGTGAAGGAATTGCTCTATGTGCCAAGAACCATCTACCGCATTCTGACGAAGACCATGAGTCCCATCAAAGGCCATGACTCATCCGATGAAGAAATTATCGGAATGATGAAGAATATGCTTTTCAACACCATGCATGGCATCCCCATAAATTATCACGATTTCTTCATGAGGACTCTGGTAAATGTTGCACTTTCTCCATTTGAGCTGAAGCCTTACGCACCGTGGATCATGAGATTCATCAGAACAAGGTCTTCACTCAACTACAAGGCTGATTTTCAGAATCACCTCAGCTACTTGCCCCCTATTGATGTCCTCAAGCGGACAATTTCCTCATCCGATGAGAAGGGAAAGTCACCAGCCGTTATCGATGAAGGCATTCGTCCATTGGATGGTCAGTTCCACAAAGCTGCATCTTACTCCACCAATGATGACTCTGCCACTCATGATACTGTTGCTAATGCTACCAAGTCAAGTCCTCAAGCTACTGCTCCTCGTGTGATGACTGTCCATGAACTGCTTATAAGTCTTCACCAGAAGGTGGATCGCAACCACAAGTGGGTTAAGCGTCAGTTTGGCTCTATTCTTCACAACATGACTTCTACACATAATGTAGTGAATAAAAACCACTACTACCTCCATGAAGTGTTTGATAGCACCTGGGCTATTCTGTCACATCTATATGGTGAAGAAGATCTGAAGCAAATGGGCTTCAAGGAAGACTTTGACTGGTCTACTCCTCCTCCGAAGAGATTCAAGGTCAAGGTTCCTTCCTTGGTGGCTAGCTCATATTCTTCATCACGCGCCACGGACGAGCATGAAGAGTTGGACGACACTGTAGCAGGCCCTACAACAACTCGAGACCCTGACAACGCTGGCGCTCCTCCATCATCATGATATTCTTCAGGGGCATTAGTCCTCAGTTTCAACCCTTTTGGTCATTCGATGACAAAGGGGGAGAAATTTGAGTTAGTATTCAAGCGGGTCTATCCTATATGGGTGTTTTTTTGCTAAGTTACAACTCTCGTTCTTCTGATGACTTTGCTGGATCGAGTTGTAATCTTAAACTCTATGGTGACCTGATACTTTTGTCGTGTTCTTCTGCATGCTGAATTACATCGGGCACCATATTTCATCATGCATTTCAAATTCTTCATATTATATATCAAATGCGTGTATGAATTACAAGATATAGGGGGAGATCTCCATGATTATACTCTTCAAGTGTGCATTGCTTCAAAAGCAAATTCCTCACTATGCACATCTTCAAGGGGAGTTCTTCTATATCTTGCAATCAAATTCCTCAACATCAAGATCTACACTTCATATATTTATCCCGTTGAAAACTTAACCTATATTGTCATCAATCACCAAAAGGGGAGATTGTAAGTGCATCTAGTGCCCTTAGTGATTTTGGTGTATCAAGACTTATAGGTTAAGGGACTGATGCGTTTGTGAGTGTACACAGGTCTATAAGTCTATGAGGAGTTTGATATTTACAGAGAAAGTCGACCCCTAAAAATGAAGTTCTTCAACTGAAGACTTTGGATTTCTGAAGACTTTCTGAAGTCTTTGAAAGTGAAGAAATTGGTGTGACCCTGAAGACTTCGCAATCATTCGAGGAACATGAAGCGTGAAGACTTTTGTTTTCGTAGTTTCATTTTCCCCTTCTTGAGTCATAGGAAACACCGTACTGTTAAAGGGGGTCGAGGAAATACCAAGGAAAATTTTCCATGTGATGCTCAACTCAAAATCCTACACCTACGAATCCCTTCGAGTGAAGCCATTGGAAATCTCATACAGTTCAGTCATATTCTTCAAAGGATGTATACGAAGTTCTTCCGGTCTCGAGGAATTTGTTCTCGACCGAGGAGTTAGGAATTCGCCAGTGTGAATTGCCTACACAGTGAGGAACATGATAGCCCTGAGGATTTTGATAGTCAAAATTCCGACCATTGTTGTGCTATGCGCCAGCGGTTCCAAAATTTCTACCCACCTAACGGTCATATCAGACAAGGGCATTTATGTCTTATCATGTTGGGCTGCTCCCCAGGCTATAAATAGCCGCCCCCACAACCACTAGCTGGTTGGCTGCTCCGAGAGAAACTGACGCTTGTCATTTGAGAGCATCCCATCCTCCGAGGACTTTGAGCGAAAATCATCAAGTGAGGAAAACCCAAACCCAAAGTGATTGAGCATCACTGAAGAGATTGATCCTGCGTGGATCCAATGCTTGTTTCCTTTGAAGACTATGCTTCTTCCAGACGGTTAGGCGTCAAGGTCTAGAGCATCCAAGAGGAATTGTGGATCGCCGAGTGACCGAGTTTGTGAAGGTTTGGAAGTCACCTGAAGACTTACCACGAGTGATTGGGCGAGGTTTGTGTGACTTTAGCTCAAGGAGAATACGGTGAGGACTGTGTGTCCTCGAGTTTAAATACTCAGCCGCTCCAACCAGATGTACAACTGAGATAGCAGTTGGAACTGGTCTACCAAATCATTGTCTTCACCAAGCTAACTGGTTCTATTTCCTCAACTCTTTCATTTCCTCAAGTCTGTTGTTGTGTGCCTGTTCATATCTATTTGAAGACTTTGACTGAAGACTTTCTCAATTTCCTCAGTTCAATTTCTTAAGTCTGTCCGTCTTCTTTCGTGTGTTATCCTGTGTTTACGCTTTCTATACTCTGTGCTTGTCTTCATTTCATCATGATGACTATGCTTGTGTTATGTTATGTTTACTTCTGAGTACTTATTCTGCTGCAAGTAGTTCTTCATTTAGGAATATCCTCACCAGCAAATTCCTCAGTGAAGAATTCATAAAAATCGCCTATTCACCCCCCCTCTAGTCGATATAACGCACTTTCATTCCCAAGATTGGGAAACATGATCATGATCAAGTTGTTTAAAATTCATAATATGATTCCTAAGAGAGATGATCTTAGCGGGAGGAAAATACTTAGAGATAAAAGCATCTTTGCACTTATTCCATGAATCAATACTATTCTTAGGCAAAGACGAAAACCAAACTTTAGCACGATCTCTAAGTGAAAACGGAAATAACTTCAATTTAACAATATCATTATCCGTATCTTTCTTCTTTTGCATCTCACACACATGAACAAAGTTGTTTAGATGGGTAGCAGCATCTTCACTAGGAAGGCCGGAGAATTGATCTTTCATAACAAGATTCAACAAAGCAGCATTGATTTCACAAGACTCAACATCATTAAGAGGAGCAATCGGAGTACTAAGGAAATCATTATTATTGGTATTGGAAAAGTCACACATTTTGGTATTATCTTGTGCCATCTCGACAAGCAATCCAACACACAACCAAACAAAAAGGCAAGCGAAAAGGGAGAGGTGATTGGGAAAGAGAGTGCGAATAAAACAACAAGGGTGAAGTGGGGAGAGGAAAACGAGAGGCAAATGGCAAATAATGTAATGCGAGGGAGATGAGTTTGTGATGGGTACTTGGTATGTCTTGACTTGAGCGAAGACCTCCCCGGCAACGGCGCCAGAAATCCTTCTTGCAAAGTCTTGAGCTTGCTTTGGTTTTCCTTGAAGAGGAAAGGGTGATGCAGCAAAGTAGCATAAGTATTTCCCTCAGTTTTTGAGAACCAAGGTATCAATCCAGTAGGAGGCTCCTCAAAAGTCCAACGCACCTACACAAACAAACAAGAACCTCGCAACCAACGCAATAAAGGGGTTGTCAATCCCTTCACGGCCACTTCATGTAAAGTGAGATCCGATAGAGATAATATGATAAGATAAATATTGTTGGTATTTTTATGATATAGATTGGAAAAGTAAAGATGCAAATAAAAGTAGATGGAAAACTTATATGATAAAAGATAGACCCGGGGGCCATAGGTTCTAGTGGCTTCTCTCAAGATAGCATAAGTATTACGGTGGGTGAACAAATTACTGTCGAGCAATTGATAGAAAAGTGCAAGTTATGAGATTATCTAGGCATGATCATGTATATAGGCATCACGTCCATGACAAGTAGACCGACTCCTTCCTGCATCTACTACTATTACTCCACACATCGACAGACTCCTGCCTGCATCTAGAGTATTAAGTTCATAAAGAACAGAGTAACGCATTAGGAAAGATGACATGATGTAGAGGGATAAACTCATGCAATGTGATATAAACCCCATCTTTTTATCCTCGATGGAAACAATACAATACGTGCCTTGCTGCCCCTGCTGTCAATGGGAAAGGACACCGCAAGATTGAACCCAAAGATAAGCACATCTCCCATTGCAGGAAAGATCAATCTAGTAGGCCAAACCAAACTGATAATTCGAAGAGACTTGCAAAGATAACTTAATCACACATAAAAGAATTCAAAGGAGATTCAAATATTTCTCATAGATAAACTTGATCATAAACCCACAATTCATCGGATCTCGACAAACACACTGCAAAAAGAGTTACATCGAATAGATCTCCAAGAAGATCGAGGAGAACTTTGTATTGAGATTCAAAGAGAGAGAAGAAGCCATCTATCTAATAACTATGGACCCGATGGTTTGTGGTAAACTACTCACAACTCATCGGAAGGGCCTTGGAGATGATATAGAGGCCCTCCATGGTCGATTCCCCCTCCAGCGGAGCGCCGGTGAAGGCTCTAAGATGGGATCTCGCGGATACAGAAGGTTACAGTGGTGGAAATAGTTTTTCGTGGTGCTCTTGGATGTTTTCAGGGTACGTGGGTATATATAGGAGGAAGAAGTAGGTTGGTGGATGCTCGAGGGGCCCATGAGGGTGGGGGGCGCGCCCACCTCCAGGGGGCGCGCCGGGCACCCTCGTGGTCGCCTCCTCTGTTGCTTGACGTCCACTCCAAGTCCCCTGAATCACGTTTGTTCCAAAAAGATCGCTCCTGAAGGTTTCATTCCGTTTGGACTCCGTTTGATATCCCTTTCCTTCAAAACACTGAAATAGGCAATAAAACAACAATTCGGGCTGGGCCTCCGGTTAGTAGGTTAGTCCCAAAAATGATATAAAAGTGTAAAGTAAAGCCCATAAACATCCAAAATGGGTAATATAATAGTGTGGAACAATAAAAAATTATAGATACGTTGGAGACGTATCAGTGGATAAGAAGGATGGCAAGGTGAACAAAGGTATATGTGATATACATGTTATTGATGTGTACCTTACTAAAGCTCGCAGTAGCACCTGGGTATTTGATATTGGTTCTGTTGCTAACATTTGCAACTCGAAACACGGACTACGGATTAAGCGAAGATTGGCTAAGGACGAGGTGAATATGCGCGTGGAAATGGTTCCAAAGTTGATGTGATCGCGGTCGGCACGCTACCTCTACATCTACCTTCGGGATTAGTTTTAGACCTGAATAATTGTTATTTGGTGCCAGCATTAAGCATGAACATTATATCTGGATGTTGTTTGATACGAGATGGTTATTCATTTAAATATGAGAATAATGGTTGTTCTATTTATATGAGTAATATCTTTTATGGTCATGCACCCTTAAAGAGGGCTATATTTTTGTTGAATCTTGATTGTAGTGATACACATATTCATAATGTTGAAGCCAAAAGATGCAGAGTTGATAATGATAGTGCAACTTATTTGTGGCACTGTCGTTTAGGTCATATTGGTGTAAAGCGCATGAAGAAACTCCATACTGATGGACTTTTGGAATCACTTGATTATGAATCACTTGGTACTTGCAAACCATGCCTCATGGGCAAGATGACTAAAACGACGTTCTTCGAAACAATGGAGTGAGCAACAGATTTGTTGGAAATCATACGTATTGATGTATGTGGTCCGATGAATATTGAGGCTCGCGGCGGGTATCGTTATTTTCTCCCCTTCACAGATGATTTGAGCAGATATGGGTATATCTACTTAATGAAACATAAGTCTAAAACAGAATTTCAAAGTGAAGTGGAAAATCATCGTAACAAGAAAATAAAGTTTCTACGATCTGATCATGGAGGAGAATATTTGAGTTACGAGTTTGGTCTTCATTTGAAACAATGCGGAATAGTTTCGCAACCCACGCCACCCAGAACACCACAACGTAATGGTGTGTCTGAACGTCGTAACCGCACTTTATTAGATATGGTGCAATCTATAATGTCTCTTACTGATTTACCTCTATCATTTTGGGGTTATGCTTTAGAGACGACTACATTCACGTTAAATAGGGCACCATCTAAATCTATTGAGACGACGTCTTATGAACTGTGGTTTGGCAAGAAACCAAAGTTGTCGTTTCTTAAAGTTTGGGGCTGTGATGCTTATGAGAAAAAACTTCAACCTGATAAGCTCGAACCCAAATCGTTGCTAAGAATGGATCCTTTCTAGAGAAGGAGTTTCTCTCGAAAGAAGTGAGTGGGAGGAAAGTAGAACTTGATGAGGTAACTGTACCTGCTCCCTTATTGGAAAGTAGTTCATCACAGAAACCGGTTCCTGTGACACCTACACCAATTAGTGAGAAAGTTAACTATATTGATCAAGAAGCTTCAGATCAAGATACTACCGAACCTCCTAGGTCAACCAGAATAAGATCCGCCCAGAGTGGTACGGCAATCCTATTCTGGAGGTCATGTTACTTGACCATGGCGAACCTACGAACTATGAGGAAGCGATGATGAGCCCAGATTCCGCAAAATGGCTTGAGGCCACGAAATCTGAGATGGGATCCATGTATGAGAACAAAGTGTGGACTTTGGTTGACTTGCCCGATGATCGGCAAGCCATCAAGAATAAATGGATCTTCAAGAAGAAGACTGACGCTGACGATAATGTTACTGTCTACAAAGCTCGACTTGTTGCGAAAGGTTTTCGAAAAGTTCAAGGGGTTGACCACGATGAGACTTTCTCACCCGTAGCGATGCTTAAGTCTGTCCGAATCATGTTAGCAATTGCCGCATTTTGTGATTATGAAATTTGGCAAATGGATGTCAAAACTGCATTCCTGAATGGATTTCTAGAAGAAGAGTTGTATATGATGCAACCAGAAGGTTTTGTCGATCCAGAAGGTACTAACAAAGTGTGCAAGCTCTAGCGATCCATTTATGGACTGGTGCAAGCCTCTCGGAGTTGGAATAAATGTTAGTATGATCAAAGCATATGGTTTTATACAGACTTTTGGAGAAGCCTGTATTTACAAGAAAGTGAGTGGGAGCTCTGTAGCATTTCTAATATTATATGTGGATGACATATTGTTGATTGGAAATGATATAGAATTTCCGGATAGCATAAAAGGATACTTGAATAAGAGTTTTTCAATGAAAGACCTCGGTGAAGCTGCTTATATATTGGGCATCAAGATCTATAAAGATAGATCAAGACGCTTAATTGGACTTTCACAAAACACATACCTTGATAAAGTTTTGAAAAAGTTCAAAATGGATCAAGCAAAGAAAGGGTTCTTGCCTGTGTTACAAGGTGTGAAGTTTAGTCAAACTCAATGCCCTACCACTGCAGAAGATAGAGAGAAAATGAAAAATGTTCCCTATGCTTCAGCCATAGGCTCTATCATGTATGCAATGCTGTGTACCAGACCTGATGTGTGCCTTTCTATTAGTTTAGCAGGGAGGTACCAAAGTAATCCAGGAGTGGATCACTGGACAGCGGTCAAGAACATCCCGAAATATCTGAAAAGGACTAAGGATATGTTTCTCGTTTATGGTGGTGACAAAGAGCTCGTCGTAAATGGTTACATCGATGCAAGCTTTGACACTGATCCGGATGATTCTAAATCATAGACCAGATACGTGTTTATATTGAATGATGGAGCTGTCAGTTGGTGCGGTTCTAAACAAAGTGTCGTGGCGGGATCTACGTGTGAAGCGGAGTACATAGCTGCTTCGGAAGCAGCAAATGAAGGAGTCTGGATGAAGGAGTTCATATCCGATCTAGGTGTCATACCTAGTGCATCAGGTCCAATGAAAATCTTTTGTGACAATACTGGTGCAATTGCCTTGGCAAAGGAATCCAGATTTCACAAGAGAACCAAGCACATCAAGAGACACTTCAATTCCATCTGTCACCAAGTCCAGGTGGGAGACATAGAGATTTGCAAGATATATACGGATCTGAATGTTGCAGACCCGTTGACTAAGCCTCTCTCACGAGCAAAACATGATCAACACCAAGACTCCATGTGTGTTAGAATCATTACTGTGTAATCTAGATTATTGACTCTAGTGCAAGTGGGGGACTGAAGGAAATATGCCCTAGAGGCAATAATAAATATTATTTATTTCCTTATTTGATGACAAATGTTTATTATTCACGCTAGAATTGTATTAACCGGAAACATAATACATGTGTGAATACATAGACAACATAGTGTCACTAGTATGCCTCTACTTGACTAGCTCGTTGATCAAAGATGGTTAAGGTTTCCTTACCATAGACATGAGTTGTCATTTGATAAACAAGATCACATCATTAGGAGAATTATGTGATTGACTTGACCCATTCCGTTAGCCTAGCACTTGATCGTTTTAGTTTACTGCTATTGCTTTCTTCATGACTTATACATGTTCCTATGACTATGAGATTATGCAACTCCCGATTACCGGAGGAACACTTTGTGCGCTACCAAACATTACAACATAACTGGGTGATTATAAAGGTGCTCTACAAGTGTCTCCGATGGTACTTGTTGAGTTGGCATAGATCGAGATTAGGATTTGTCACTCCAATTGTCGGAGAGGTATCTCTGGGCCCTCTCGGTAATGCACATCACTATAAGCCTTGCAAGCAATGTGACTAATGAGTTAGTTACGGATGATGCATTACGTATCGAGTAAAGAGACTTGCCAAGAACGAGATTGAGCTAGGTATTGAGATACCGACGATCGAATCTCGGGCAAGTAACATACCGATGACAAAGGGAACGACGTATGTTGTTATGCGGTTTGACCGATAAAGATCTTCATAGAATATGTAGGAGCCAATATGAGCATCCAGGTTCCACTATTGGTTATTGACCGGAGACGTGTCTCGGTCATGTCTACATAGTTCTTGAACCCGTAGTGTTGGGGATATAACTATTTGTGTAAGCCGCCCAGGAGGGGTCGGGTTACGCAAAGAGGATTCACCAGAGAGAAGCCCAAGGCCAAGCATGAAGATGGCGGTTCAATAAAGGGCTTAAGGCCCACAGGCGACTTAAGGCCCGTTGTATTAAACCGCCGTAATAGCATGACTTGTATTGTAAGGAATATTTAACTAGTCACCGAGCCGACAATCGCTTATAAGCCGCCGACTCAGAGGCTGCTGTATGCCAACCCGTGTATATAGGGGACGACCTGCTGGCGGCTTAGGGCAAGAAACAACTCATCGAGAGCCGGGCATAGTGTATCTCGCTCCCTGGTCATCGAAACATCAATACCAACCCAACTAGACGTAGGCCTTACCTTCACCGTAAGAGGCCGAACTAGTATAAACTCTCTCGTGTCCCTTGTCCCGATTTAACCCCTTCAAGCTTCCTAGTTGCGATGGCTCCACAACTAAGTCCTTTCACGAGGACATCTGACGTGACTATTCCACGACACTTGGCGCCCACCATGGGGTCAGCGCACGGTGGATTTGAGTTCTTGAAGGGCAACTTCGAAGGGCTCAAATGGTACGTAGTGGGCCGGATGACCAAGAGTCGTCGCGGCAAGATCTACATAGACGACGAAGGCTGGGGCCCCGACGCCGGCTCAATTGAGTACGGTTACCAGGTCCCCTTCGGCGGAATCCACGTCTTCATTGGCCAGATCGGTGAGCCGGGCCCTGAGCCGGACAACTGTACCGACCTCGTCGAGACGGCTCAGCGTGCGAGGAAGACCCAGACTCAGCCAGTCATGAGGCGTGCCTTCGTGGGCTGCGTCCACGGAGAGGAACTTTCTGGATCGGAAGATGGGGGTGAGCCGGCCGTCCTCTCAGACGGTGACTCGTCCGCCGGCTCAACCGATTCATTGTATCAGGTACAAGACGGCGTGCTTGGGGGCTGTTCCGATGGCATAAGTATTCCGGACCCCGATGAGCCGCCAAGATGGGCTGGAATCTTCATGGCTGGAACTCAGCCCGGCTCAAACTCTACAGCAGCTGCGGCGATCACATCCGGGTCAGGAGCAGCCGGGGCAGGCGGCCCCGTGCGCCCGCCGGCTCAAGTGCTGATGGATCTCATGGACAAGCTTACGGCCCTGCTAACCGCTACGGTGATTCCTGCAGATAAAGATGAGCATGACGAGCAGTAGCGCAAGTACGTGAGGAGATAGCTCAGGCCAAGGAGGCCTTAGAAGCTGAGGATACTAGACTAGCTGTGGAGCGGGCGGCTCTCGACGCCCGGGCACAACGTTTACAGTCAGAAGCTTACCAGCTCACTATGAGCTTAAACGCATCCAACGAAGTAATGAGGAGGAGACATCAGAAGACGCAGTCCCGTCTACCTCCGAATTACGATCCCCGAGTTCTCTTTGCTACACCCGGAGCCGGCCCTAGTAACCTGCCAGAGTCCGATCGGCTTATGACAGCCGGAACAGGAGGACCGGCTTAGCCTAGGGATATGGTGCCGCCTCACGTGAGTATGCCACCACCGCGTTATGTGTCGATTCCACCGGGTCACTTTTCAAACCCCATGGAGAACTTGATCGCAGCCTCAGCACATTTAGCGGCTCTTCCTATGGAAGGAGATGACCCGACGGCGGTGGAGACCCGGAGGGTCAGGGAGCTCCTTCAGACAGCCCTGGCTCAGCAGGAGAACTATTCTTACAGCCGGGACAGGATCCATTCGACTCCCCCGCCTTGGGTAGCACCCCCTCGCCAAAACCGGAGCCCGAGTAACAGCAGACGCATGGAGTCGGAAGCTTTGTCAAGCAACGCCCAACGGTGTAACCAACCCATGGGCTATAACCCGGCGCAGGACCAAGTACATTAGGAGAATGATCACCCGGAGTATCCAATGACATCGGTTGAGGCGGGAGTAGCCACTAGAACCGGCGGTGTCCCGTGCCTGGTGCCGGCTCTGCGTGACGTACGTCTGCCCAAGGATTTCAAGGGACCTCGAAAGGTACCAAACTACACGGCCGATTTACAGCCCGCGGCGTGGATCAAGAGTTATGAGATGGCCATGGAGTTGCTGGAGGTCAATGACGCAACAATGGCTAAGCGTGACCTCACCGATATGGGTACGCTGATGGCAGCTTTAGTCAAATACGCCGATTCTGATTGTACCAAGGATCCCGCGTCTAACGATGAGAAGACATGGAAGGGAAAAAGGAACGGCAATGGAAAGGGTCAGCAGCATAACCCGGGGAATCAAGGCGGCAATAAGCGTAAGACGGACGGTAACCCGGAGTTTGTAGCCAATGCCAACGTACGAGGTAACAATCAGAGACGTAAGGGTAAGCCGCCTCAATCCGGCGGGTCAGGCCCATCTCTTGAACAACTACTTAATGAGCCCTGCCCGAGACACGGCACTAGGGAGCGGCCTTCGACACATCTGTGGAAGGATTGCGCCATCATGAAGGCATTTAAAAACTCCAACACCTTCGACGGTGGTCAAGGATCTTGTGGTGGCTCAGGGGGCGGCGGCTTTCATGGCCCGGGCGGCGGTTCAATTCCGGCCAGGGCATCCGGTGGCAATAACAAGCAGCAGCCGTCAAGGCGGACATCAGCAGAATAAATGGGTTATCAAAACCATCCGAAGTAGTTGAGTGGTGGACAGTATCATGTGTTTACCACTAGCTTGTGCAAACGTGACCAGAAGGTTCATAAGAGGGCTGTGAATTCCGTTGAGCCGGCAATCCCTCGTTATTTAAGGTGGTCGGAGCAGCCCATCATATGGAGCAGGGAGGATCATCCTCCGCGGGTTGATAACCCGGGTCAGTTGGCATTGGTAGTGGCGCCTCAGGTTGGTGGGTATAAATTCACCAAGGTACTCATGGATGGGGGTAGTAGCATCAACATCCTTTACTACGAGACCTTTTAGCGCATGGGGTTGACTGATAAACATCTGAGAACATCCAACACTGTTTTCCATGGAGTTGTCCCTGGTAAGTCAGCTTACCCAGATGGCAGGATTGAGCTGGAGGTGGCTTTCGGAGACGAACATGACTCCCGAGCCGAGAAGTTGATGTTTGAAGTGGTCAAGATCCGGAGCCCATACCACGCTCTGTTTGGACGGCCGGCTTATGCTAAGTTTATGGCCCGGCCGTGTTACGTTTATTTACAGCTCAAGATGCCAGGTTACAAGGGCACCATCACTGTACATGGCAATCGTAAGGTAGCATTGGAGTGTGAAGAGAGTGACGCGGCTTATGCTGAGTCGGCTCAAGCTTGTGCAGAGAGAGCTCAAATTTTACCAAGATAATGTTTACCCGGCAGATATGACATCCCTGAAGAAGCCAACTACAGAGCATGACCCGGCGTTGAACTTTAAGTCGGCAGCTGAGACAAAGCTTGTTGACTTTACCCCGGGTGATTCTTCTAAACAGTTCAAAGATCGCAAGAAACTTGATCCCAAATAGGAAAGCGCTACCATCGAAGTTCATCCGTGAGAACCGGACATCTTTGCATGGAAACCTTTCCGACATGCCGGTGTCGGTGTCAAAACCGCGGATCTCGGGTAGGGGGTCCCGAACTGTGCGCCTAGGCGGATGGTAACAGGAGACGAGGGACACAATGTTTTACCTGTGTTCGTGCCCTCTCGATGGAGGTAATACCCTCGCCCCGCTTGATTAATATTGATGATATGGATAGTACAAGAGTAGATCTACCACGAGATCAATGAGGCTAAACCCTAGAAGCTAGCCTATGGTATGATTGTTGAGATGTAATGTTGTGTCCTACGGACTAAAGCCCTCCAGCTTTATATAGACACCGGAGAGGCTAGGGTTACACAGAGTCGGTTACAATGGTAGGAGATCTACATATCCGATTGCCAAGCTTGCCTTCCACGCCAAGTAAAGTACCTTCCGGACACGAGCCGAGTCTTCAATCTTCTATCTTCGTAGTCCGGGAGTCCGCGGATATCGATAGTCCGCTATCCGGACACCCCTAGTCCAGACTCCTCAAGAGCCCCGAACCAGGCTTCAATGACGATAAGTCCAGCGTGCTTGTAGTCTTCGACGTTGCAAGGCGGGTTCTCCCTTCGAATTCCATGTTCCTGTCGAACAGTGTCCGGCTTTACCTCGAATACTATGCTTCTTGGCTTCTATGCCAGGGAGTCTTTTACATTTCACCCCCTGATTGTGCGGGTCACCAGCCTATTAAAGGGGCAGGGATCCAGATCCAAACCGCACCATCCTCCTCCCGCGTATACCCATCGAAGCGCCTCTGACTCTGAAATCCATTCCACCATGGATCGTCAACGCGGCTCTTCCTCACGCGCTCCCAGCCCATCACCGGGGGATTGGCGGAGGTGCTCTATTTCGCACAACGAGCTAGTAAAGCTCCAAACAGAGGGATGGCTTCCTCCGGCCTTCATGGTTCCGGTCCGAGCCGGACTGGTTACTTATCGAGGAGGGAGCCAGGCGGAGGACACCCCAAGCCCCAACAGGGGGGAGCGGGTGTGCTTTGTCCCTTATCTAATAAGGGGGCTCGGGTTTCCAATACACCCAATTCCTCCGCGGGCTCCTGAAGTTCTACGGACTTCAGCTCCATCACCTCACGCCCGCTTCTGTGTTGCACATCGCGGGCTACGTAGCTCTTTGCGAGCTATTCCTGGGCATCGAGCCCCATTTCGCATTGTGGAAGAGGCTATTCGCCTCGCACTCGCTCTCACCAGGGTCCATATATCAAGTGGGCGGCGCCGAAATATGGCGCGTCGCTGGGACCGGATACCTATCCGGCACCCCCAAGAGGGCGTTCGAAGACTGGCCCTCGAAGTGGTTTTATATAGTAGACACTCCGTTGCCCGACCCAGTCCGGATTGGCCTCCCGGAGTTTAATGCTGCTCCCTTGAAGAAACGCCTCAGCTGGCGCCCGCGGAGCCCCCGTTTGGAGGAAGACAAGAGCGTCCATTACTTGATGGGCCGGATAAGATTAATGGCTCATTCCGGCTTGACCATGTTTGGAGTCATGGCGACGTGCATCAAGCGGGGGGTGCAGCCGCTGCAATACAGAGGCCACCCCATGTGGGATTTCAACGGGGAAGACGATGCTACCCGGCACGGCCGCAAAGGGCCGGATTCGACCGAGGATCTGGTGAAGATCCTATCCGGCCTGTACAAGGGGGAGAAGGAGGACTTCCTTCGTCCAAACCCCGTAAATGGGTTTTCTATGGTCAATCCCAGAGGATGGGTAAGCGAATGCCTCAAAAGGGCCTTTACCCGTATTTTCGAAGTTTAAGCTTCTTATATTACGTCTTCGGCGCAGAGTTTACGCCGGACCATGGAGGACATGGTGAGTCCCGCTCCACAGCCCGAGGACCCGGAAGGATCCCTGGGTCCAGCCTCCGAAGAGGATCCGGACCTTGGGGTGGAGCTAATCGACGGGGTGTATCACCAACTAAGCATTGATGATGCGCTGGTCGCCATTACGGCGGACTACCCCGGGCTGAATTCGGCATCCCAGGTGACCAAGACCGAAGTTCCGACACCGTTATTTTATCCTTGCCTATTCTGACCTTCGCGAACGATGGTATTTTGCAGGAAGCGCCATTACGGCAGGAAGCCGAGCCTGCGGCGGCCGACTTACAGAGGTCAGGCCGAACCAGCAGGAGGAAAAGGAGCGCCGTCTGGGCGAAACGCCGCCGCAGAGGTATAGCTCGCTGACCTTTCGAGCAACGCCCGAGGAAACTTCTAAGTGCTCATGATCTTCATAGGAGAAAAAGCGCCGCGGATCATGAAGCACGTGAATTGCCCCAATCAACTCCCGCCAGCTCCAACGCCCGGACCGAGGGGGAGGCAAGCGCAAGACGCGAACCGGATCCTACTCCAACGGAGGATACCGACAGACTGTCCGCCACAACGTCGGAGGTGGAGAGCGCTATGAATCATAGACGCCGCCGGACAGTTCTTCAAGAGGCGTGCTTTTCCCCTGAGGCATTGGATGCCTTTAAAGCAGGGGACGCGCATCTCCGGGCTGCCCAAAATGGTTTTACCAGAGCCACGGAGCAGTATGTTAAAGACATACGGGTAAGGGAATTTTAATGGTTGTATACCCTAGTAGCCCCCAAGACTTAAATTAGTTATGTTAACTGATTTAAGGATCATGTAAACTTTCAGGCTCTTAACGAGAAGAACGCCCAGCTATCCCGGGAGCTGCAAGATTGCAAGGCCCAACTTGAGGTCAAGACTTGC
The DNA here is from genome assembly GCA_021437245.1 of Aegilops speltoides. Lineage (NCBI taxonomy): Eukaryota > Viridiplantae > Streptophyta > Magnoliopsida > Poales > Poaceae > Aegilops > Aegilops speltoides. Next base: position 481,386,734 of record CM038144.1, read on the forward strand.
TGCCGCAGGAGGAGACGGAAAGACCCTCCCGGTAACACATTTGTATAAATGAATATAAGCGCTGTCTGGCGCGCGCCGAGTCTAATAATGACATCAGAGGTGCTGCCAACAAGATCCGGACAGTATCACATTACGCCACTAAAAGTCGGCGAAAATGTGCCGAGCAGAGTTCAGCAGAAAGGAACAAGCTTCAAGATGCCAATGCCAAGCTTGGAGAAGAGCTGAAAGGCGCCAGCCGAGCTGTCCGCTCCGCTAAGGAGAATCAACGGCTTGTCGCAGCATCTATAGTAGTGCTTGAGCGAACTCTCTTAGGAAGAAGAGTACGGCGAGGAAGCGATTTGACGTGATATGTCTTGTAGGCATACTCACGGGCCATCCTCGGAGGAGATGCACGATCAACGGGTGATCAACTTCCGAACTGTTGCGGCTGTGCGAACGAGTTCGCAGGCAATGAGTGGCGCCAGACAGGCTTTATGGCTATCCTCGTCCCGCCCGAGGGCCTCGGGGAGCTTGCAGAGAAGCTACAGAGAGTGCGGCAGCGCTTCCATTTGTGGAAGGTTTCGGCCTGCCGTCAAGGTGCCAGGGAGGCTTGGGCCATGGTGAAGACGCGGTACAAGAAGGCGGATCCCAACCATATGGCGAAGTTGGACCGGTGGGGCCCGACGGGAAGGAGATCCTGTGAGTTTAGTGTATAGCCGTAGAACGGCTGCTAAATTTTCCCAACGGACCGTAAGCTAGACAGATGTTAGACGAGATTGAGGAGGAATACAATCAATAAACTTGACAATGTATGTTATCCTTAAAAATGACATGTGAAATGCCTTCTAGCTGGATTGTAGATCGTTTGCCGTTGCCGACCTTTTCGCTTCGACCTCGGGACCCTAGAGTCCGGAGTGTGTCCGAATACCTTTTTGGTTAATAAATAACCGTGGTATGCATGGAGACTAGGCGTAGGGGTCATTAGTGCTTTATCAGGCAAGTGCCCAACTAGTTATGTTATATTACATGGTTAGTAAGAAACATCTTCCAGGGAGAATAGTTCTGTTAAGGGTTCCTTTCGCTGGGGTGGCATGCCCTAAAGTGCATGTCCGGACTGCCAATGGAGCAGTAAAACATCCGGGGCAGATGGAAAAATAGGTAAAAGTCATCTTTTAAATCACCGAATCGAATATTCCCTTAAGAACGCTTAGCTTTCGCTTCACCCACCGAGGTACACATCCGCCGACCCGGCAAGAATAATCGCAGAGGTGCTCCTTTACCACCTAGCCGAACAATCGGGAACGAGGGGTAAGCAGAGAGCCAGCAACCCAGCTTGGCCAAAACTTAAGTCATATCGATGCATATAATGGCGAGTAAAAGGTACATGTGGAAGCATGACACATGTGTTGGGTATAAAACTCAGATAGTTGAGCTTCGAAAAGAAGCCCTCAGAATAACGAAAAGGGTGGCACGTCGTATGTATGCAAAGAATGCGAAAATAGGCCCGAAGGGATTTGTTAATTTTAAAAAGGATAAAAGAGAGATAAAAGACAGCCAAGTATAAAAGATTGGACGGGGAAGGGACAAACTCTTAGTCCGGCGCTAGGCATAGAATCGCTTGAGGCGGGCTGCGCTCCATGGGTTCGCTCGAGTCGGTTGTCCGACGATTTAGATGGTACGCCCGCCGGTCAAGACTTGGTCAATGATGAAGGGCCTTCCCATCCGGGTTTGAGCTTGTCCTTTTTCTTGTCCGCAGCGAGAACTAGTTCACCAACGTTATAGGTCTTGGCCCGCATTTCTGCTTTGATATCTTCGAGCCTGCTGCTGGTAAAATGCGGAACGAGCCTTCGCGACGCCACGTTCTTCCTCCAATGTGTCCAGCTGTCCTGCCGATCAAGCTCGGCTTCTCTTTCCTCGCACATGTGCACTCGAGGTGAGTCATGAATAATGTCGCAGGCGATCTGCCTCTGCGCCAGATACCATAAAAAATGGTGTGAATCCAGTAGTACGGTTAGGCGTTGTCCGCAGCCCCAGTCGGAGTCGAGCTCCTCGACCCATTGGGTGTCTGATTTAGTGAGTGACCTCACTAGTCCGGGTTTAATGCCGCCATTATTAGACCGCTTGCTCTTTCCACTTGACCGCTTGTTTGAGGGTGATAGATCGACGCATAGTCGAGCTTAATGCCCATATTTTTGCACCATGCCTTGACCTCATCGGCTGTGAAATTCGTGCGTTATCGGTGATGATGCTATGGGGACTCAGAACGGTGTACCACCTCTGATATAAAGTCTATCACTGGTCCGGACTCTGCCGTTTTGACCGGTTTGGCCTCTATCCATTTGGTGAATTTATCCACCATGACCAACATGTATTTTTTCTTGTGGGTTCCCCCTTTAAGGGGTCCCACCATGTCAAGCCCCCAGACCGCGAACGGCCAGGTAATGGGTATGGTTTTGAGGGCGGTGGGTGGCATATGGCTCTGATTAGCGAAGAGCGGCAACCGACGATCGCTGACCAAGTCCTGCATCCGCCCGAGCTGTTGGCCAATAAAATCCGCACAGAACGCCTTTCCTACCAGGGCCGGGCTGCTGCATGGTGTCCACCTAGTCCGCATGGATTTCAGCCAGAGGTTTCGCCCTTCTTCTTCGAGATACATCTTTGAAGGACTCGGTAGTACTTTTCTTATAAAGTTCTCCTCGTGAACCTTGTAGGCCTTCGATCGCGGACTATGCAATGCGGGCCTCATTTTGGTCTTGGGGAGTTCCCGCCAAGTAAGTAGGCTAGGAAAGGTTCTGTCCACGCGGCGATTACCGCCATTATATCGTGGGCGGATTGTGTTACGTTGTCTGCTGAATCACCAGTTGGTGCGGCTCTCTCCGGTTTGTCGCTACCGGACTCCTCTTCCCACAAGACGGATGGCTTGAAGAGCCGCTCCAGAAGATATTTGAGGGACAACATCACGTTTCACACCGATCGCGCGCTGAATGTCGGCCGCTTGGTTGTTATCTCGGGCTATGTGATGGAATTCGAGTCCTTCAAACCGAGCTGACATTTTCGTGATAGCATTACGATATGCTGCCATTTTCGGATCCTTGGCGCCAAAGTCTCCATTTATTTGGGATATTGCGAGGTTTGAATCCTCGCACCTCTAGGCGTTGAATGCCCATGGAGATCGCCATCCGGAGACCATGTAACAAGGCCTCAGATTCGCTGCGTTGTTGGAGTCCGTGTACATTATTTGAAGTACATATCGATCAGATCTCCGGTGGGGACGCTCAGACGACGCCAGCCCCCATCCGCCAACATTTTGGAGCCGTCGGCGCATAGTCCAATTGGAGTATGCGCCGTACTCTTTAGGTAGTTCGGCTTCAGTCCATTCGGCGACGAAGTCAGCCAAGACTTGCGATTTTATGGCTCGTCGAGGTTTGTAAGTTATGTCGAATGGCAAGAGCTCAATGGCCCATTTTGCAATCCTGCCCGTTGCGTCGCGGTTATTTATAATGTCATTGAGTGGTACTTCAGAGGCCAATGTTATCGAACACTCTTGAAAGTAGTGCTGGAGCTTCCGGGACGCCATGAACACCGCATATGCTATCTTTTGATAGTGCGGGTAACAGGATTTGCAGGGGGTTAACACAGTGGATACGTAATACACTAGTTTTTTAAGAGGGAATTTATGCCCTTCTGTTGCTCGTTCGACGACGAGGACAGCGCTCACAACTTGATGTGTTGCAGCGATGTATAACAACATCGGTTCGCCTTTGAGTGGGCGCCGCCAGACCGGATTTGTTGCCAATATGGCCTTTATTTCTTCGAGTCGGCGGGCCGCATCCGCCCACTGGTGTTCGTGCGCCTTAGGAGGCGATAAAGAGGCAACGCCTTCTCTCCTAAACGGGAGATAAAACGGCTTAAGGCTGCCACGCATCCCGTTAATTTTTGTATTTGCTTGAGGTCCTTTGGGATATCCAAGCTGTGATGAGCTCGGATCTTGGCCGGATTTGCTTCGATTCCTCTACGGTACAATGAAGCCCAGCAGCTTTCCGGATGGTACGCCGAAAACACATTTCTCGGATTGACAATGTCATATGCTCCGAGGTTGTCGAATGTGAGCCTCAAATCGCCTACTAAAGTTTCGACGTGTTTTGTTTTGACGACTACGCCGCTCTCGTATGCCTCGATTGTTTTGCCTATCTGGGTAGCCGACATGTTTGAATCATGCGCTGATATGTTGCGCCGGCATTTTTGAGTCCGAAGGGCATCATGTTGAAGCAGAATGGTCCGTATGGAGTGATGAATGCCGCTTGCGGCTTGGTTCGCTTCCGCCATCTTGATTTGATGATAGCCGAGTATGCATCCGTGAAGCACAACGAATCGTGTTCTGCCGTGGCATCAATAATTTGATCGATGCGAGGGAGGGGGAAAGGATCCTTTGGGCAAGCCTTATTGAGGTCTTTGAAGTCGACGCAGAGGCGCCAGGATTTGTCCTTCTTTGGTACCATCACCAAATTTGCTAGCCAGTCCGGATGTTTGATATCTCTGATGAATCCGGCTTCCAATAACTTGGCTAGCTCTTCTCCCATTGCTTGTCTTTTGGGCTCGGAAAATCGTCGAAGAGCCTGTTTGATTGGTTTGAATCCTTTCAGGATGTTTAGGCTGTGTTCTGCCAACCTGCGAGATATTCCGGGCATGTCGAAGGGTGCCAGGCGAAGATGTCCCAATTTTCCCGAAGGAATTCGCGCAGTGCGGCGTCGACTTCGGGGTTCAACTGTGCCCCGATGGAGGCCGTCTTTGTTGGGTCCGTTGGGTGGACCTGAAATTTAACTATCTCCTCTGGTGGTTTGAAGGAGGTGGACTTGGATCTTTTATCAAGTATCACATCGTCCTTGTTTACCGTAGAGCGTAGCGCGGTAAGTTCCTCTGCCGCTAAGGCTTCGGATAGTGCCTCGAGGGCTAGTGCGGCTGTCTTATTTTCGACGCGGAGTGCTCTGTCCGGATCACTGACGAGAGTGATTATTCCACTGGGCCCAGGCATTTTGAGCTTCATGTACCCTTAATGAGGTATTGCTTGAAAAATTGTGAATGCCTCTCGTCCTAATATGGCGTGATAGCCGCTACTGAACGGGCTACCCGAACGTGACTTCTTCGGATCTGTAATTGTCCGGAGAGCCAACACCACATCGAGTGTGATTTTTCCGTGCAGCGCTTCCCGCTAGGGATTATTCCTCTGAAGGTTGTGCTTTGCTTCGCCAATACGGCTCCAATCGATTTCCATTTTCCGCAGGTTTCCTCGTAAATGAGCTTTAGTCCGCTGCCGCCGTCCATGAGGACCTTTGTCACCGGAAGCCGTCCACTATGGGACTAAGTACCGGTCTGGTGGGCTCGTAGTTCGAGATGTGGGCTCGTCGCTGGCGCTGAAGGTGATAGCTGTGTCGCTCCATGGATTTGCTGTTGCTACTTGGTAGACTTCGGCGAGTTCGCGGATTGTTCGTTGCATATTATTTGATGCGAAAGTCTCAAGACTATTGACACCGTCTTTGGTATTGTTGGAGTGGTTTCTCGAACGAAGCTCTTCGCCACTTTTGGCCACCGCCGTAATATCCAACATGCTCGAAGGCTATGCGTTGGGATAGCTCCCCGACAGAAGTTTACAGGGTCCATTGAGCCATCCCTCCAAAGATGGTTCCGCTTCCTTGCTGGGTTTTTGCTTTTTGATTTGTGCATCCGGGGCCTGATTGCAGGCGCCCTTTTACCGCTGAATGGGTTTGGGGCGGATTATCCCAAAGTTGATTTTCAGTTTTCCGAAACTTTCCGTCGCCGAAGATTTCGCACTATGGACGCCAGATCGGTAAAACGCGTAATCTTGCGACGATCGATGGCGCTCAGATTCCTTGTCCGTGCGATTATTGCGAGAATATTGAGATTGCATTCTCCTCTCGGCAGTCCTTTATCCCGCCCATAACCAGGAGGAATCGCCCAATAATGATGTAATCGCTTCCGAGGGCTCTTGCCGAACTAGAGATAAGTCGCATATGTCTGGGCGGGAGGGTGGAACAAAATCCGGATCCCTGCCCATCTTTGGGCTCAATGGCCGAGGGACTTCCGATTTCGGAAGCTTGATTTGCTGGAAACATCCCAGCGAGTCCGGAGCGACGCATGATTTTAGGTTCAATGCTCGATCAGAGTCCGTACCTCCGCGGGAATCCGGTGTGGAGGGTTTGGGAGTCCGGACACAGGTTGTTTTCAACAATGGCAATGAGTTGCCGAGTTGTTCTTCTACCAGTTCGATGTGGTGGGTAATCCGGGGAGAGTTAATCTCTCTCAGATCGGTTTTAAGCCCAATCTGATTGTAGTCTGTTGCGACTCCCAGGGCGGCGATGCGATCCAAGAGCTCGTTAACAAACGAGAGCTCGACTGGACCTAACTGTTCGGCAGCTTTAGGGCTGACTCAAGATTGCTTTCGACGACTTGAGAAGTCATTGCGAAGCGACGGCGGACAGCGGTCATAAGGAAACCGCCGAGCGGATTGTCCGACCGCGCGCGGGCCCTCCGGTGAGAACACCGTCTTTGAAGACGGGTAAAGGCATCCGCTCTATCGGCGACGACACGGAGGAACTCTCAATGAAAGCACCAATGTCGGTGTCAAACCGGCGGATCTCGGTAGGGGGTCCCGAATCTGCGCGTCTAGGCGGATGGTAACAGGAGACGAGGGACACAATGTTTTTACCTGTGTTCAGGCCCTCTCGATGGAGGTAATACCCTACGCCCCGCTTGATTAATATTGATGATATGGGTAGTACAAGAGTAGATCTACCACGAGATCAATGAGGCTAAACCCTAGAAGCTAGCCTATGGTATGATTGTTGAGATGTAATGTTGTGTCCTACGGACTAAAGCCCTCCGGTTTATATAGACACCGGAGAGGCTAGGGTTACACAGAGTCGGTTACAATGGTAGGAGATCTACATATCCGTATTGCCAAGCTTGCCTTCCACGCCAAGTAAAGTACCTTCCGGACACGAGCCAGAGTCTTCAATCTTCTATCTTCGTGGTCTGGGAGTCCGGCGGATATCGATAGTCCGGCTATCAGGACACCCCCTAGTCCAGGATTCCCTCACCGGGTGTACCAAGGGAACTCGCTGAGCACACTCTCAATATTGATCCAAAGTATAAGCCGGTCAGGCAGTTTCTTCGCCGTTTTAATGAAGAACGACGGAAAGCTATTGGGGAAGAAGTCGTCCGGCTCTTAGCAGCCGGGTTTATCATTGAAGTTTTTCACCCGGAGTGGTTGGCTAACCCGGTGCTCGTCCTCAAGAAGAATGGCACCTGGCGGATGTGTGTGGACTACACGGACTTAAATAAGGCTTATCCAGCGGACCCTTTTGCTCTTCCCCGTATTGATCAAATCATTGATGCTACGGCGGGTTGTGAGCGTTTGAGTTTTTTGGATGCTTACTCCGGTTATCATCAGATTAAGATGGCAGTTAAGGACCAGGAGAAGACGGCTTTCATCACTCCGTTTGGAGTCTTCTGCTATGTCTCTATGCCATTTGGGCTCAAGAGTGCCCAGGCAACTTATCAGCGGTGTGTGCAGAACTGTTTGCATGACCAAATTGGGCGTAATGTCCATGCTTATGTGGATGACATTGTGGTGAAGTCCAGAGAAAGGAGACCTTGATATCCGACTTAAAGGAGACCTTTGATAATCTCCGGGTCTACAAGATGATGCCTAACCCGGCCAAATGTCTGTTTGCTGTCCCTGCAAGCAAGCTTTTGGGCTTTCTGGTGTCCAACAGAGGCATCGAAGCTAACCCGGAGAAGATCAAGGCGATTACCTCTCTGGCTAAACCGGCATGCATCAATGATGTTCAGCGATCAAGGGTCGCGCCGCCGCTTTAAGTCGGTTCATAAGTCGGCTCGGTGAAAAGCCCTCCCATTGTATCAGATGATGAAGAAAACTGACACTTTTGTTTGGAGTGAGGCCGCTGATGCTGCTTTTGAGGACTTAAAGAGACAATTGTCTGAGCCGCCGGTTCTTGCGGCTCCAATTGACAAAGAGCCTTTGCTGTTATATGTGGTTGCCAATTCACGAGCCGTCAGTGTTGCCATCGTGGTGGAGCGTAAGGAAGCCGGTAAGGAGCATCTGGTTCAACGGCCGGTTTACTAATATCAGTGAGGTGCTCATTGAATCCAAGCAAAGGTACCTGCATTGGCAAAAGCTTGTTTATGGGGTGTTCATGGCAAACCGGAAGTTGAAGCAGTATTTTCAAAGCCATCCTATAACTGTGGTAAGTTCTGCCCCTTTGGGGGACATTATTCAGAACAAGGAGGCCACAGGACGAGTCGCCAAGTGGGCTATTGAGCTCGGGCCTCATGGCCTGAAATACATGCCTCGGACAGCTATTAAGTCTCAGGCCTTGGTGGACTTCATCAATGATTGGACAGAGTTGCAAGCCCCTGAGGAGAAGCCGGATAACACATACTGGACTATTCACTTTGACGAGTCTAGGCAGCTAGAAGGCTCGGGGGCTGGAGTGGTGTTAACTTCCCCCCGAGGTGACAAATTTCGTTATGTACTCCGGCTTATGTTTCCGTGTACTAACAATGCATCTGAATACGAGGCATTACTTCATGGTCTCCGGGTGGCTAAAGAGATGAACTTAAGCCGGGTGCAATGCTTGGGCGACTCAAATTTGGTGGCTCAACAAGTGTCAGGCAAGTGGGATTCCAAAGCCCCTCATGGCGGCTTATCGTCATGAAGTAGATGCTGTGGCTGGTTACTTCACGGGTTATCAAGTGGAGCACATTGATCGAAGGAAGAACAAGGCGGCTGATTCTTTAAGCCGGTTGGGATCCCAACGTAAGCCGGTGCCACCCAACACCTTTCTTGATGTGTTACACAACCCTTCTGTCAAGGTACCTACCGAGGAAGACTTAGCAGTGCCAGACCCGGAGGCACAACTGGTGGCGGCTCTTCATCTTATCCCGGATTGGACGGTGCCGTACTTGGCTTATATGACCCGGGGTGAGTTGCCGGAGGATGAGACGTTGGCGAGACAAATCGTCAGGAGTTCCAAATCCATGACAATTGTTAACGGCGAGTTACATCACCTCAGCATCACAGGGGCGTTTCAACGTTGTGTATCACCTGCAGAAGGCCAAGACATACTCCATGAGATCCATGAGGGAGATTGTGGCCATCATGCCGGGTCATAATCCCTCGTGGCCAAGGCTTTTCGTCATGGTTTCTATTGGCTGACGGCTCATGCTGATGCAGAAGATCTGGTCAGTAAATGTGACGGGTGTCAAAAGTTTTCACGACGAGCTCATGTGCTGGCTCAAGAGTTGAGGATGATCCCAATTACTTGGCCGTTTGCAGTATGGGGGCTTGACATGGTTGGACCTTTCAAAAGGTCTAAGGACAAAAAGACACATCTGCTAGTGGCAGTGGATAAATTTACCAAGTGGGTTGAGGCAGAGCCGGTCAGTAAATGTGATGTAGCCACGGCGGTTCAGTTCATTAAAAAGGTGATCTTTCGTTTTGGTTTTCCACATAGCATCATAACTGATAATGGCACTAATCTCTAAGGGTGCCATGGAAGAGTTCTGTCAAAGAGAACATATCCGGCTTGATGTTTCGGCTGTTGCTCATCCTCAATCCAATGGTCAAGCCGAGCGAGCTAACCAAGAGATCCTGAAAGGTATCAACCCCCGGCTCTTGGTCCCTTTACAACAAACTCCGGGTTGTTGGGTGGAGGAGTTACCCTCCGTGTTATGGAGCATCAACACTACGCCTAACAGATCTACGGGATATACACCTTTCTTCATGGTTTATGGAGCAGAGGCGGTCCTTCCAAGTGACATCCGGCATGACTCACCCCGTGTGGCGGCTTACGTTGAGGCGGATAACAAAAAGGCTCGTCAGGATGCACTTGACTTGTTGGACGAAGAGCGAGACTTGGCAATAGCCCGCTCGGCGATTTATCAGCAAGACCTGCGCCGCTATCACAGCCGCCGGGTTAAGAGCAGAACCTTTCAGGCAGGTGACTTGGTGCTCCGGCTCATCCAGGATCAATCTGATATGCACAAGCTATCCCCGCCTTCGGAAGGACCTTTTGTGGTCAGCAAGAATCTGCACAACGGGTTATATTATCTCATCGATATTCGAGAGCGCAAGGACTCACTTAAATCGGAGGAGGAGACTCGCCGGCCGTGGAATATAGCTCATCTCGGCCTTACTATACTTAAGTTACTTCTTAAGATACTTTCTATAATGTACATATTATATAAAGCAATAAAGCAGGACCTCTGTCCTTTTTTCCCATAAAGAATGTTTCATGTTTTCTTTATCAGGTGATGGACACTGCCAACAGGGGATGGATTATATCTGAATCTGGCTTTCCCTTTGGTCCGGCTTATGATCATCTCTGAATCTAGCCTTGGTCACTTGGGGGCTTCCTGTTCAAACATAGGTCGTATTCGAACCAAAGAGAACATAGCTGTCGATACCCACTTGATGGGCATATTGCCAAACCCACTTGGGGGCTTCCTGATCAAATTTGAATCATAGCTTAACCCCTTTGGGTCTGACGTGCATCGTATTCAAATCAGCGTCATTAAACAACTCTTATGTTCACTTGGGGGCTTCTTGTTCAAACATAGGTCGTATCCGAACCAAAGAGAACATAGCTGTCAATACCCACTTGATCGGCATCGCCAAAGCCACTGGGGGCTATATGATCGTATCCGAATCTTTGCTTAACCCCTTTGGAACGGTTCTCTGATCGTATTCGAATTAGGAGCCTGTGAACATTTGCAAGTATGAGTATTTTCACTATCATTGAAACCTTCTTGAGGAGATGGTTCTCGATCTTTTCGGCTTTATATTAGTTACTTCAGGTTCTAACAAGGGCCAGGTAAAACTTATATGAGCCGGAGAGGTTATCAAAAAGGGTTGCAGGTATGCTGTTATGATTATGTTTTAACTAATCATGAACCGGCTTATACATATGATTTTTGATCATGTCCGGGTTATCAATATTCTATAACCCGCTGGTGCAATGAATCGTCCAGGAAAGCCTTGCCTGTTTTACGTGCAGGTTAAAACGGAGCAAGGTGAAGGATCAAGGAAACACTTGATTAACATATGCAAAATGAATTTGGTACTGGCGGCTTAACAGAAGCAATAAGTACCATAAGGCATGATAGGCATTAAGGAGTTTTTCTATCCTATTACAAGACTCCCCAAGTCTGAATAAGTGAAGCATTGTTCTTTGCCAAGTTCTAACCCGGCTAGCGGCTCATTCCTCTGGATGGCTTGATGACTCCGGGTTATCCTTCCCAGCCTCTCTGTCGGTTGTTGAGTCCTGGAAGGTGGACAAGGCCCAGTCAATGCCGCTCAAAGCCTCAAATTCAGCTTCATCATCTATTAAACTGGCCGGGTCCACTTCAGGGGCAAAGGTATGCTTACGCGTTGGTGGGAGTAGGCTGACTTGGTCATATGGGACATTGGGGATTCTCCGGTTCTCGCTATCATAACCCGGCGAATACTTGGTGAGATCAGTGTCCTCCCCAATGAGAGTTGCCAGAGGGCGTACGACCTTAACACAGGCAGTGAAGTCCTGTTCTCCGAAAGCAGTGCCGTCCTCCTTCAAACTTGGATATCCAAGCGAGAGGTCAGCAAGGTCAAGCTCTGGCACCCATGCTTTTGCCCGACTCAAAGTAGCCACGGCTCCGGCTCTCGCGGATGCTCGCCTTAAGTCTTGAATGCGTTGAGGCAGCACCGACAGATGTCTCAATACGCCTTGCAGAAGCCGGGGAGAGGTATTTGATAACGCCATGGCGGTTAACACACGCTGTGACCCGGAGTACAGCTGCTCTACCAAGGTGTACACTGCCTTAAGCTTGACAAGCATATTTGCCTTCAGATTGGTACTCCTCGAGCCTGCATGTTCACAAGTATAACAGTAAGCCGGAGACCACTATTACAATAAATCTTGAAGGATTACAATATTTATGAGCGGCTTACCAAAGCTAGCTGAGACCATCTGGGATATGTGCCGCTTTAAGTCGGACAGCTCATTTGTTGCTTCGGCAAGAGATGCCTCCGCTGTTTCAACCCGGGTCACCAGCGAAGCCCTCTCATCAACCCAAGCCTCCTTTTCCGATTCAAAATTTTTCTTCAGCTTCTCTTGTTCAGAGATACTGAATTCAAACTTGGAATTGGCTTTCTGAGCTTCGAGCTCTTGGGTTTTCAACTGGCTCTTCAAATCAGCAATCTCTGCCTCAAATTGACTTGCGGCGGCTTGTATTGACATCAGGTTATGGTAAGAAGCTTGGTAAGATCACATTTAAGTCCCAAGTACTTTACAAGTAAAGATATTTGGCACTTGGGGGCTGATGTATGTTTAAAGAATTTTTCGTCTATTTTACCAAGTCACACATATTAAGTCTCAAGCACTTTACAAGTAAATGTACTTGACACTTGGGGGCTAATGTAACCCAAGTTTAAAGTTTCATGTTATCTCCGGGTTACACGTATTCAATTTAAACCGGACAAAACTAATGGCTAGCAGATTACTAAGTCTACAACATATTCAGTCATAAGCAATAGACTTGGGGCTGGTATGCGAAGTAAGATTCAGAGTGAAAGCTTAAATTTTACCTCGATTTATGTCAGATTTGCTTCACCATGTCAATTTCCAGGTCACGGCTACTGTGTACTTGGTTCAGATAGCCCGAGACTATATCACCAATACTTAGATGAGAGTAATCGGTGATATCTTGTTTGGACCTCCGGCTCTGGGCAAATTCCTCCTTGGTAGTGCATTGGGTAAGGGCAGTAGGCCGGCCCGGTTCAACATATTGGCTCTTCACAATCTCAACCTCCGGGTCAACCATCTTGGCCGGGCTAGGAGTTTCTGGGTCATCCGAGTTGTGAATCACGTCTTCTGCAGGCGGGTCACAAGTTGGCTCCGGAATGTCAGAAGCCGGTTCAGGCGGTGGCTGAGGAGCGGAGCTGTCTGAAATGGATGAGTCAAGCACCGGTTCAGTAACAACCGGGTCTTGGGACGGCTTATTCTTCTTTGCCCTCTTGCTGGGCTTTACTTGCAAGCTGTCAATCAAAGTGGAAGGATAAGGATCAAAGCATAAGTATGGATAAACTCGAAGTAAGAAAGGTTATATTACCCAGGAGCCGTTTTGAAAGCCGGCATGTTCGATTGCATCGACTCATCAGAAGAAGGGGAAGTATCCTGATAGTTGGAGTTAGAGGAATTGAGAGGTTGGCGAATCAAACCTATCAAGGGTAAAACAAAACATAAGTCGGACATCACCTCGGTCTGACGCTTCCTGGTCACCTCGGGTAAGCCGGAGGAAAGCTCTGCATCCTGGTTGGCCCGAGTCTGCCTCCGGTTCTCAAACTGTTGTTGCTTCAAAAGGAATTGAGGATCTTGGTAAGCGAGAGGGTGTGAAAACCTTACTTTCCGGGTCACCCTTCGGATTCTTTGTGTTGGCAAAGGCTCTGAGTCGGAGGAAATTATAGTTACCTCTTCGCCAGCTGCTTGGCTGTTCCCAGTATCCCCCTGAAAGGATTTAAATATCAGTAAGGTAACGGTGAAGGAGTTAAAGAAAATTTAAAAGGTTACCTCTTCCTCATCTGAAGAAGAGTCGTCTAATCTCATCATATCAGAGGCGCTGGGGTTCTTCTTTTTCGGCTTTCTTTTCAGTCTTCTTGGCCGCCCGAGCCAGTTTTGCAGCCTCATGGTCATAGTTGACCTTCCAGAAGTTGTCATCGGCCTGTGGAAAAAGACAAGGAATCATAAGTACCAGAAGGTAACATGTTAAAGAGTATTTTGTGAAGACTAGTAACTTACTGCAGGAGTCGGGTTCTTCTTGTAGAAGGGAAGCAAACTGAAAGTATTACTGGTTACAGTGCCCTCCTTTAAAAGTGATTGGACCGTAGCATCTGCCACATCATCTGGTAAGTCCTCAGGACTATGACACATTGAGTCGTCCTTTTTGCCTGTGTAGGTACACATTAAGCCGGAGCGGCGGCTTAATGGTAGTATCCGCCAGGTGACCCAGACCCGGACCAAATCAGTGCCAGTTAACCCATTTCCCAAAAGGGCCTTGATGTTTCTGATGGTGGGGTTAAGAGGCAGGCGCTCAATGGCAGTTAACTTGTCCGTTAAAGGATGATTGGACTCGAGGCGCAGGGCGCGAAAGCCGGGCAGAGGCTTCTCGTTAGCCGGAGAGGTGTCTTGGCAGTAGAACCTTGTCTGGTTCCAGTCTTTGGGATGACTCGACACTTCAGCGTAAGGAAAAAGGCAGTCTCTCCGCCGTTGGATCGAGATGCCGCCAAGTTCAAGACTAGGTCCGCTGGCGCGCTCATTCTGCCGGTTTAAGTAAAAAAGCTACCTGAACAGCGGCAGACTTGGTTCCTCTCCTAAATATACCTCGCAGAAGACTTGAAATTACATGATTGGACACGGAATTGGGTCCAATGTCTTGAGGCCTCGTGTCAAAGAAAGCTTTAACTTCCTCAAGAATTTTGAGCCGGGAGGGGCAAATCCCCGGTTCATATAGTCTATGAAAACTACTACCTCCCCGTCTTTGGGTTGAGGTATCTCTTCAGATGGGTGAGGGGCACAATAGGACATGATCTCCTTCTTTGGCAGATGGCCAGATGTCACAAACTCAGCAAGTTTGCTTTTGGTGACTGTGGATGGAACCCAGTTGCAAGTCACAGGGGCCTTGGCCGCCTTTGGAGCCATCTATGACAAAGTAATAAAGTTCCGGTTCAAATTTGACCCGGGAAAAACATTCAAAATTATTTAGAATAGCGGCTTAAGCAAGGGGCCTAATGGTATAAGGGTGAATGTGCGACAGTATTTAAGCCGCTACAAGTATCAAGAGCGGTTCAAAATTCTTAAGGTCATGGGAAGAAAGCTAGCAAGGCTTACAGTTCAGTATTACTTATTTAAACCGGCTACATGGATAGTTGTGCTTATGGGCATTCAACAGAAAAAAATTTCCGGGTGATACAAACAGGTTTTACCTGAAGGAAATATGCCCTAGAGGCAATAATAAAGTTATTATATATTTCCTCATATCATGATAAATGTTTATTATTCATGCTAGAATTGTATTAACTGGAAACATAATACATGTGTGAATATATAAACAAACAGAGTGTCACTAGTATGCCTCTACTTGACTAGCTTGTTAATCAAAGATGGTTATGTTTCCTAACCATGAACAAGGAGTTGTTATTTGATTAACAAGGTCACATCATTAGTTGAATGATCTGATTGACATGACCCATTCCGTTAGCTTAGCACACGATCGCTTAGTATGTTGCTATTGCTTCCTTCATAACTTATACATGTTCCTATAACTATGAGATTATGCAACTCCTGCCATACGGAGGAACACTTTGGTGCTACCAAACGTCACAACGAATCGGGTGATTATAAAGGAGTACTACAGGTGTCTCCAAAGGCAGATGTTGGGTTGGCGATTTGAGATTAGGTTTTGTCACTCCGATAGTCGGAGAGGTATCTCTCGGCCCTCTCGGTAATACACATCACTTAAGCCTTGCAAGCATTACAACTAATGAGTTAGCTGTGAGATGATGTATTACGAACGAGTAAAGAGACTTGCCGGTAATGAGATTGAACTAGGTATTGGATACCGACGATCGAATCTCGGGCAGTAACATACCGATGACAAAGGGAACAACGATGTTGTTATGCGGTCTGACCGATAAAGATCTTCGAGAATATGTAGGAGCCAATATGGGCATCCAGGTCCCGCTATTGGTTATTGACCAAGAATAGTTCTAGGTCATGTCTACATAGTTCTCGAACCCGTAGGGTCCGCACGCTTAAGGTTTCGATGATGCTTATATTATGAGTTTATGAGTTTTGATGTACGAAGGAGTTCGAGTCCCGGATGAGATCGGGACATGACGAGGAGTCTCGAAATGGTCGAGACGTAAAGATCGATATATTGGACGACTATATTCGAGTTCGGAAAGGTTCCGAGTGATTCGGTATTTTTCGAGTACGGGAGTTACGGGAATACGGGGAAGAGTATTGGGCCTTAATGGGCTTTAGTGGGAAGGAGCCAGGAGGAGGCGCGCCCTCCCAAGCCCAGTCCGAATTGGACAAAGGGTTTGGGGCGCCCCCCCTCTTCCTTCCTTCTCCACTTCCCTCTTTCCCCTTGACCTAGTTGGACTAGGAAAGAAGGAATCCTACTCCCTGGGAGTAGGACTCCTTGGCGCCCCTCCTCCTAGGGCCGGCCTCCTCCTCCCTCCTCCTTTATATACGGGGCAGGGGCACCCCATAGACACCCAAGTTGATCTACGGATCGTTCCTTAGCCGTGTGCGGTGCCCCTTCCACCATATTCCACCTCGGTCATATCGTCGCAAAGCTTAGGCGAAGCCCTGCGCCGGTAGAACATCAAGATCGTCACCACACCGTCGTGCTGACGGAACTCTCCCTCGACACTCGGCTAGATCGGAGTTCGAGGGACGTCATCGAGCTGAACGTGTGCTGAACTCGGAGGTGCCGTACGTTCGGTACTTGGATCGGTCGGATCGTGAAGACGTACGACTACATCAACCGCGTTGTGCTAACACTTCCGCTTACGGTCTACGAGGGTACGTGGACAACACTCTTCCCTCTCGTTGCTATGCCATCACCATGATCTTGCGTGTGCGTAGGAATTTTTTTGAAATTACTACGTTCCCCAACAGTGGCATCCGAGCCTAGGTTTTATGCGTTGATGTTATATGCACGAGTAGAACACAAGTGAGTTGTGGACGATATAAGTCATACTGCCTACCAGCATGTCATACTTTGGTTCAGCGGTATTGTGAGATGAAGCGCCCGGACCGACATTACGCGTGACGCTTATGCGAGACTGGTTTCACCGCCACGAGCACTCGTTGCTTAAAGGTGACCGGCGGGTGTCTGTCTCTCACTTTAGTTGAACCGAGTATGGCTACGCCCGGTCCTTGTGAAGGTTAAAACGAGTCTATTTGACAAACTATCGCTGTGGTTTTGATGCGTAGGTAAGAACGGTTCTTGCTAAAGCCCGTAGCAGCCACGTAAAATTTGCAACAACAAAGTAGAGGACGCCTAACTTGTTTTTGCAGGGCATGTTGTGATGTGATATGGTCAAGACGTGATGCTATATTTTATTGTATGAGATGATCATGTTTTGTAACCGGTTATCGGCAATGGCTGGAGCCATATGGTTGTCGCTTATTGTATGAAATGCAATCGCTTCTGTAATGCTTTACTTTATCACTAAGCGGTAGCGATAGTCGAGAAGCATAAGATTGGCGAGACGACAACGATGCTACGATGGAGATCAAGGTGTCGCGCCGGTGACGATGGTGATCATGATGGTGCTGCAGAGATGGAGATCACGAAGCACAAGATGATGATGACCATATCATATCACTTATATTGATTTGCATGTGATGTTTATCTTTTAAGCATCTTATCTTGCTTTGATTGACGGTAGCATTATAAGATGATCTCTCACTAAATTATCAAGAAGTGTTCTCCCTGAGTATGCACCATTGCCAAAGTTCGTCGTGCCCAGACACCACGTGATGATCGGGTGTGATAAGCTCTACGTCCATCTACAACGGGTGCAAGACAGTTTTGCACACGCGGAATACTCAGGTTAAACTTGACGAGCCTAGCATATGCAGATATGGCCTCGGAACACGGAGACCGAAAGGTCGAGCGTGAATCATATAGTAGATATGATCAACATAAGATGTTCACCATTGAAAACTACTCCATCTCACGTGATGATCGGTTATGGTTTAGTTGATTTGGATCACGTGATCACTTAGATGACTAGAGATGTCTGCCTAAGTGGGAGTTCTTAAGTAATATGATTAATTGAACTTAAATTTATCATGAACTTAGTCCCGGTAGTATTTTGCAAATTATGTTGTAGATCAATAGCTCGCGTTGTTGCTTTCATATGTTTGTTTTTGATATGTTCCTAGAGAAAATTGTGTTGAAAAATGTTAGTAGCAATGATGCGGATTCGATCCGTGATCGGAGGTTTATCCTCATTGCTGCACGAATAATTATGTCCTTAATGCACCGCTAGGTGACAGACCTATTGCAGAGCGTATGCAAACGTTATGAACGCTTTGGCTAGCTCAATATGATGACTACTAGATAGTTTAAGTGCACCATGCTTAACAGCTTAGAATCGGGACTTCAAAGATGTTTTGAACATCATGGACCATATGAGATGTTCCAGAATTGAAGTTAATATTTCAAGCAAATACCGAGTTGAGAGATATGAAATCTTCAACAAGTTCTATAGCTAAAAGATGGAGGAGAATCGCTCAACTAGTGAGCATGTGCTCAGATTGTCTGGGTACTTCAATCGCTTGAATCAAGTGGGAGTTAATCTTCCAGATAAGATATCGATTGGCAGAATTCTCTAGTCACCATCACCAAGTTAGTAGAACTTCGTGATGAACTATAGTATGCAAGGGATGATGAAAATGATTCCCGAGTTTTTCATGATGATGAAATTGATGAAGGTAGAATTCAAGAAAGAACATCAAGTGTTGATGATTAACAAGACCACTAGTTTCAAGAAAAGGGCAAAGGGATAGAAGGGAACTTCAAGAAGAACGGCAAGCAAGTTGTTGCTCAAGTGAAGAAGCCCAAGTCTGGACCTAAGCACGAGACTAAGTGCTTCTCTTGCAAAGGGACTGGTCATCGAAGCGAACTACCCCAAGTATTTGGCGGATAAGAAGGATGGCAAAGTAAACAAAGGTATATTTGATATACATATTATTGATGTGTACTTTACTAGTGTTTATAGCAACCCCACGGTATTTGGTACTGGTTCGCCACTAAGAGTAGTAACTCGAAGCGGAGTTGCGAATAAATGAAACTAGTTAAGGGTGAAGTGACGATGTGTGTTGAAAGTAGTTTCAAGATTGATATGATCATCATCGCACACTCCCTATACTTTCGGGATTAGTGTTGAACCTAAATAAATGTTATTTGGTGTTTGCGTTGAGCATGAATATGATTTGATCATGTTTATTGCAATACGGTTATTCATTTAAGTAAGAGAATAAACTGTTGTTCTGCTTTACATGAATAAAACCTTATATGGTTACACACCCAATGAAAATGGTTCATTGGATCTCGATCGTAGTGATACACATATTCATAATGTTGAAACCAAAAGATGCAAAGTTAATAATGATAGTGCAACTTATTTGTGGCACTTGCCGTTTAGGTCATATTGGTGTAAAGCGCATGAAGAAACTCCATGCTTGATGGGATTTTGGAATCACTTGATTATGAATCACTTGATGCTTGCGAACCATGCCTCATGGGCAAGATGACTAAGACTCCGTTCTCGGAACAATGGAGCGAGCAACCGACTTATTGGAAATAATACATACCGATGTATGCGATCCAATGAGTGTTAAGGCTCATGGCGGGTATCGTTATTTTCGACCTTCACAGATGATTTGAGCAGATATGGGTATATCTACTTGATGAAACATAAGTCTGAAATAGTTGAAAGGTTCAAAGAATTTCAGAGTGAAGTGGAAAAATCATCGTAACAAGAAAATAAAGTTTCGTGATCGATCATGGAGACGAATATTTGAGTTACTGAGTTTGGTCTTCAAATTAAAACAATGTGGAATAGTTTCACAGCTCACGCCACCTGGAACACCACAATGTTATGGTGTGTCCAAACATCGTAACCGCACTTTATTGGATATAGTGCAATCTATGATGTTTCTTACCGATTTACCAATATCGTTTTGGGATCATGCATTAGAGACAGCTGCATTCACGTTAAATAGGGCACCATCTAAATCCGTTGAGACGACACTATATGAACTGTGGTTTAGCAAGAAACCAAAGTTGTCGTTTCTTAATGTTTGGGGCTGCGATGCTTATGTGAAAAGTTTCATCCTGATAAGCTCGAACCCAAATCGGAGAAGTACATCTTCATAGAATACCCAAAGGAAATTGTTGGGTACACCTTCTATCACAGATCCGAAGGCAAGATATTCGTTGTTAACATGGATCCTTTCTAGAGAAGGAGTTTCTCTCGAAAGAAGTGAGTGGGAGGAAAGTAGAACTTGATAAGGTAATTGTACCTTCTCCTTATTGGAAAGTAGTTCATCACGAAATCTGTTCTGTGACTACTACACCAATTAGTGAGGAAGCTAATGATGATGATCATGTAACTTCGGATCAAGTTACTACCGAATCTCGTAGGTAAACCAGAGTGAGATCCGCACGAGTGGTACGGTAATCCTGTTCGGAAGTCATGTAACTAGACCATGATGAACCTCGAACTATGAGGAAGCGATGATGAGCCCAGATTCCGCAAAATGGTTTGAGGCCATGAAATCGAGATATGATCCATGGATGAGAACAAAGTATGGACTTTGATGGATTTGCCGATGATCGGCAAACCATAGAAAATAAATGGATCTTCAAGAGGAAGACGGACGTTGATAGTAGTGTTACTATCTACAAAGCTCGACTTGTTGCAAAAAGGTTTTCGACAAAGTTCAAGATGTTGACTACAATGAGATTTTCTCAACTGTAGCGATGCTTAAGTCTGTCCGAATCATGTTAGCAATTGCCACAATTTATGAAATTTGGCAAATGGATGTAAAACTGCATTCTGAATGGTTTTCGGAGGAAGAGTTGTATATGATGCAACCAGAAGGTTTTTCGATCCAAAGGAGCTAACAAAGTGTGCAAGCTCCAGCGATCCATCTATGGACTGGTGCAAGCATCTCGGAGTTGAATATACGCTTTGATGAGTTGATCAAAGCATATAGTTTTATACAGACTTATGGTGAAGCCTGTATTTACTAGAAAGTGAGTGGGAGCACTACAGCATTTCTGATAAGTATATGTGAATGACATATTGTAGATCGGAAATAATGTAGAATTATTCTGCAAAGCATAAAGGAGTGTTTGAAAGAAGTTTTTCAAAGAAAGACCTCGGTGAAGCTGCTTACATATTGAGCATCAAGATCTATAGAGATAGATCAAGATGCTTGATAAGTTTTTCAATGAGTACATACCTTGACAAGATTTTGAAGTAGTTCAAAATGGAACAGTCAAAGAAAGAGTTCTTGCATGTGTTACAAGGTGTGAAATTGAGTAAGACTCAAAACCCGACCACGGTAGAAGATAGAAAGAGAATGAAAGTCATTCCTATGCCTTGGCCATAGGTTCTATAAAGTATGCCATGTTGTGTACCAAATCTATTGTATACCCTGCACTGATTTTGGCAAGGAGTACAATAGTGATCTAGGAGTAGATCATCGGACAGCGGTCAAAATTATCCTTAGTGGAATAAGGATATGTTTCTCGATTATGGAAGTGACAAAAGGTTAGGTAAGTAAAGGGTTACATCGATGTAAGTTTTGACACCGATCTGATGACTCTAAGTCTCGATCTACATACATATTGAAAGTGGGAGCAATTAGCTAGAGTAGCTTCGTGCAGAGCATTGTAGACATAGAAAAATTGCAAAATACATAACGGATCTGAATGTGAAAGACCCGTTGACTAAGACTCTCTCACAAGCAAAACATGATCACACCTTAGTACTCTTTGGGTGTTAATCACATAGCGATGTGAACTAGATTACTGAATCTAGTAAACCCTTTGGGTGTTGGTCACATGGCGATGTGAACTATGGGTGTTAATCACATGATGATGTGAACTATCGATGTTAATCACATGGTGATGTGATCTAGATTATTGACTCTAGTGCAAGTGGGAGACTGAAGGAAATATGCCCTAGAGGCAATAATAAAGTTATTATATATTTCCTCATATCATGATAAATGTTTATTATTCATGCTAGAATTGTATTAACTGGAAACATAATACATGTGTGAATATATAAACAAACAGAGTGTCACTAGTATGCCTCTACTTGACTAGCTTGTTAATCAAAGATGGTTATGTTTCCTAACCATGAACAAGGAGTTGTTATTTGATTAACAAGGTCACATCATTAGTTGAATGATCTGATTGACATGACCCATTCCGTTAGCTTAGCACACGATCGTTTAGTATGTTGCTATTGCTTCCTTCATAACTTATACATGTTCCTATAACTATGAGATTATGCAACTCCGTTTACGGAGGAACACTTTGGTGCTACCAAACGTCACAACGTAATCGGGTGATTATAAAGGAGTACTACAGGTGTCTCCAAAGGCAGATGTTGGGTTGGCGTATTCGAGATTAGGTTTTGTCACTCCGATTGTCGGAGAGATATCTCTGGGCCCTCTCGGTAATACACATCACTTAAGCCTTGCAAGCATTACAACTAATGAGTTAGCTGTGAGATGATGTATTACTGAACGAGTAAAGAGACTTGCCGGTAACGAGATTGAACTAGGTATTGGATACCGACGATCGAATCTCGGGCAAGTAACATACCGATGACAAAGGGAACAACGTATGTTGTTATGCGGTCTGACCGATAAAGATCTTCGTAGAATATGTAGGAGCCAATATGGGCATCCAGGTCCGCTATTGGTTATTGACCAAGAATATTTCTAGGTCATGTCTACATAGTTCTCGAACCGTAGGGTCCGCACGCTTAAGGTTTCGGCGATGTTATATTATGAGTTTATGAGTTTTGATGTACCGAAGGAGTTCGAGTCCCGGATGAGATCGGGGACATGACGAGGAGTCTCGAAATGGTCGAGACGTAAAGATCGATATATTGGACGACTATATTCGGAGTTCGGAAGGTTCCGAGTGATTCGGTATTTTTCGAGTACCGGGAGTTACGGGAATACGAGGAAGAGTATTGGGCCTTAATGGGCTTTAGTGGGAAGGAGCCGGAGGAGGCGCGCGCCCTCCCAAGCCCAGTCCGAATTGGACAAAGGGTTTGGGGCGCGCCCCCTCTTCCTTCCTTCTCCACTTCCCTCTTTCCCCTTGACCTAGTTGGACTAGGAAAGAAGGAATCCTACTCCGTGGGAGTAGGACTCCCTTGCGCGCCTCCTCCTAGGGCCGGCCTCCTCCTCCCTCCTCCTTTATATACGGGGCAGGGGCACCCCATAGACACACAAGTTGATCTACGGATCGTTCCTTAGCCGTGTGCGGTGCCCCTTCCACCATATTCCACCTCGGTCATATCGTCATAAAGCTTAGGCGAAGCCTCGCTACGTAGAACATCAAGATCGTCCCACGCCGTCGTCGTCGTGAACTCTCCCTCGACACTCGGCTGGATCGGAGTTCGAGGGACGTCATCGAGCTGAACGTGTGCTGAACTCGGAGGTGCCGTACGTTCGGTACTTGGATCGGTCGGATCGTGAAGACGTACGACTACATCAACCGCGTTGTGCTAACACTTCCGCTTACGGTCTACGAGGGTACGTGGACAACACTCTCCCCTCTCGTTGCTATGCCATCACCATGATCTTGCGTGTGCGTAGGAAATTTTTTTGAAATTACTACGTTCCCCAACATTACCATCTACCACTGTTATCTTGGATCAAACAAATGTTCTGAAAAGAAAATTTTCTAGACCTAAGACTAGAGCGGATAAAGTTCAAGGGCTTGAATGGGGCTTCTATGTGACAGAAAGGGGTTCATTCGCATTTCAAAGTAGGTGCGAAACATCTACCGCATCAGTTTTATCATCTTCAAGATCAAGAAGGGCGAGGATAAAGAAATCTATGAAGAGAGCTACTGAACAGTGAAGAACTCGAGGAACTCGAGGAACTTGAAGAACTCGAAGGCCTTGATGTAGATCTAAGGAGTAGGAAAGGGGAGACTCACTGATGCAAGGTTGCCGCGGAAGGGTGTCGCGTTCTTTCTGGTCCAACCAGGTTGATGCAGCGGCCTGAGTTGGTGAAGACAGGAAGATCCGCGGCGGCAGCGGCGGAGCTCGAGTGGCAGAGAGGAGGCAAGAGGAAGAAGACGACTGGAAGGAGGAGAATGAGAAACCTAGGTCGCGCCTACTTATAAGGAGAGGATAACTGAGACGGCGCGGGAAACGAGGAGATAAGAATTATTATCCAGCGGCCCCGACGCCTCGATTTTCGGAACAGTCAATAAAGGCAGAGATCCGTTGAAAGATGCGGTGACGTCACAGCAGCTTAACCTGGATCCAAGAGATGATGTCATGGCAGGTTAAAGGAAACCTTTTGCACGGACAGAAGATTGAGTATATGTTAAGGTATTTTAAGATTGACATGAACAGGTTCAAATCAATCTGGGGCCTAATGTTAGGGATATAACTATTTGTGTAAGCCGCCCAGGAGGGGCCGGGTTACGCAAAGAGGATTCACCAGAGATAAGCCCAAGGCCAATCATGAAGATGGCGGTTCAATAAAGGGCTTAAGGCCCACAGGCGACTTAAGCCCCATTGTATTAAACCGCCGTAATAGCATGACTTG
Organism: Aegilops speltoides; assembly: GCA_021437245.1. NCBI lineage: Eukaryota > Viridiplantae > Streptophyta > Magnoliopsida > Poales > Poaceae > Aegilops > Aegilops speltoides. The sequence continues at coordinate 481,411,180 of CM038144.1, forward strand.
TATTGTAAGGAGTATTTAACTAGTCACCGAGCCGACCTTTCGCTTATAAGCCGGCGACTCTTCAAACCCTGAGGCGCCAACCCATGTATATAAGGGGCGACCTCTTTGGCGGCTTTAGGGCAAGAAACAACTCATCGAGAGCCGGGCATAGCGTATCTCGCTCCCTGGTCATCGAAACATCAATACCAACCCAACTAGACATAGGCCTTACCTTCACCATAAGGGGCCGAACTAGTATAAATTCTCTTGTGTCCCTTGTCCCGATTTAACCCCTTCAAGCTTCCTAGTTGCGATGGCTCCACAACTAAGTCCTTTCACGAGGACATCTGACGTGACTATTCCACGACACGTAGGGTCCGCACGCTTAACGTTCGGTGACGATCGATATTATGAGTTTATGTGTTTTGATGTACCGAAGATAGTTTGGAGTCCTGGATATGATCACGGACATGACGAGGAGTCTCTAAATGGCCGAGACATAAAGATCGATATATTGGATGACTATGTTTGGACATCGGAAGTGTTCCGGGCAAGTTCGGGCATATACTAGAGTACCGGGGGGTTACCGGAACCTCCCGGGGAGTATAATGGGCCTTATGGGCCTTAGTGAAGAAGAGGAGGGGCGGCCAAGGCAGGGCCGCACGCCCCCTGCCCCTCTAGTCCGAATTGGACAAGGAGGGGGTGGGCGGCACCCCCTTTCCTTCCCCCACTCTCCTCCTTCCCCCTTCTCCTACTCCTACTAGGAAAGGAGGAGTCCTACTCCCGGTGGGAGTAGGACTACCCCCTTGGTGCACCCTCCTCCTGGTCGGCCGCCTCCCCTCCTAGCTCCTTTATATATGGGGGCGGGGGGGCACCCCAAGACACACAAGTTGATCATTGATCTTTAGCCGTGTGCGGTGCCCCCCTCCATCATAATCCACCTCGGTCATATTGTACCGGTGCTTAGGCGAAGCCCTGCGTCGGTAGCTTCATCAACACCGTCATCACATCGTCGTGCTGACGGAACTCTCCCTCGAAGCTCTACTGGATTATGAGTTCGTGGGACGTCACCGACCTGAACGTGTGCAGATCACGGAGGTGCCGTACGTTCGGTACTAGCACTACAAAAAAAAGACACATCCGTGACATTTTGGGCCGAACGAAAACTTTTTCTATCATATATATGACACTTCTATGACAATAATTGTGACAAAACCCGGTGTCATCATAGATGTGGTGGGCTCCTACTTCTATGACAAAAAATCATGACAGAAAATGGGCTTTTCGTCCTGGGCGGGCCGGAGACGCAGCTGCATGACATTCTTTGGGCCATCCATGACGGAAAAAACCGTTGTAGAAGCGAGGGCGAGGAAAATTTCGGGGAGTTGCCGGTTACGGTGGGAGGTCGGGGCGAAGCGATGCTGCTTTCTCGCGCTGCGTCGCTGCTGCGTGTGTGCGGCGTTATTCTAATCGAACCCGGCGAGGCGTTGGGCTCTAAATCGAACCCGGCGATCGTGACCGCAGTTACGTGTTATCGAACCCGAGCGATCGATTGATGGCTGTTAACTGAACCCGATGGAGCGATTCTTTGCTACTGCTGCTAATCAAGCCGATCGATTGGATGAACAATGGAGCGTTACGGGGAGGGGGGGTTGGATGAGCGATGAGCGGTGGCGTTGCCTCTAGATGAACAGGACCCGTGGTGTGGAGGCTGGATGAGCAAGAGACGGTGGAGGGTGCCCGTGGAGGGTGGTTGAACAGACCTCGTGGTGTGGAGGTCTGGATGAGCGATGAAGCGGTGGAGGGTGCTCGTGGAGGGTGGTTGAGCAGGGCCGGTGGAGTAAGCGCGTGGAGGCTGGATGAATAGGAGCCCGTGGAGGCTGGAGGAGGTCGACGGTAGCCAGTGGAGGCTGGAGGAGGTCGACGGTGGAGATGAACAGTATCCCGTGGAGTCCCATTTTGCGGTATGCCACACCCTTCCCGATGAACAGGACCCCCATTTTGACCGTAGCACTCCAACACAAGTCCGTTTCGTCCGTTTTGCGGTACGCCACATCCCTCCCGATGAACAGGACCCCCGTTTCGACCGTAGGAGGTCCGTTTCGTCCGTTTTGCGGTACGCCACACCCCTCCCGATCAACAGGACCCCTGAAGGAGTCCTGGACTAGGGGCTGTTCGGATAGCCGGTCATCATCGGCCGGACTCCAAGACTATGAAGATATAAGATTGAAGACTTCGTCCCGTGTCCGGATGGGACTTTCCTTGGCGTGGAAGGCAAGCTTGGCAATACGGATATGTAGATCTCCTACCATTGTAACCGACTCTGTGTAACCCTAGCCCTCTCCGGTGTCTATATAAACCGGAGGGTTTTAGTCCGTAGGAGGAACAACCATTACAACAATCATACCATAGGCTAGCTTCTAGGGTTTAGCCTCCTTGATCTCGTGGTAGATCCACTCTTGTACTACCCATATCATCAATATTAATCAAGCAGGAGTAGGGTTTTACCTCCATCGAGAGGGCCCGAACCTGGGTAAAAACATCGTGTCCCTTGTCTCCTGTTACCATCCGCCTAGACGCACAGTTCGGGACCCCCTACCCGAGATCCGCCGGTTTTGACACCGACATTGGTGCTTTCATTGAGAGTTCCTCTATGTCGTCACCGATAGGCTCGATGGCTCCTTCGATCATCAACTACGACGGCCCAGTCCAGGGTGAGACTTTTCTCGCCGGACAGATCTTCGTATTTGGTGGCTTTGCACTGCGGGCCAATTCGCTTGGCCATGTGGAGCAGATCGAAAGCCACGCCCCTGGCCATCAGGTCAGATTTGGAAGCCTAAACTTCATGGCTGACATCCGCGGAGACTTGATCTTCGACGAATTCGAGCCACAGCCGAGCGCGCCGCACTGTCACGATGGGCATGATTCAGTCCATCTGCGGACAAATGCCACTCGAGGCGCACATAAGTCCGCTCCGACCCTTAATTCGGAGCCGACCGCGCCGATCGAGGACAGATGGCTAGACGCCGTCTCGGAGGCTGCAACCTCTACGGCGATGGAGCCGAATACTGACCTTGTCGCTTGTAAAGCTCGTGACTCCGAGGTGCCGGACTCCTCACCGGACTCCGAACCTCCGGCGCCCCTACCAATCGAGTCCGATTGGGCGCCGATCATGGAGTTCACCGCCGCGGACATCTTTCAGCACTCACCCTTTGGTGACATCCTGAATTCGCTAAAGTATCTCTCGTTATCAGGAGAGCCCTGGCCGAACTGCGGTTAGGACGGTTGGGATGTGGACGACAAAGAAATTCAAAGCCCACCCACCACCCACTTTGTAGCCACTGTCGACGATCTAACCGACATGCTAGACTACGACTCCGAAGACATCGACGGCATGGACGACGACGCCGGAGACGACCAAGAACCAGTGCCTACTGGGAACTGGAAAGCCACCTCAAATCATGATATATATATATGGTGGACACCCCAAAAGGGAGCAATAATGAGGAACAACGGGACGCGGCGAAGGATAATTCCCCCGAAAAACAACCAAAACGGCGACGCAAGCGCCCTCCAAGTCCCGCCTCGATAACAATAGCACCCATAACGACCCAGCCGTAGAGTAGGGAAAACCAGTAGACGGTGAACATGCAGCCAAGCAACCATCCGAACAGGATGAATCGGACAATCAACCCATCCTCGGTGAAAACAACAGTCCAGACGATCTCATGCTAGACACACCACCGGAGCACAAGAACCTGCACAAAAGGCTTGTCGCCACTGCAAGAAGTTTGAAGAAGCAGGAAGGGAAGCTCAAAACAGCGGAAGACATACTCAGAATGAGGTGGAGCAAAGTACTCAAGACCGCGGACAAATACGGCAATAGCCATCAAGCAAAGAGCTACCCGAAGCATAACGAATTCGACGAGGAGGCAGTAGAGCCCCCACAATCAAAAAATAAAGAGGCCGCATGGCCAGATAGACGACCAGATGACAGGCCAGGAGCGGCAAGCGGCGCCGCACACAAGCCGGCACATGACACACATAAGGATCCTCGCAAAACAGATGGCCCGGTCAGGTCCATTTATGGGCCAAAAAAGAGGGCCCCAGGAAGCAACATAGCACGCCGAGTGTTCGAAGATAACGGCACACCTAAATCTGGGCGCCAGACACCCACTATGTTTCACCAATGAGGTGCTGGATCATGAATTTCAGTGAGATTCAAGCCCGTAAACATAGAGGCATCTGACGGAACAACAGACCCAGAGCGGATTGAGGACTACATCCTCTGAGATACATATGGCTAGAGGAGGCGATCTCCACGCCATAAAATATCTACCCTCAAGCTCAAAGGGCCAGCTCGGCATTGGCTCAAAAGCCTCCCGAAAAATACCATTGGAAGTTGGGAAGAGCTCGAGGGCGTGTTTAGAGCAAATTTTCAGGGACTTATGTCCGCCCTCCGGATCTGAGCGATTTAAGTCACATAACCCAACGGCCCGGAGAGTCAGAGCGCAAATTCTGGAACAGGTTCCTCATCAAAAAGAACCAAATAGTCGACTGTCCGGATGCCGAAGCCCTAGCAACTTTTAAACATAACGTCCGAGACGAATGGCTCGCCTGACACCTCAGCCAGGAAAAGCCAAGAACAATGGCTGCGCTAACGAGCCTCATGACCCGCTTTTGCGCGGGGGAAGACAGCTGGCTGGAAAGATGCAGCACCAGCGACCCAAGTACATCCGAGATCAGAGATGGAAATGGAAAATCACGGCGCAGAAAGGATCAGCGCCGAAACAAAGAAGATGGCCCCAAAACACGGCGGTCAACGCCGGATTCAAAAGCTCGCGGCCGAAAAACAAAACACTGCCTCCTAAGGATAACAGTGACGAGCTATCCAACCTCAACAAAATTTTGGATCGGATATGTCAAATCCACAGTACCCCCGGGAAGCCAGCAAACCACACCCACCGAAATTGTTTGGTCTTCAAATAGTCCGGTCGACTCGACGCCGAACACAAGGGGCTCGACACGCCAAGCGAGGAGGACGACGAACCCCACCAGCAGAGTGCCGGAAAACAAAAGACTTTCCCACAAGAAGTTAAAACAGTAAACTCACTTCATGTGATTATACGGAACAATAGTGCGGCACCCTCTACAGTACACGTCACACGGTCCACCGCAGCGGAATCCCGAGATTGGATGTCAAAACCAATTACTTTCGACCACCTGGATTATTCCAGAAGTATTCGAAACGCAGGATGGACTGATGGATTCATATACCTAGGGTAGGGTCATAGGCCTGACCTAAACGTCCTACCCAAGGGCACTCGTAGAAGAGATCATCTTCCAGTCGACCAAAGAGAGATCCACTTGACTAGACTGGAAGGACTCGACCATGGAAGACTCACTGGACCATGAAGACTCACTCGACCACCAGAAGGTCAGAAGGCACTCCGCAGCATAACGGTTTGCTATTGAATAGACTTAATGATAGTTAAAGCGCCTTATGAGGGGCGTTACCAGTAACCCCCCTAGCTTAATGTACTTTACTCCTTCCATTGTGTGGGCTGGCTGGGATCCTGGCGCACTCTATATAAGCCACCCCCCTCCACAGATAGAAGGGTTCAGATTCTTGTAATACTCATACTCATAATCCACTCGACCGCCTCAGGGCTCCGAGACGTAGGGCTGTTACTTCCTCCGAGAAGGGCTGAACTCGTACATCCTTTGTCTCCACAACTGCTCCATAGCTAAGACATCGCCTCTCCTTAACCTACCCCTACTTCTCTTTGTCGGACTTAGAACCACGACGGTTGGCGCCCACCGTGGGGCGGTGTTTTAGCGATTTGTGGAGGAGTTGCGGTACTTCAGTACCTTCATCATGATGACTTCGGAGTTTTGGAGTGCGGGGCACGAGATCCGTCTCGGTGCTCTCACTTTTGTCGCCGAGGACTCCGCATGGCTCGAGAGGCCCCTCTAGACGTCGGCGCTCCCCGTCCGTGGGCGGCGACTTTCAGCGCATGTGTCCGCGGCATTTCTTTGCGGCAACCGTCGACTCCGTGTCGGTCGACTCCTTATCGATCGTCGCTTGAGTCTCCCACCAGCGCAAAGCGCTCTGGTGATCAAGGCTTCAGCCGGTGGGTGAAGCACGTGGTGGCTCGCCAGACAGCCACCGCCAGTCGGCTATCGAGCCCGACGAATCTCTCTGGCTGCTTGATCATCGGTGGCTCCTTGACTGCATCCCGAGTGTGATAGCAGTGATCCAGCGGCGGAGATTCTCATGGTCAACGGCCCTCGCAGTCCTCCCGGTTTCGCCCACGGCGGTGGAGCCGCCGGAGGAGGTGACCCCGTGCAAGAACACGAAGAATACCAGCCTGAGACACTCGACTCTCTCCAGAGAGAGGACCTTCGTCGCAGGAACATGGATGCACTACATACTCCTATCGCCGGAGAGACCCCTGAGGCTCGTGCCTTGGAGGAAGCACGTTTGGCCAATGTGGTGAACAGCGCTCGCTGGAGAATCTTCAGCGAGCACTTTCGATTTAACGCAGCAGCAACGACTCCACGAATCCGGTCGGCGTCGGCTCTTCCCGCCGACTCGGGTATACCGCCGCCAATTCAGAATTTAGCAGCCGCAACTCGCGCATAGCGAGTCCATTCAGCCGTCGGTCGGAAGCTGGAAGAGGCTTGCGGCGAATCGAGATTTACTCCGAGCAGCGGTGACGAGAACTCAGCCGTGTCGCGATCGCGCAACAGGATTCACGATCGATCCGTCGCTGCGAACAACATCGATCGGCTCACAGCCCGGATCGCCTCCAGCGGCGGGAAGAAGCGCGACAACCGGCGAGCAGCTTGGAGATCGATTCGACCGAGATGAGCGCCGTCGAGTGCCCTTTCCCCTCCGAGGAAGGGTCAGTGCGCTCCTCGGCGGCAAGATGACGATTTACAGTTCGATCTGAAGCGAAGGGTTCGGTCGACCCGTGGAACCCGAGCTTTGATCGCGATCCATTATCGTGCAAGGCTTGGTCGGCCGGAGCAGAGCCCATCGAGGAGGGCCCGACGAGGATGCACCTACCGGCGATCGAGTGCATGTCTACGGCCCGAGTGTTTTAGCAGGGCTATCGAGCCGCATGATCCCCCAATTTCAGATTGGCGGCGGAGGTATGCAAGTTCCTTTGGGAATCTAAGCACGAAACTTGGCTCGAGGATTACCGAGTGGCTGTTGATTGGTGGTGGGAATGATGAGGTGGCTATGAAACATTTGCCCCTCATGTTGGAAGGTTCTGTCAGAGCATGGCTGAGTCAATTACCTCACAACAGCATATATACTTGGGAAGATTTGTCCCGAGTGTTCGTTAGGACTTTTGAAGGGACTTGCAAGCGACCGGCAGGATTGTGAGCTGCAAGTTTGTGTGCGAAGACCAATGAAACTCTCCGAGAGTACATTCAGAGGTGGATTACCTTGCACAATCTTGAGAAAATGTGTCGACCATCAGCGGTTTGCGCCTTCAAGGACGGTGTCAAAAGCAGAATTGAGTCGAAGTTGGTCGAACGGGGACATGACCACGAGTCGAATGATGGAGATTGCTAGCAAATATGCCAACGGCGAAGAAGAAGACCGACTCGAAGTGGCAAGTACAAGCCGAGCGATCGGAGAAGGGCAATTCGATCGAAGCGAACGCATAAAGCCGAGCCAGCAGCTCTGGAGAGGCCACGCCGTCACTCAAGGGAAGTTCAAGGGGAAACCCAAAGGATCACGGAATCGAAGAAAGTGAAAGATAAAGAAGGAAATGGCGTGATGGATATGCCATGCCATATTCACACGAAGAAAGATGAAGAGGGCAACATTATTTACCCGAAGCACACCACTCGCCGATGTCGACTCTGATCCAGCGGTTTGAGGCAAGCGGTCTAAGGACAAGGAGAAGGAGCGAGACAAGGCCGAGATAAAGAGGGGCGGTGAGGAGGAATACCGCATGTCAACTCCACTCGATGATCTTGGCGGATGTGGAAAGCAAAAGTCGATGAAAGTCATCAACCGAAGTGAATATGGTTGCCCAGTTAAACCAAGTTATGTGAAGTGGTCCCGGACACCCATCACATTCGACCAATCTGATCACCCGACTCACATTGCCACCTGGGCGGCAAGCGTTAGTGGTCGATCCGGTTATCGAAGGCACTCGATCGACAAAAGTCTTGATGGATGGCGGTAGTGGGCTGAATTTGTTGTATGCGGATACATTGAAAGGGATGGGCATTCCGATGTCCCGATTGGCGCCAACAATATGAGTTTCCACGAGTCATACCAGGAAGAAGGCCAATTCACTCGGCCAAATAGCCACGGGCGTGGTTTTGGTGATTCCAAGCACTTCCGCAAAGAAAAGTTGACCTTTGAGGTTGTGGATTTTCGAGTGCATACCATGCCATTTTGGGGAGGCCGCCTACGCACGATTCATGGCTCGACCATGCTCGTGTACCTCAAACTGAAAATGCCAGGACCCAAGGGAGTGATCACCGCACCGCGATCGGAAAAAGCGTAAGAGTGCTTTCGGAAGGGCTCAAGATTGCCGACTCCCAAGTGACAGCGGTCGAATTCGGCAGTACATGCAAAACGCAGATCCGAAAGTGATTTGCTACGGTCTAAGAGGCCAGCCACGAGTGCGCATTCAAGTCGTGCGGTGAGACAAAGCCCGTCCATATTCATCCGATGACCCGATGCAGCTCCGACCCACATATCCACAACACTTTCGACTCGAAATAGGAAGAAGCGCCATCCGGTTCCTCCGTGAGCTGGGACATTTTGCATGGAAGCCGGTGACATGCGGTGTTCCTGGGGATCGCTGAGCATCGCCTCGAGTCGACAAGACAACAAAACCAGTCAAAGAGCATCTTGGCGGTCCGCCGTCGTAAGAGAAAGGCTATTGGTGAAGAAGTGGCTCATTGTTGACGGCAGGATTTATCAGAGATTTACCACTCGAGTGGCTCGCTAATGTCGTCATGGTCCCCAAGAAGGATAACTTCGCTCCGCATGTGCATTGATTTTAAGCACATTAATCGGGCCTGCCGAAGGATCATTTTCTCTCCCGCATCGATCAAATTGTTGACTCGACCGCGGGGTGTGAGATTGTCTTTTCTAGATGCATATTCGGGTATCATCGATCCGTCAGATGGACCCGGCGAAATAAAACAGCTTTCATCACTCCATTCGGGTGCTTCGCTATATCACCATGCCATTCGGCCTCAAGAATGCGGAGCCACATTTATGCGAATGATTCAAAAGTGTCTTCTCCTCGGATCGACGGAATGTGGGCGTATATGGATGATATCATCGTTAAGTCACGAAAAGGTTCCGACCTGCTCGCTGACCTCGCCAAACATTTGCCAACCTCGGAAGGTGCGATATCAAGCTCAATCCGTCAAAGTGCACATTCGGAGTTCTGGTGGAAAATTACTCGGTTTTCGTTTCGAGCGAGGAATCGGCGCTAACCCGAGAAGATCGGCACTATTCTCCGAATGAAACGCCCGTGCGAGTGCACGACGTCCGAGCTTCTTTGGATGCTTGGCGCTTTAAGTCGATTCATCTCACGACTTCGGTGAAAAGGCATTGCCTCTTTACCGGTGATGAAAAAAGGCGACAAGTTCGAGTGGACTCCACGAAGCTGATGCAGCGTTTGCCGAGCTCAAAGCTCGCTTCCACCCAGCCGGTGCTTGCTGCTCCAATCAGCAAAGAGCCTCTGTTGCTTTATATTGCAGCCATTTGGACAAGTTGTCGGATTCAGGCTTACGGTCGGCGGGAAGAGGAAGGAAAGGCCTTCAAAGTTCAGCGCCGGTGTATTATTTGTCCGAAGTTTTGACTCCATCCAAGCAAAGATACCCTCATTATCGAAGCTTGTGTATGGTATATACATGACCACAAAGAAGGTTGCTCATTATTTCTCGATCATTCATCACGATCGTCGTGACGACGCCTTTATCGAGAGATCTTGCATAACGTAGACGAACCGGTCGAGTGGCGAAGTGGGCGATTGAACTTCTTCCCTTGATATCAAATTCGAGGCAAAGAAAGCCATTAAGTCCCGAGGCTATAGCGGATTTCCTTGCCGAGTGGATTGAATAACGACAACCGAATGAAGTTCACTCGAGCATTGGACCATGTTCTTTGACGGCTCCAAGATGCTGAATGGTTCAGTCTTTGAGGTTGTTCTGGTTTCCCCGAGGAGATAAGCTTAAGTATGTGCTCCAGATTCACTTTGATTCCTCCAACAATGAGGCAGAGTATGAGGCCCTTTTATATGGATTGCGCATGGCCATCTCACTCGGCGTCCGTCGCTTTGATGGTTTATGGCGACTCAGATTTAGTGGTCAATCAAGTGATGAAGGAGTGGGGCGTGAAAGCCCGGCTATGACTGGATCTTGCAATGCAGTGAGGAAGCCGGAAAAAGAAGTTTGAGGGGTGGAACTCCATCACATCCCCGATCAAAAAATCAGCAGCAGATGATCTGCGAAGATAGGGTCCAAGAGGAAGCCATTCCGAGTGGCGTGTTTTGGAACATATACACATTCCGTCGATCAAAGAAGATCCTACGGAGGAAGCTCCACAACCCAAGAGTGCCACGGACTCGACGAAGTTGAGGTCCCGCGGTGGTCGACTTGGTCATGGAGGTTTTAGTGGTCACTCCCCGATTGGACAATTCCATACATTGCATATATTCTCGAGAAAGGAACTCCCGGAGGATGAGGAAGAGGCTCGACGGATCGTCCGTCGATCCAAAGCCTTTACCGTTATCAATGGACGATTATATAGAAAGTCCAACGAGTCGGACAAAAATGCATAACACCAGAAGAAGGTCGAGTCATACTCAATGATATCCACTCGGGGACCTGTGGTCACCATGCGTCCTCTCGGACCATTGTAGCCAAAGCATACCGAGCGGGATTTTCTTGGCCAAGAGCAAATGAGATGGCGAAAGAAATAGTGGACAAGTCGAAGGATGCGGTTCTACTCCAATATGTCACACAAGCTGCGTCGACCTTGAAGACCATTCCGCTCGTCGGCCTTTTGCGGTATGGGGTTAGACATGATCGGTCCCTTGCGAGCGGGTCGGGCGGCTTCACGCATGTCTTGGTAGCGATCGACAAGTTCACCAAGTGGATTGAGGCTAAGCCAATCAAAAAACTTGACGCTGGTACTGCTGTTTCCTTCGTCAGAAAGTTGACGTTCAGGTATGGAGTCCCGCACAGTATTATCACGGACAATGGGTCGAATTTTGACTCGGAAGAATTCAAGGATTTCTGCAACTCCCAAGGCATACGAGTCGACTACGCTTCAGTCGCCCATCCACAGTCGAATGGACAGGCAGAACGAGCCAATGGATTGATCCTCAAGGGTCTGAAGCCCCGTTTGATGCGAGATCTCAAGCATGCGGCTGGTGCTTGGGTCGA